>CM034153.1:235844230-236444230 GCA_019776745.2 Taxus chinensis
CAGCATGCATGGGATTAGAATGTTATTCAAAGGACATAAAAATGAACACATCTTGGTTCCATTTCTAGGACCTCTTTTCAAATTTGTGAGAAATGGCTACATCTTGGTCCCTTTAATGCATGATGATAGAGTGCTTGAGCCTGGAAAGTGTCGAAGTGTGGTTTAAGAGCATGAAGGATGATTTAACTCAATTATTTAGTATTGGACCTGATTTTGATGCATGCAGATGGGTATAAGAGCACTTGTATCATGAGTTATATGAAACCTTCTTTTTGTGTTTTTCTAGTAGAATTGTATGAATGGATTTCAGCATATGCATCCAGATCAAGATGGTACTATAGATTGTTATTTTGGTCCCTAGATGATTACCATAGGCTACAGGACATGGATCTACTTTGGACGCGTGTTGTTAAACACTGGTGGAGACGAGTGCTAACCAATTATACCCTAAAATATGCCATTTATACGTATTCTTGTCCAAAGATTGTTGAGTTTGAGTTCCTAAGAGAACCTAAAGGATCATTTTTACGATCTATCCAGTTGATTATGAAGATCTTGATTATTACATTAAGTTTTTAGGCATTCCCTATGGCCAGCTAAACTTATCTAAGTGTTGGGTGAGGAAGTTAGGGTGGAGGAAGATGGCAGACATTGTGGCTGAAAAGGAAAGGGAAGAGAGACAAATCAAGTATGGTGAAGCTCTTAAAAGGGAAATGGCTAAACAACATGAGGTTGTAGGAGTGATGGATTTATGGAGGCATATGTTGCGAGAAGGAGTTGAGGTTCATGCATAGGACATGGAACTGAGTAATCTATGTTACCCCATCTCGACAAGTGTTGGATAGAGACCCCTTTAGCTTATGATGAGAGTTTATTGTGTGAAGAAAGGAGAGCCATCGACGTGTATCTCAACCCACCTAGTGACCAACCTCGGGTGCTTAGTTTTCATAATCAAGATATAAGCATTGCTAACCTAGTAAGTATCGGAGGAAGTAACTGATCTATGCCTAGGAGATATAACTTCTCGTTTGGGACATCTATGGTTACACAAACCATTCTTTTGTTTGGATGAATTTTTGGGCAAGGTGAAAGTACACAAATTTTAGGTATTAGAAGTGGTGTGGGACATACGTCTGGCAGCAGGTAAATATCACAAACCATCATAACACAATTCAGTAGGACATTAGGAACACTAGTCACGACCACTTCAAGCCCTTTTCTAGCTATAGGAAGTGGATTTGGTGGTGTAGGAGATGGAGGACCTAGTGGGCCTAGTGGATCTGGAGGATCTAGTGGGTCAAGAGGGAGAGGACTTGGTGGGTCTGGTGGGTCTAGTGGTGGAGAAAACACCAAAGGAAACTAAGGTTCTAGGTCAGGTGGGTAAGGGCTTCAGCCACCTCTGAAATTATTTTTTGAGATGTTGTTGCACCTACCAGAATACATAGGTATTGATGATGTTGAATATCATGTGCACAAGTGTGAATCACTATGGCTTGAAAAGGGGATCACTACCCCAGAGCGTAAGGCGAGTAAATTTGTAACAACGTTTCAAGGGCATGCACATAGTTGGTACCATAAGTATGACCCCCATAAAATGGTGGTGGATTACATTACACTGAAAAACACCTTCCTAGCAGAGTTCCATATCCCTTAGTTTAAGAAAAAGATCATCAGCGCACTAAAATAAATATAGAAAGGAATTGCAGAGAGTGTACGGGAGTATGATGCATGGTTCAAGACTCTCTTTTCAAAACTCTCCTATGACATTCACCCCTCTTAGCATGCTCAATGGTTTTTTGGAGGATTGATAACACCGTTTATAAGGGAACTATCACACAAGACTTTCACAGACCCACACAAGGCCTTGGAGGTTGCTCTACATGTTGAGGCTATTAGAAGTGTAGATATTGATGTTATCCCTTTCCTTGAGGAAAAAATTGATGTAATGGAAAAGAGGTTGGATAAAATATTTGTGAACTTAGTGCATAAGACTCATAGTGGTATATAGTACATAAAGTGAGGTAGAGTGGCATGTAAAGGATAGTTGTCCTCGAAGGTCGGTATGCACCATGATGATGGACTGTGAAATTTTCCATCGGGATCATGATGCAAGTAAATTCCCATTACTATAGCATGCAATCCTTAAGAATGTGTCTTGTTATTACAAGATATATTCCCTCTATGACCCATGACACTAAGGATTGTAGGCTGATTGACCAGATTCATGATTCCATTGATCTCAGTGTGCACTAGACTAGCCTTGCAAGAAAGTTCCAAGGATGACGATCGCCACTATGAAGGGAACATGGATGGAGGAGCACATGGAAGAGGTTTCCACGGAGGATTTCATGGTCACAATAACCATAGGGGAGGGAGAAATGAGCTCCCACGTGGAACCTGTTATAACTATGGGTCAATAAAACATTAGAAACGTGAATGTCCTTATCTGTTGTAATGCTAATGGTACAAAAAGAAACAGAAGTATGAGGAGTGCCATGAGCTATTTGAGCACATGAGCCAGTAGCACCGAAAATACAAGGGCACTGGGATGGTAAACATAAAGAAGGATAACTCATAGTGGATGCCAAGAGTGGCACGTGAGTCAGGATTATAACCTGTACTAGTGATGACATGCAAGCAGAGGTAGCACACGCTAGGGAGATACCAAGGCAAAGAACACTAGTTATGAGAGAAAAAGTGGTACATGGAAAGTATCTGGACCCTGCTCATCAGAAAGAGGTATATGAAGATATTATGAATGTGATTCAGAGTTTTACAAGGAGAGATCCAATGTTTGAAGGAGTAGTCAAGGCTGTTGGAACAAAGAAAGAATATTGAGGCTCCACAGAAGGATTTGGATGAGGTCATGGAAGTATGAAAGATGTTAAGGAAAGAGAATATCATTCCCTTGCTAGGAGAATGGTTATGGGAGAATGTGTACCACACTAGAGGGGAGCACAAGAGGTAAGTGCTGCATGCTAATCTTCCTCCCCATAGCCTTGACTATGACAAAGAGATAACCTTGGAAGCTGTTGTAGATGGATGGCTTCTGAGCAATATTTTGATCGACATGGGCATATAGGTCAATGTTCTCACCTTGGATGCATGACATCAAATGGGAAGGCCCACACTACAGCCATCCTCAAATGTGTTGTATATGGAAAACAAGATAAAGGAAATGCCCATTGGTGTCTTGAAGGATGTAATTATCACTATTCAAGGGGCCAAGTTCACTGGGGAATTCGAGGTCTTGGTGTTAGCTGAGGCGGATAACTTTCCAGCATTACTTGGGTGCCCCTGGTGTTACAAAAAAAATGCCAACCTATGGTTTAACAAGGGTTATATCAATTTTGAGAACAAAGAAAGAATGGGCCATCATCCCTTTAATCACCAGAAGTTAGTGCCCTATAATGAGCCCTTAGGATAATAATTCCTCGACAAAATCTATGTGTGCTCTATCAAGGACCTTGAAGTAATTCATCCTACGGAAGGAGCTATTCAATTTGAAGACACTAAGTCAATGAGTGATACAACCAACATAACATGTGACAATTGGGCACATGAGACCTATGAGTTAATTGGGTGATAGTTAAGAGGATCTATAACAAGGGTGATAAATGCATGCTCAGTCAAGTGCATGAGAAGGAAGAAGTTGCCAAGTTACTCTGGAGGAGCACATCTTGATGATTTCTTGCGAGAGATGGAGGCCCAGTGGATAAATGAGGATGAAAGGGGAAGTATGCTTAGTTATAACTATCTTGGGACTACAACACGTTGGTGGGAAACACATTGTGAGAGTCTTCTAGAGTGGCATGAGGTAAGAGTTGCATTCTCTATTAGGTTCTCTAGAAGCAACGCACCCACTGTTATCCAAGACTACCATGGAAAAGAACCTACCTCTTCCCATATCCAAGCATGTGAGAAGGCCTGGATGGAAGGCATATAAGATTTACCACCTTTGCTATGGGTGCATAAGTTATATTCCACCTTACAAGGCTATGTGCGTGCATGGTACATTCACTTAGAGATGCACCATCAGACAAGGAATTGGCAGATGTTGGCGGATGATCTCATTCAAGCATTTGAGTATCAAATTACAAAGCCATCAATGGATAAGGCATTGCAGGTGGTCAATCACCTTACACTGGGAGATAGTGCTATGACAGAAGATAGGGTATTGGATTTATTTGGTGAACCTAGTTTGGAGACACATTTTAATGAAGATGAATTTGAAAATATATAGCTTGAGTGCACATGCATTGAAAAAGAAAAAAAGAATAATGGTCTATGTGATAGATGGGGAAGAAATGGAGAGTCTAGATGTTAACCATTCTACAGGTACGTGAAAAGTCATGGATAGCGCTGATGAGCAAGCACGTGCCTACCATGATCCTTGAAGACAAAGAAGGTTAAAATTGGTTATGAGGCAGAACCTAAGGAAGCTATCATTGGGGATTATTAGTCGGAGAAAGAGGTTTCTAAGGTCACTGACCTTTTACATGATTTTCAGGATTTTCTCCCACACTTGTACCATGAGCTCAAAGTCATTCACCACTCCTTAGGGGAAATGAGGATCAAGTTGAAGGAAGGTGTGCACCTGATTCAAAAGAGACCTTATCAGATGAATCTGAACTTACGCATATGGGTCAAGGAGGAGATAGACAAGATGATAGCATCAGGCATCATTGAGGCTATGGAGGAATTAGAATGGGTGAGTCCAATGGTCATAAGCATTAAGAAGGATGGAAGGATAAGGATTTTTGTTGATTAGAGGGACTTGAATGCAGTGTGTTTCATTGATCCTTTTCCAACCCCCTTCACTAAAGAAATTTTTGAATGAGTAGCCGAGCACGAGGTCTATTGCTTTATGGATGGGTTCTCAGGGTACCAAGAAGTTAGAATTTTATAGTAATACCAGGAGAAGAACAATTTCGCCACTGAATGGGGAAGTTTTACCTAGACGGTCATGCCTTTTGGGATTAAAAATACACCCAATGTGTTCTCACGCATTGTGGTATAAGCCTTCCAGGACTTCATCCATAAATTTCTTTAGGTCTACCTAGATGATTGTACTGTGTATGGGCTAGTAAAAGACCATTGTGACAATTTGAGGCTAATGTTTGAGAGATGTCATCAGTTAAGGATATCCCTCAACATTAAGAAATGTGTCTTTGCTACTCCATTTGGAACCCTGTTGGGGCATATTATATGTAAGGAAGGATTGTTGGTGGATCCCACCAAGGTTGTAGTTATTGTGGGATTGGGGGAGCCTACCAATTAGAGTGTTGTGTACATGGATTCCTTGGGCATACAGGGTACTACAAGAAGTTTATTAAGGGGTATGCCAAGATTTCTGTGCCCTTGGAAAAATTACTTAAACACAAGAGTGTCTTTCATTGGGGAGAGGTGCAGCAGAAGGTGTTTGACACATTAAAGGATAGGCTTGTCATTGCACCCATATTATGATTTCCCTCTTGGGATAAGCACTTCCATGTGCATGTTGATTCCTCGAGGACAATCATTGGATCATTACTAGCACAACCTGGTAAGGGGATTATTAATCACCCTTTGTGTGTTTCCAGTAGGAAGTTGACACCATTAGAAAAAAATTACACAACTACTAAGCACAAAACATTATCAATGATCTATGTGTTGCATAATTTTAGGCAGTATCTACTGGAAACACTGTTTATATTCTACATAGATCACATGGCATTGAAATATTTGGTAAATAAGCCCATTTTGCAAGGGAGCATATGTTGTTGGGTCCTTTTGTTTCAAGAATTTGAGTTTTCATTTGTGGTAAAACTAGGAAAAAGTAACTTAGGACCTGATCACTTATCAAGAATTGACTTAGGGGAGGATGTGCAGAGCATTGAGGATACCATGCCAGATGCATAATTTTTTAGGTTGTGGCACGCACCCTCTGACTTGGAGGATGTTCCAGTGTTTCTTAAAATGGGTGTGGCACTGGAAGGAATGAAGTATTTAGAGAGGAAGCAGTTGGTTATATGTGCCCTACATGTTGATTAGTGGAGATTTGTACAAGTTAGGGCATGATGAGGTTCTGCACTGATGAATGTTAGAACATGAGTGCATTACAATTATGGATGAAGTGCATGGTGGGATTGTAGGAGGACACTATGCAGGGAATGCCACCGCGCAGAAGATTCTAATGGCAGGGATTTGGTGGGAAAGTATCTACCAGGATTGTATTGAGTTTTGCAAGTTCTATGACCATGTCCAATGCCTTGGAAAACCTGGAAGGAGAGATGAAATTCCCTTGCGACTGATAACCAGTTTTGAACCATTTGAAAAATGGGCAATTGACTTTGTAGGACCAATTTCACCTACCGTGCAAAGGATTGGCTCGTATTACATCATCACCTGTATTGATTACTTGACAATATGGGAAGAGGTATGCCTACAAAGGATTTCACAACAACGAACAACAGTGAGATTCTTATGGGAAAACATAATCAACAGATATGGATGTCCGTTGAGTTTAACTAGTGATAGGGGAACACATTTTCTGAATGAAACAGTCAGGATCTTGTTGGTGGAGTTTATGGTGGCCCATCACAAGACTACCCCTTATTACCCTCAAGAAAATGGAATATTTGAGGCATTTAACAAGATACTAAGCCACACATTGACCAAAATTTGTGATGTTGGAAGACAAGATTGGGATGACAAGGTATCAACCATTCTATGGGCATACAAGACAACCTATAACAGATTAAACAAGACCACACTGTTTCAGTTAGTGTTTGGCATAGAGGCTATTTTTCTGGTTGAATTCATATTACCATCACTACGTATAGTGTGAGTAGGAGGATTGGCTAATGAGAAAGCGCTCAAGGAAAGGATAGACAAGTTAATGAAGTTAGATGAAAGGTGATCACTTGTTAGATGGAGTCAGAAGACTAAAAAGGCCAGAAAAAAGGCATGACATGATCATCATATCAAGAATAAGTAGTTTGAGGTTGGGCAGATGGTTTTTTGTATGATTCCAAGTTTCTGTGCCATCCAGGGAAGTTGAAATTCCATTGGTTGGGCCCATACACCATCTTGTACATCCTTGAGTTAGCGCATGCCAGTTACAAGCAGTTGGATGGGATGAAATTACCTGGCCATTTCAATGGGAGTAGGCTAAAACGCTACTATAAATAAATGTTCCTTATGTTTGTAAATAAGGCAGTATTTCCATTTAGCTTAGGATTTCTCTTTATGCTTTCCATTTCATTGTGCTTCCCTTTCTCATTGTTCATTCACTTCTATTTGTGTTGTTTTATGCCTTGTGTGCCGGTAACCAATTATTACTTTTAAAAGGATGTGTATGTGTAGAGGACCACACATTAGTTTTAGTGTGGGGTGGAGTAGTGCGAAGTAAAGTACAAGCTGGTAGTAAAAGTTGTATGTCCTAGATTGAAGGATTAAAGGTGCGAAAGATAGAAGAATGCGTGGGGAAATGGTGGAAATGAATTTTTGGTGTCAAGATAGCTTAACAAAGACCACATATAAAGGATAAGAAGCACATGAACAACATGAGGTAGGTGAGGGAAAAAATCAGGTCAAGGATAGAAGAAGTGCCTTCGGCACTGCAGACACGTGCATAAGAGTCTTTGGTCGGTAAGGATGTTTTTGTGCCAGAAGGTTTTGTGCAAGATTGGGTGCATGGGTAAGGGTGCTTAAGGTTGGATTTAGTGGAAAAATATGCATTTAATGTTGAGTAGATCAGTGGGTGGCATAACATTTATTGCCAAAGAAGAACAAAAAGCTATAAGTATGAAGTCGGGCACATTATTATTTTACCTTTCTATTACAAGATTGAAGAAGCTCTTACAAACTAGGGAATCCAAAAATAGAGATTTATGTGAAGGGAAAATCATAGTAGATATTGAGTGCATGACTAGGATGATCTGTGAACTAGAGTGGAAGGAGTACATGGGCATAGGGAAGAAAGTTTCAGAGGAGTACACTGTCTTGTGGAAGAATTTTTCTAGGTTAGGGTTCTGCAGCTAGGGCATAGAAGTAGAAGGATTGCTTCACGAAGTTGAGCCACAAGGTTGAGAAGAGTAAGGAAGAGGAGCAAGAAGAGTTTATATTTTAACCTGATAAGTAAAATGGCACCAAAGAAGCAACCGCTTCACTAAATAAGGGCAAAGGAAAAGGAAAAAAAACTACTTCCACGAGTTTCAATGAGGAGTGGTATGCAGATATGCAGTACCCAGATGGAGTGTTGTTGGGGAAAGAATGGGTATCCCATGTGAGGAAGATGGTTGTGAGTGACTACAATCATTGCACAAGCACCACAAAGAAAGAGATGGCATTGGAACTGGTCCATCTGACAGACAAGAAGACACTAGAGGGAATGTCGATCTACAATGATGAGGTGAAGGTGAAGTTGGGAAAGGTCGAGTTGTTGCAACTTTATGAGTTTCCCTATTTTGGAAAGCTTGAGAAGTTATACCAATGGCTAATGTCACGTGTGCATGAGGACCACTTCTATTTTGTGGGCCAAAAAATGTGCATAACTCCCCAACTCATATCTAAGTTTATGGGCTTGGTTTGCGAGGGGGAATCCATAGATGATGACTTGGAAGATAAGGAGGCCATCAAGGAGATAGTGGAAGCCTATGATTACAAAAAGGGTTTGTGCTACTTTGACATCGCAGATATCCCGACCCTATAATGAGGATGGTTGCATGCTTGGTTACCAAGATAAATGGTCAAGAGAGGTGGACACAGGTAAACAAGGCATGGTTGAATGTATGCTAGAAAATTTTAGAAGGGACCATCTATAACTTGTCCACCTATATTGCAGAAGAGATCATAAGTAGCACATAGGAAGGGGATAAGATAATGTTTGGCAATGTCCTTCTCACCATTGTCTTCTCAGAGATTGGATTGCTTGATGGGCCAGAAAAGTTCATATGGGAAGATCCCTCTCCCAGAAAAATATTTGAAAAGTATACTTGTGATACCATGATGACCACCCACAAGGCGTGCCTGGAGAAATGGTACTAAGTGAATGTGTGATGCATTCAGGGAAGAATGGAGAATACCAAAATAGTTTCTTGCGCTAGTAGATGGAGAGGCTGAGTTTCATTGTATACCAGCACTTTTGCATTGGAAGATTCACTCTGATAGATGGGACCAAAATTCCATGGTGCAAACTACCTTTCTCTTTCGCCACACAGTATTTCCAAGCAGGGGTTAACCACTTCAAGGAAGCTAAAAGGCTAAGGTTCAACCTTAGTGAAGTGGACCAAGACCACTGCGAGATGGTAGGAAGCTCATATACCCAAAGAAGTGCAGTGTATGTGGAGAAGTATGTCTCCCATGAAGTACAGATGATGAAACCCTTGATGTTTCAAATTTCTGGGAAGACCGTAACGAGGGTGTATTTACGCATCAGGCCTAAGTTTGAGAAGGGAACCTACTTGGAGAATGATGTCTCCATCCCTGAGGATCCTACTCGTAGGAAGAATTATGTGCCAAAGAAGAGAGAAAGGGAAGAGACCCTAGAAAAAGAAGCATTAGAAAATAAAGCACCAAGTGTGTAGATAGCACAATCTATGGGTGCGCCAGAGTCAGGCACCAAGCCAAGCACATATGCATAGGAAGAAGTCTCCCATCAAGGAGAAGGAGAAGAAACCTGAGGAAGAGGTGTCAGAACAAGAAGATTCACCCAGAAGGGAATCACCTACTGAGGAAGAGGAAGAATCCCCAACTAGGAAGAAACAGAAGGTAGTGGGGAAGGCATACTCCAAGGATACTGAGAGCTTGGAAGCCTACAGGGGTAATAAGGATGATAATGAGGATGAAGAAGTTCATAATCATCCCATGTATGATGTACATGATTTAAAGGAAGAAGGAAATGAAGATAATAATGGAGATGATGAGGAAGCCCAAGGAAAAGGGGTTAGCAAGGAGGTGAACACTAAGGATCAGAGGACCCCCAGCCTCACCAAGGAGTAGATAGAAGAGGCCATGCAGAGAGAGAAGTAGCGGGCATAATCAAAATGTTAGTGGAGCAAGAGGTGGAGTGGAGTGTAGATGAGATACTCAAGGAGATAGAAGATGAGAGCATAGGGAAGGAGTATGGGAGCATGGGTGGAGATCCTAGCTTAGCAGTGAGCTTTCAGAAGGCTGCATGTATAGGAGGGAAGAACATGGTAGTAGAACAAGGGTAGGGAATGGGTTATATAAATGATCCAAACAAAGTGCTATGTGCACGCTTCCAAAGCATCATGCCAACAAAATAACTCCCGGTGATGTCTTCATTTGATGAGGAAGGTGTATACACACAAACCAAGAAGATGCTATCTTGGGAATTTGAGTCCCACGTTGATGAACCTGAGTTTGAAGTAAGCCAAGGGGTGCTGATGAAGATGTCAGAGGAAAAAGGGATAAACCCACTGGTAAATTCTCAACAATTATCTGATGAACAAGTCTATAATGCACTCAACAAGGTTTCAGTGGAAGTTGAGGCAAGACTTTTCGGAAGGAATGACTGGGTGAGATTCCTAGAAGGGGAATTGGAGAAGAAAAAGGAGGATCTCGTTGAAAAGAGAAAAGATCTGAAGCAAGAGGAACTAATCAGCGCATAGTTAAGGTGTGAACTAAAGGAGGAAAAGGCTAGGGTGCGTGAGGTATACAAAAAGGTAGAAATGATTATAGATATTATTATCTTAAGGAATCCAGACCTAGCACTGCCCAAGAAGTATGAGTCAACCTTGCAATGGTTGGAAGACCTAACTCGCATCCTCACCATGGAGAGGTATCCTCTCACTTTGGAATCAACAGAAGAATTGTTAGCACACCAGGAGAAAGAGGAGAAGCTGAAGGTGGTGGAGATAGTCACTTGGTACACTAAGCTCCTTGCCGATGTGAAGGCCTCCGCACAAGATAGCCGAAGCTGCTTATGAAAATTACATGGATAGAGATAGAGTGGAAAACATTTTAGTTGCCACCCATGAAGCAGATCTCAAGGAGTTTTAGGAGAAGAATAAGGGAAACAGGGAAGAGTGGGATAAGATCCTAGTTGAGGTGGAGAAGAATTCTAGAAGCTATTGAGACCTTGTAGGGCTCGATCAAAAACTAGCTGAAGGATTTATATCCCCAGATCACCCACAGGATGGATGCACTAGATGACCTTGGAAAAAAACTAGAAGGGATTGTTGATACGATGAGTGCTAAGGGGGATGAGCTAAACTTTGAAGAGGTAAGTGCCCTAGTAGGTGACCTCTGTCAATAGGTGCATGGTGAAGTAGATGCCTGGGAGAAGATTGAGGCAGATATAAGAAAGGATTTCCCACTCCTCCTTCAATAATAAACATATTCTTCTTCTTTCCTCCATTCTTTAATTCTTCCATTCTTCATTCCTTCATTATTTTTTCCAACTATTCAGAGTCCTGCCATTCTTTATTCTTTGAAGGAAGGATGTTTCTGAGGATGGAGAACAAGCTTAGTGTGGGGTGATGTTGGGCCTTAGAATATTGACTAAGTCCCCAAGGGTGCATGCGTGTGTGGGACCAATATGAAGAAGGGTGCGTGGGGAAAAGCACGTAGGACAAGGGTTTTAGAAGGGTTTTGTAGAAACCATGGCACGTGCGTAAGACAAAACAAAGGGTCTCAGGACTTAGCCATATTTAGCATTCCAAGAAGCACATGAGGAAAGCGTGACCCGACCAAGCATGTGGAGTGGATAAGGTTCCATTCTAGCAAATTGGTGACCAGGAAAGGAATATTCCATGCAATGGAAGGATATAGAAGGACATCATTGCAGAGAGTCAAGAGCTCGGATGAGAATAATCATACTCCATTAGAGGACCACCTTGACACTTGGTGATTGATCTACTACTTTAGGAAGGCATGGTGATGGGTGATAAACCTATATTTAGAGATGCTTGAGTAGAGGAAAAGGTAGACTAGGCATTGAAACTAGAGAGAATTCTCTTTAAAAAGGGCATCATCATAGAAAGGATGAAAGGTGAAGCTCTGCAGAAATAATAGGAGGTTCTAGAGGGTTGGGGTTACCATTAGAGTATCATAGTAATATGGCATATCTCAAGGGATAGGTCTGTGACAATTCTTGTAATATGGGAAGCATAGTGAGGACTTCTGATGCATAAGTCTTATCTACATTGATGCATTAGTCTGTTATGACCTTGATGAATGTAATGTGGTTACTGAACTATGATCAATATGAATATATGGTTATGTCCTAAATACATATTGTCTATGGGTGTAAACCCTAGTGCATTTTCTTTATATTATGAATCATATCTACTATCTGTATGATGTTTCTCTTGTTATCTGAATGGGTGTATTGATATAATAACTCATCCTAGGCTCTCAGAATGAATGCATGGCCCTTTACCTTTTTACATCCAAGTTTCTATCCATAAGCAATGTATTCTCACATAACTCACATAAAGGAGGGGCTCGACACCCGTACATGCCTCGGTGAGCACCCAACACTTGTTGGGTGATAGATCGATGCACATGTGATTAGAAGGTTATTCTAAGGACATAAAAATGACTAGAATATTTCAAGATACAATGGGCATCATTAGTGTTGATTGGATAAAGATAGTTAAAATTTTAAAGTGCATGAGGATTGGATGTGTGGACACATGGCGCGTAGAAGGACTTGGAACTATAGCAAAATAGTGCATGCCTAATATAAGTGTACACAAGAATTAGCCACTTTTGTAGATCTAGGCTATTTTTGGAGATAGAGTGTTGAGCATGTGATGAAGTGGAAACTTGCAGTTCACACAAGGCTATTTTTGGATGTGCAGCAATTTTAGCAACATGCAGAGTTTTGGTTTAATAATAGGATTTCTACTTAGAGTTAACTATAAGAAATATATTATTAGATCACATGTACGATTTTTTATTCCCTTGTAAAGGCGCATGGCTATTCTTAGCATGTATTCTATTTTTGGAAGGTGCATGGGCAGTGAATGGAAATTCCCCATATATATATATATATATATATATATATATATATATTTCATGGCTTAGAGAGACCGATTATTGTAGAGTTATGTTGTTGGTTTTGTTCACGTGCATGACTCATGATGACATTACTATGATGTATGAAGCTTCTGTGTTTTGTAGTATTTAATATAATGGATCATATTGGCTTGATATTGATGTTAGATGTGACTGAATATGGTTCTTACATTGTAAATCTTATTATAATCATTGTTTAGTTAATATTTTATATGGTTTAGATCTAGATCTATTTTGTGCACTATGGATTATTTACTATCTGTTATAGATATGGGCATTTACATATGCCATCATGCTAACTTTTGTGACAAGCAACTCTAAAGAGGGACTTGGTACCCTTGCGTGCTTTGGGTGAGTGCTTAGTTCTGGATGAGTAATGTGTCAGTGCGCCTTGGGTTAATTGTAGTGAACTCTATGTTACATCAATTAGAGAGCTTCATGGGGAGATTCAACATCTTAAGGAATAGGTATGCAAGAGAGAACATGAAAAGTATGTTGATATACCTTAGAAGGATGTTAATAAACCTAGAGAAGTATGTAATATGCTCAGATAAGAAAATATTCACCCCTTGTTGGGATAATGGTTGTAGGAGAAGGTACCACATGTGGAAGTAGAGAGGGAGTGCTAGATCCTCTATATTAACTTACCACCGCAGGATCATGAGTATGACAAGGAAATCAAATTAGACATTGTGATCGGTGGTTGGATGGTAAGAAATATCCTTATTGATATAGGTGCATAAGTTAATGTTCTCACACTCAATGCTTGGAACTGAATGGGAAGACCAATATTATAGCCATCTTCAAATGTGTTGTATATGAAAAATAAAACTAGGGTCATGCCTATTAGAGTGTTGAATAATTCCACTATCACCATTTAGGGAGAAAATTTCAAAGGTGAATTTGAATTTTTGGATCTAGCTAAAGCAGATAATTTCCTATAATTACTTGGTCATCCTTAGTGTTATGCCAACAATGTATATTTGCACTTTAATATGAGCTATGTGATTTTTTACAATAATGAGGAGCACGTTGAGATCCCAATAGATGATGTAAAATAATTTCCTTACATAGAGCCAATAAGTTAACAATACCTTAACCAGGTCTATGCGTATAAACTGTGTAACCTAGAGAATGTTGATCCATCAAAGGAGGACATGCTTCAGTGGGGATACATGTAATCCATTAATAACACTACCATTGTTTCTTATGAAAAATGGGCTTATGGAACTTACGATATGGTTTTCTTTAATTTTTGAGGAAGAATAACAATGGTGATTTGATCACAACTAGTTAGACAGTTGGCAAAGACCAATCTGTCGAGGTATACTAGGGAAGAGAATCATGAATCCTTCTTACTCACTATGTAGGTGCATAGATGGAATAAGGGGGTAGAAATAATGTGTTGGTTTACTCATTATTGAGGGGAAAAAATGTGTATTGGCGGGCCGCATATAGAGATATCCTGATCAAATGGAGCAAGATAAGAGTTTCTTTCTTAACAAGGTTTGTTAAGAATAACCTCTCTTCACTTATATGGGATTATTATGGGAAGACTTCTCCCATGACACATTTTAAAAACTATGAAATGAACTAGATACAAGGCCAAGATGTGCCACCATCATCACTTTAAGTACATAAGTTCTATTATACATTTTGTGGATCTGCGCATAAGTGGTATGTACACACAAACTTGAGACAAGAAACAATGAATTGGCATGGCTTGACCTTAGGCATCATGCATACATTTGATTATGTTTCCACTAAACCTCTTATTCATGAATCTCTATAAATTATGAGGCACATTACATTTTGAAAGAGTGTAGAGCCTAAAGAACTCATGACTTGGTTGTATGATGAGACAAACCCAAAATGAAGCAATGACACATGTTGGATTAGAGGCTGATGAGAGTCTGTTAGAGCATATTTAGAAAGTAAAGGAAAAATGGAAGATTGTCTATCTTACAGATGATGAAGAGACTAAGGATATTTTTATCGAGCACACATAATGTGTGCATGAAGTATTGGACTCTGTAGATGAACAAGAATGTGCACACCACATACCACTCAAGACCAAGAAATTCAATATTGGACTAGAGGATGTGCCCAAGAGGAGATCATTGGTGAATAATTGGTTTTAACCTAAGGTTATACAAATAATTAAGCTACTACATGAATTCCATGATCTCTTTCTAAGGGGTACCATTAGTTAAAGGGAGTCATTCCATCATCAAGAAAAATGAAGATCAAGCTCAAGGATGACACATGACCGATTCACAAGAGGCCTTACCGGATGAATCCAAATCTATGCGTTAAGGTAAATCATAAAATTGAAAAGATACTAAAAATAGATAGTATTGAACTAATAGAAGAGTTGGAATGGATAATCCCAATGGTTATCAACATCAAGAAGGATGAGAGGATCAGGATCTATGTTGACTATAGAGTTTTAAATGCTTCATGTGTTATTGATCCCTTCCCCACTCCGTTTACTTAAGAAAGAATAGGGTTGTTGTGGGGTATGAGATATATTCATTCACTGATGGGTTTTTAGGGTACCACCAGGTGAGAATCATGGAAGAATATTAGGAAAATATAACCTTTTTGAAAAAATGGGGATGTTTTTCCTACACAGTTATGCCCTTTAGATTGAAGAATGCGTCAATAGTGTTCTCACACATCATTGTGTAGGTATTTCAAGACTTCATCCATAAATTCCTTAAATTTTATTTAGATGAATTGACTATATATAGCCTAGTAAAATACCATTGTGATATTTTTAGGTTGATGTTTGAGAGGTGTAGAGAACTTAGAATAATAACGAATATTAAATAATGCATGTTTGTGACACCATTTAGTACCTTGCTCAGACACATCATCTGTAAGGAAGGCTTGTTGGTGTATCTTCCCAAGAATTAAATTTTTTCAATCATATTAAATCATAGAAAAATAAATTTGGGCCCAAATCATTTTTCATAGATAAACTCTAGTGAAGAGGCACAAAGCATAGAGGACACTATGCCAGATGTTCAAATATTCATATTACAGTGCACATCGGCTGACTTGGAAAACATTATAGTATTATTATGCATAGAATTTACACATGAGGGAATGAAGATATTAGATACTAATCAGTTTTCCATTCACATTTTACCCTACCAACTAGTCAGAGGAGACCTATACAAGATTGGTAAAGATGAATTTTTATGTAGGTGTGTCTTGGAGCATGATTGTGAAGCCATCGTTGAAGAATCATTTAGTGTGAATGATAGAGGCCATTATACATTTTAATATACATCATTCAAGATATTACTTGTATAATTATGGTGGGAGACAGTTTAAAATTATACTAAGGTCTTTCTCAAAGCATGTGATCATTGTCAACGAATATGAAAACCAGGAAACTGTGATGAAGTGTCACTGCAACCTATAGCAAGCGCAAATACTTTTGAGAATGTTGTCCATTTGTTTTTATTGATGTCAAAAGTAAATAAGAACATGAAGTTTGATTAGTATTGTCAAGGCAAGGTGAGGTTCTTATTGAGATTACATGAGTGTTGAATGGGTTCTTGAGAAATGTAGATGACTTGTTAGATTGTGATGGTGTATTGTCAAAGGCATGGAGGATGTTTTGATGATTTCATGTAGTTTGTTGAAGGTTTTAGCATGTGTTCATGGATGTAAAAGTAGATTTGAGGTCATATTTGGTGAAACAAGCATGTTCTAGGCACTTGTTCTATAGGCCTAGTGAGTAGGTATGCTATGGTATGATGAAGTACATGTATGTATCAAGATGATAAAGCATAAATAGAGCATAAGGATAGCATGTAGATGATGTGTCGGTAAACTCACATGTGTCTGATAGTGCAGGTTTGAGGTGAAGGCATGTTTTATAGGTCTACACTAGATCTAATCCCTGAGAAAGCATGCCCTAGGTGTCTAAATGAGTTTGGAGGAGATTGTTTCTGAGCATAGTGATATGGAAATGTGAGTCATTTAAAAATTTGTAGAAGGTTGATATGAGAGGTGTGGACCAAGTTTTTAGGTCCTGGAATGTAATGCATGTTGAAATAAGATATTGTCATTTTTTTACCAATAACGAGTTCCCAAAGGTGAGATTTTGAGCTAAAAGTTGACTTTCTGATGCTTGTTGGCGAGTGTGTGATTTTCATGGGGACCCAAGATCCTAGGGATAGTTTAATAGGTTAGTTATGAATATTTTACAAGAATAATAAGGTTGTTTGATCATCATGTTTTTATGAACAATCGTTTAAGAAGGTAAACTATCTTTTTAAGCGTCTTGAAACCCTAGGTCAAGCAACAAATTGGGAGAAATCTTGGTAGTATATTGGCCCATAATTTATTTATTTTGAAAATTTTGTGATTTTATGTTGTATAGGACTCTATATTTCTCTATGTGGTATTTATAGGTTGTTAAAGGTTGTATGTGGGGCCCACTCAAAAATGTAAGTTTCTATGAAGACTTTTAATTTGTGGAAAAAATTCTTTATTGTACCTAATGACTATATTTAGAATTTTATTAAATTATTGTAGTTTTTTATTCACGTTCCATGATGGTTGCAGATCATGGTCGAGTCCTTTAAGAGGTCAAGTGTGCCATGTCTTTGAAGACTTAGTTTTTTGGGCAAGTTTTAGACAGTTTGGAGCAGTTCTAGGTGCAACAAAGTTTTGGAGGTGCTACAAGTTAGTTTTATGGCTTGGTTTGAGTTTTATGATGATCCTGAGATCAATATATTTTCAATGGTATATATCAAACTTGAGTTTTTGACGAGATTCTAAGCAAGTTATGAATTGTTCTTTGAAGACTAGTTTTTGAGGGTGCTTGGTTATTGCATGGTCTCTTGAGTGGCTTCTTGAGGAGAGAATATAGTTATGATATGTTTCAATGTGTTTCATGGTTGTTAAAGGCTTAGAAAAAATGTATAAGTGTGTTTCATGCTATTGGTGAAGTTGGTTTTGGTCTAGAACATTTCCCTTGGTGGCGAGTTGCCTTGTTTTGGTGTTTTAGGGCTTGTTGAGTTCCTAATGGAGGTCTAAAATGCTCTAGGCTGATGGTGGTGACCTACATGGTCATGTGATGTGATGTTTTTATCATGTTATTATGTTTTAGGGAGTTTTTTTACTCTATTATAGCTGACCCGGGTGATTTTTAAAGCTTGAGAAACGTGTATAACAGTAGAAGCTAGAAAGCTCATTTGAGCTAGTTGTGTGAGAGGAGAGAAAAGTGTGACCTAGATGGGCTGTTTGAGGAAGGAAAATGTAGGTCCCTTATGACCTTGTTGAGAGGGAAATGATGATGGTGATAATTTTATAGAGAGAGATGAGATGTATGGGTGATCTAGGGCAGATAGTAGAAGTTAACTTGAAGGAAGAGGTTCTTGGGCATGGAGGATAGAGAGGCGTTTTGAGAGAGATAGAGAGAAGAGAGTGAGATGCATAGAGTCATCATCAGTTGTTGCAAGAACAAATTCAGAGATGGACATTAATTTTAGATGGATTTATTTAGTGTTGATTCATCTAGGGGGTAGGGTGTGTGATCTACTAAAATAGGGGTTGGTGCTCCTTGTGGGGTTGGTGCCTCATTAAACCAGGGGTTGGTGCTCCTTGTAGGGTTGGTGCTTTACTAAAATAGGTAGTTTGTTCTCCTTATGGGGTTGGAACCTCACTAAATCTAGGGGTTGGTGCTCCTTATTGGGTTGGTTCTCAACTAAATTTGAAACATGGCTATAATAAAGTTTTGTTTTCAGTGAGGTATTATTCCCCTTGAGGGTTTCCCACTTAAATCTTGTGTTCATGTGTTCTTGTGATTCTCATGGTGTATTCTCATGTATTTGGTTATGTCGTTCTTCTAATCTACATGCTTAATTTATGGTTGAGTGAATGCATTGAATAATTAATGGATGTAAATGTTAAAATGGAACGAAAGTTTTAATGAAACATGTTGATTCACCCTCATCTCAGTGCTTTTGCTTCCAATAATTGGTATCAGATTAGGGCCTTTGGAGCAATATTAACAATCTTAAGATTATCCTAGAAGAACAAAATGGATAAGAAATTGAGGAAAGAGAACCAAGGGTTGAAAAATATGGCCAAGAAGGATGAAGAAACCATCAAGAGTATAAATAATCATCTAGAGGATGAAATTGCAAGTTTGAGGAAAAAGGAAGATGAGTGTGAAAAATTGAAGAACAAGCCACATGAGGTTAGTATTCATGATCAAGTTGACTATGTAGAAGTTGTGGTAGACATACAAGCAGAGTTAGTGTTCCATAGAAAAGAGAACATCAATTTAAAGTCAATAATTAAGGGATATGAAGAAAGCATAAAAAAAACATGAGATTCATTTTGAATCTATGACAGAAACTCTTAAGACAAAGGAAGAAGAGTGTGTCAAGCTCAAGGAAGAGGTAGAAACCCTAAAGGAAAAATATGATGATTGCAAAAGGTATGAAACTGAGATGAAGACCTTTAAGGAAGAATTTAGAACAAACATGTCTAGCAGGTTGAAGACCTATGAGAGGTTTGGAGAGAAGTAATTATGTCCCTAAATGACATTTTGAGTAGTTAGAGGGCATCTGTTGATAGAAAAATCAGGTCTTAGGTATTCATTGAAAACCATATAAATAACATTAGAAGTGTAATGAGGATCCTAATCTACCAATTCAAGAAGCTGAACCTAGTTCCAAATGAAGGTCAAGAATGAAAGATGTCCAGTGCTAAGAAAGGTCAATATCAAGAGGTCTCATCCCATAAGTCAGACAATATAATGCAATAAGGTAAGTCAATTCTTTTCATGGTTATTGTTTTGCATTGCGAAGGAATATGGTCATAGAGAAAGGGATTTTATTATGTTATTTAGTAGTGTGTATCCATGGAGTATTGGAAAAGATCACAATATTCATCAGTAAAGAGGTACGCATGATGTTCTTTCCCATAATTTTCACTAGAAGGATAATATTGAAAGGTTTTGTTCTCATGAATCATCAAGGTCGGAAAAGAAGTTTTAAACTCTAAAAGTTAAGGAAGTATGGATGCCAAAGATAGTAAAAGAAAAATCAAGTTTAACAAAGGATGTTAATAAGCTTAATCATGCAAATGAGGGTAAGAAGGCTGAGCAAAAGCTAGTGATCCATGAAATTCATGTGTGCTTAATAGGAATCCTATCTATATAATAAGAAAAGGATAATGGTGTGATTATCAAAATAAAATATACAAAGAGGAGGAGCTTAGATTTTTTTGATTGAAAATGGTAAAGTGTGTTAAATAAATAAAAACCCTTACATGATTTCATGATCTAATAATGTTTGAGATTAGAATATTTGTTTCATTTTCATTCAGTCATGATAAGTTGAGAAGGATTGATTTTTGTTTTAAGGTGATCTATATATGTTTTATTCATCAAGAAAATCTATTTAGGACAGTGAAATATGGTTGAGGATTTGTAGGAAAATGTGACAAGGATTATGTGTGCATTAAAGACATGGAAGAGATATAGGAGTGTGCATGAAAGAGATATAGGAGTGTTCTTATGGAAAATTTAAGTGAATTATTGTGAAGAAGAATTGAACAAGAGAAGTGACAGTATTGAAACACAAATCAGTAGAGATCAAAGTCTAGGAAGATTACTTTACATCATGAAATCATGTAAGGGTTTTTATTTATGTCTTAATGTTTTTGTGATAAGTATGTAGTTAGGGTGTATTTGAATTTCACAAGGGATTCATAGAGTCGTAAGGTATGTGATTTTCATAATGAACTATTTGAGATGGGTGGAGACCTAGTTGATAGTATGAAGGTACTTAATGACTTGAGAAACATGAAAGATTGAAAATTTTCTAAAATGAAACAAGGTATGCTCTAGTTAAGTATAGTCATGATGTTGTTAAGGTCGACTATTTACAAGTAGGTGTATGTATCGAGGATATGTTACAAATGTATGGATAGACTAAAAGAGTTAATAAAGTTTTAGAGAATATGTTATGAATGTATTACATGGATCAATAGTATAAATGGGAAGAGTATCTTCCATTAGTTGAGTTTGTGTATAATAACACATATCACACCTCTCTGAAGATGGCACATTTCAAAGATTTATACGGAAGGAAATGCAAAACCCCTGTTAGTTGGGACAACATTGAGGATAGAGAGGTAATTGGACATAAAATCCTTACAGAGATGGAACATCAAGTTAAAATGATTCGAGAATGATTGAAAGAAGCTGCAGATAGGTAAAAGAGTTATGCTAACTTGAAGCGGGTTGATAGGAAATTTAAACTTGGTGAGAAGGTATTTCTTTGGGTTAAACTAAAAAAGAGTTCCATAACTTTTGGCAAGGCTTCCAAGTTATCACCTCATTATGTGGGACCCTTTGAAATAGTTAAAGTAATCAACCCTATAGCTTATCGTTTAGCTTTAACTTTTTCTTTATCATGAATGCATGATGTTTTCCATATTTCTTTGCATAAGAAATAGTTTTTAGATGTATCGCATGTGTTAAATTGGAATTCCTTGCAAGTCCAAGACCCAGGAATAATCATGGTTAAACCCATATGAGTGCTGAAAACTCACTAGTTGCACTTAAGAAATTGTGAAATAAGCCAATGTAAGGTCAAGTGGGATTAGTTTAGCAAGGAGAGTGAAACTTGGGAAAATCTTGAAGATATGAAAACTGATTTTCCGTATTTGTTTGAATAGAATTGATTATGTTCACTGATAAAGTTTTAACATTTTATTCTTGATATTACAATAATCTTCCAGAATTGGGTAGACATTACATTGCATATAAATGGACAACTATTTTAATGCTGATTATGGAATTTTAAAATCCAGTTTTGTTTTGAACATATGAATGAAAGTATAATAATTTGATTTGTCCTTGATGCAAATTGTTTGACTAAGTTAATCATTGGGAGGATGATTCTTTTTAGGAGGGAAGTATGTAACATATTTGACAAACTATTACTTTGATTTCATTTCCTCTCGACCTTGCAAACATTGACATGTGATTTGTCTTAGGAAGGTGTATTATTTTGACTATTGGTAATCATGTTTGCAATGGATAAATCATTACTGAATAGAGATTCACTTTGTTGTGATTTTGTTTACTTGAAAATGAAGCCATTCTTCCTTGTGTTTTGAAAGGTCATGAACCGGTATTATTGTTTGCATACTTATATAAAGTTAATAGAAAAACCTTGATCAATTCCATTGATCCAAGGTATGCTTCAGTTCTTCTTACTTGGTCTGTATGATAAACCAACATTCTAAAATTTAAGGTAATAAGGGAATGAGTCTTTGTACGTTTACAATTTTTATGGACCCTTCTTGTGGTGTCCTTGCTTTGCATTTTTATAAATAAAAATATGAGCTTGGATCTTCTTGTAAAATATCTTATAAAATGCTGAGAAGTGTAAGAGGAATAAGGGTGTACTTCAGGACTATTAAGGTAAAAACCTTAGTCCAAGTTGTAAATATCTATCCTAATCAGATTCTAACCTAAGGTAAATTGGACCTACCTTAGACCTATTTCTAAACTATTCAGGTTTTCACCCTAACCTAAGTTTGTATGCTTTACGGGTGTGGGGTTTTGGAAATAACCTAAGGTAATAAAAAGGCCTATCTATTACCTATTACCTAATACTAAACTACTATGGGTTATGACTTAAGCTATGTTGGCATGTTTAATTATGACATGTTTGGAATGACCTAAGGTAAATACTATTTACCTAGACTAAGGTCGAATCCTAATCTAATGTCAATCTAACCTAAACTAATGCTAAGCTAAAAGGGAACCTAAGGGGTTGCATGGAAATTGGGAGTCGGTGGTGATGGTTTCTATGGCATTAAAGTGATTTGAGTTTTGAATTTATTGAACTCGGTACTGCCATTTTTGGAAAAGGCATGGAGAATTGAGGAAATGCCTAGTTGACATCATCACTATGGTTAAAAATGCATGCAATAGTTGAAATTGAGTTCGCCAATTTTGGATGGTGGTGGCATGGAGATTTAGGTAGGAGAGTTGGCTGTCCTTGCATTAATGAGTCTTGGTCTTGGCAAAGAAACTACCTTGGAAGACATGCAAGTGGATTTTTGGGAGGTTTTTTGGTCTTTTTCTCATGGCAATTTTTGCTATGCATGGAGATTTTGGGTTCTTCAAACCCGGAGTTCTGTTTTCAATCCCTCACTATTTTTGGCACCTCTGGACTATTTTTGATCCAGTTGAGATATAAGAGGCATAAGAAGAAGGTTTGGGTGTTGACGTTGCTTGGAAAAAGGAAGAGATTTTGGGAGGCTTGGCTGGAAACCTTCTGCGAATCGATAGAAGCTCTATCAGGCATGATAGGCTCTATCCATTAAGTTATTCTACTTTTTCCTAATTGTTTTCATTAAAAAAACTCTACTCTTGGAAACAAATGGTTTTTCTTTTATGTCTATGATGATTAATTTGCATTCACGCTTGAATTGTTATTTGTAATTTGATGAAGAATCTTTGTTATATCAATGGAATGCAGATTTGTGCCCTAACGGATATAGTGGTGTATTGTGTTTTAACTTTGTTAGGACTGGAATGATGTCATATTTTTGGTGAATCTTGCTGTCTGTGCAAAATGGATTTTGGAAAAAATATTTTGTTTTTAAATTTGATCTGGGTTGTCTTCTTCTGTTGGAAGGAGGTAAGAAAGGTATTATTCTGATCTGTATATTTATTTGCTTCGAATCTTGTACTTCTATTGAGATGTGGTGAAATGGTTACTGGGATTCATGCTTTTTGGATTCAAACTTGATTGGAAACAACAGTGAATGAAATACTTCTTCTGATCTTTGTAGTTAAAACTTTAGTTGTTTCAAATCTAGTTACTTCTGTTGGAAGCTGTGTGGAAAAGATTACTTGGATTCAATGAATTGTGGATTAAGCTTCTTTGAATATAACAATAAATGATTTCTTATTTTTCTGAAATGTTTTAAGTTTCAGGTTGTGAACCTCTAGAAGACTGACCTAAAGTTGGACAATAGAATTTCTATTATAATGAAAGATATATTTGAGTGTTGGTTCTATCTAGTTTGGAAATTTGATTTATACATGGCAACTCCTCTTTGAGCTTGCATGATGTTGACCTGGTTGTTTTTACTTGTAAGTTAGAAGATGGTTCGTTAATGAATTACCTAATCTTGATCTAGACGAACCTCTTGATTAAATATGTTTGAGAGTAAGTTTGTTAAAAACCATACTGTCATGATTTTTGGGAAGACTTAACGAATGTATATGCAAATTTTCTGGGATGACATTTTGTGCTTCAAGAACTAACCAATCAGTTCAGCTTGAAGAGTTTTCTAGACCCTTACATTTATTTTGATCTATGAATAGCATGGAGAGAATAGAATATTTAGGTGAATTATGGGTATGTACAGTTGAACCTGTCATTAGGAATGGACTGAAATGAATTTGGTTTTTCTAATCTTCTTTGAGATTGACTTGTGCACCTGTAAGCAAAGTCATGTTGTTACTTGTTGCATCTTCATTGAGTTCAAAACTGATTGGGTTCTTTTTCTTCCTATCTGAAGATTGTCTCTTTTACCTCTATGAAGTGGGAATATGGGTCAACTTTACTGATTGTATCATTTCCTTCTTAGGATAGGATGATTAGGCTTTGGCTATATTTACTGAAACTATTGGAAGAGTTGGAATGTCTTGTGATTGTTGATATTTCTTGTAATTTTTTAAAACGAATTATTTTAAACACATCTCTTCTTGATGTAGCTAAAGCACTAATGTTGCTGATCTAGTTTATTATGATAGAACTTCATCTTTGGTATCTAACTTGCATACTGCATTCGTATAATTCGGATCAATATCACTTAGTTCCATGCTTTATATGTTTAACTAAAGTTCAAGGATTTTGTGATTAGATCTATATCAGTCTTTTATTTTGACATGTACTTCCTTGCTTGGGAAAGAATGATGAGATCTTCTTATATTATTGTTGTTGACCCCCTTCTCTTTCTCTTCTCTGAGTTAAGGTTTTCATCACCATTTCCTTTAAACTGTAGGAGACTATTCGCGGTCCTCTCTTCTTTAAGTTGTGAAATGTAACATAGGTCTCCTTGAATTGGGAGGGAAGTTACAATTTATTTCTCTCTCAGTTGTATTTTCCCTCTTCTGTGTTACTCTTGTTTAAGGAATTGATTGGTTCAGTTTGTATTTCTTAACAAGATTGCAAATGAGTAGTTGGAGATAATCCTTACTTATTCACCTTGACTTGTGTTTATTGGAAACAATATTTGGTATTGGGTGACTAATGTGTAATGCAAGTAATTGATTGAATACTTTCCTATTTCTAACATGTTATGGCCTAACTTAAGACTTGGGCTATATCTTGGGATTTAAATTTGAATGTAACATCTTGAATTGGAATCTCTTATTTGTATGTTGTTGTTGTCTCAACCTAAAACCTCTCATGAAGGTTGAATTAGTTTGGTTGTAGATGCATTTAGATGAAACATGTTAATGTTGAGCTTGATGGTTCTTTACTTCTTAAAAATTAACTCTATATTTGGGAAATATGGGAGTTAGTGTCTTTCTTTGGAATCTAGATTGAATGAAGTAAGAAATAAACTAGAAGTACCTTTAGTAAGAATGAGATAAGTAATTAGGATGAAATATTACTTATCTAATATAAATTCTTATGAAATCAATGGATGAAGAGTGTTGATTATATCATGATCTTTTCTAAATGTTAATTTGGTTACTCACTTGTTATTTCTTCATGATTGTTATTTCTTTTTGATGTATCTATCCATATGGCTTTACTGTTTCATAAAAGTAGAGTTCTTTTTATGAAACAATTAGTTGAAAGCACATCATTTTAATGCTTAGTGCTTATCATTCTCAGTTCAATGAACTGACCCATGCTAGCAATTTTTGTAGATGGACTTTGTAAGTGATAAAAGAAGGAAATTACTTTCATGATGTTACTTGTTACTTAAAGTTTGGATCTTTTGTGAAGAAATATGATCCATTATTGAAAGAGGAAAATTTGTATTTATTTATTAAGCTTGAAGTTGTTTGACATGAAATATGTACGAAATGCATGGCCTTGTAAAATGTGTATTTCACCATGATGAATTAAAAAATATTGAGAGCTACTTATACTTGTTGTGTCATTCTCCTTGTGCATTCTATGAAGGAAATTGGTAATCTTATATTTATTTGCTCTTATCCTTATCTGAAGGGAATCCTTATTGGTTTGACTTAAATAAGTTAGATGGAAGGGAATTAGTTACACTATCCCTTAAATGAATTGCAACTTATTAAGTTGGCATGCATAGATGTTCTGTTATCTAAGTTCCTTTGGCTTATTAAAAGATGTTAATGAAAGTGCAAATTAATTATGATGTTTTATAGAATGAAAAAGGGTACAATGAACCCTAACTCATAACATGAAAGAGGAAGGTGCACTACCTCTTGATCTATACCTTAATAAGTATAAAACAAATGTAAGGTATATATGAACATTTACCAATTAGACTTCATCTTAATGAAGTCTATCGTAATGGAACCTATTTTGGAACTTAAACAGGCTAAGATTGATTAAGGTATAATATGTAAATCTTATTGATGTTGTTGTTTTTGTTTTAATTAATTGAACTCTAAAGTAAGAAGTTGATGATTAAAAACAATCATGTTGTTTTTGCAAAACCCTAACAACTCAAACTGTGGAAGTCAACCTTAAGGGCTAATGAAATTAGGGTTCAGTAGGGTTTCTGTAATTAAAATATTAATTAAGGAATATAATTGAGTAAATTTCTTCTTGCTTGGGTATGTGCATCTAGATGGGATGATTCTATTGGTTGTTGGCACACACAAAATTTAGATCTGTACCTTCAAAAAGACTTGGGTCTTTATGAGGATACAATGTTGCAGTTGACATGTGGCAACACCCATCGGAATTAGACCAACTAGATCTACATAAATTTGGACTTGATCTTAGTTATACTCTAGGTCAAGATAGGAGCCTGATTTAGTATAGTGAATAACTCACGATGACTAGGGATAGCTAGACAAACACAATTGACTTAGGTTGATTGAGTATGTATAAGTACCCTTAGTCACCACGAGTGGTTCTCTATACCAAACTATGTTGCTAACTTGGGGTAGGGTTAACCCTTGAACAAGTGGATTGACAGGAGTTAGTAAAGACCATTCTAGCTAACAGATGAGTGGGGTGAAGGATGTATTTCGTTTTACGATTATGCCGTCTAGGAATAGTTGTTGTTGCAGACTCACAGCACCCCTGGATGCAAATCAGGCTTCTAGGTTGATGTTCAGGCATCCAGTGTGATTACACAACATGGAATCCTTTCTCCAAGCGTGGGACTTGTAAAGATGAGAAAAGATTCTCCAGAGAAGGCTGGTTCCTATTCCTCTGTTTAGATGCACACAAAAAATGCAGAGGGTTTGGTAAAACCTAATCTAACTTGCCAAGGAGACATGGTAAGAAAATGCATAGAATAAAACCTAAACTACAAAGGTGATGCACTGAGGAATGTTAGACATTCGTTTTGCAAATTTAACACAGACCACATAGACACAATACAAACACCATGCATAGGTAACCAAACTGCAATAAGAGATCAAAATGACAGCAATGAATGCATGAGAGGGTTAAGAGTCAATCACAACACATATATTATTGCTCAAGAATCGATACAGTACATTGCAGTGGCCAAGAGGCAAAAAGACTGGCATTCAACCCATATGGGAGGTTTGAAAGCTCCACAAATTCTCTGGCAAGCGAGGGAATAAGGGAGGATACAAAACAAAAATGTCTGACCCCTTAAAGGAGCTCCTCTTTACAATATATATCCAAAAATGAGAGAGGGAAGAGAGAGGAAATCCAGAATCTACCCCAACCACTTTTTGGTAGCATTTAAAATCATCTCATTATGACAGAAGCAGTGGATCCTAGTAAAACGGTGGGCTGTATAACAGGAGCGGCGAGCTGTCTGCTGCATTAAAGTTGGTTGTTGAAGCATTACTTCTGTCTATCACCACGCATCAGAGACATTTTCTTAATTTTCTCCCTCCAAACTACACAAAAATTTGAGATTGATCCTAGAATCATGTAGAGAATTTCAATAGCTTTCTGTTGATATAAAGAACATGTAAATCTGAGCTCTGGATCGAAAGATACGAAGGTCTGAAGATTTAGGGCACAAAACAGGCGAAAACGGATTTTTAAATTTCTTTTCCCGCGCTCTGCCATCTGGACGACACGTGGCAGGCTCTGGCTCGCTGAGCAATTTTCTCTCTCTACCTTTTCGTGGGCTTCTCTAGTGGGCCCCTTAAACTTGGACACGTGGCACTATTTCATTGGTTCAGATCAGTGCTCGAAAACTCGCCCCTTTGACCTTTTCGACCTTTTTTCTTGGCGACACGTGTCATGCTATGATTTTTCCATGGGCCTGCCAGATTTTCACGTCCACCGCATCCTTTTGTCCCAGATGTCCCAGTGCTTCGTGGGACAGAATCCTCCAATCTGCCTGAAATGGGCTTCCTCGTCCCTTTTTCTACTGGTGACACGTGGCGTGATCTGATTGGCTTTCGGCTCCTTCGGCTATCCACGTCCCGCGCGCCCCTTTGTCCCACTTGTCCTTGTGCTGAAGTTTCTTGTTTCAGCCAATCCGGCCGGTTCGTGTCCTTCACGTCCATTTGTCCCAAATGTCCCAGTGCTGTCTAGGACAAATTCTTCTGGTTCACCCGATTCGGCTGGTTTGCGTCCTCCGCGCACTCTTGTCCCGCTTGCTCCTGATAAAGGACTTGGACCAAAAAAATTCTTTCAGCCGATTTGGGCATTTCGTGTCCATTTGTCCCAGATGTCCCTTTTCTGTTTGGGCCACCTGGAGGATTTTCGGCCGATCCGTGCCTTCCGCGTATAATTGTTCCAACTGTCCCAAAGGTGGCCTTGAGCAGGACTTAGCCAATTTTACGATTTTCCCCTGAATCAATCTACTTGCTTGGAACTAAAAACTCTGATGCATGTTATCAAATTAACTCTGGGGGGTGAAATTTGGATAACAATATTAACATGAACAATATGTTGGAAATCTTTGGCCAAAGTATCGCAAGCTATTAGTTGCATTGTCCTAGGTCACCTAGTTTAAGAAATGGGATTTTAGAAGAATATTGGTAACAAATACTCATATAGGTCTCTTAAATAGAACACTCAATACCCAAAATATTTTAAAATAACCAAGTATATTTAGTATACAACACCTTGAGTTAACATGAGAGATTGGTTGTTTATCGAGTCATTTACAACTGCATAGGGTTATCTGTTATGAGATTGATTGGCATGGAATGTGTGTTCTAAATTATGATTATTTAGAACAAAGAACATTATTTATATTTAAAAAAAAAACTTTTCCCTTGTTTCTAAATTCTTAAAATGGGAATGTTACAAATAGGGGAGCTCATAAAGTTACAATAACCCGTCCTTCTCCATATTCACCTTTACCTCATCATCATAGATAGGCATTCCATTTGGTGTCCTCTTATCTATAGGGAAAACTAGTTCTAACACCATCTCATTCTCTGTGGTGATTTTTCAATGGTTGTAGTCACTCACGGCCATCTTTCTAACATGATACACCCATTTTTTTCCAAGCAACACGTCATCTGGATAGTGCATCTCTACATACCATTGCTCATTTAAAATGGTGGAAACGTCTTTTTTCCCCTTTCCCTTTCCCTTCTTTGGTGAAATGTTTGTTACTTTCCTTAGCATCTCTATCGGGTCACTACAAGTTCTTCCTTGCCCCTGATCTTGGCTCTACTAAACTCTTTGGCTCCACTCCTTTATGAAAATCCCCTTGATCATGTGCCTTAGCTATGGAACCCTAACCTAGAAAACCCTTTTTCCATAAGATGGCATAATCACCCACAAGATTCTTCCACACAAACTTCTCCACTTATGCCCGTGTACTTCTTTTTCCACTCTGGTTCATTGATCAAACTGGCTATGCACACAAATCTTCACAACCCTTTTTTGCACAAATTTCCTTCAAGGATGCCCTAGTTTTCAAGAGCTCTTTGATAACACAAATGCAAGGTAAAAAATAATGCACCCTAACCTTCTACTTATAGCTTTTTCTTTCTCTTAATAAATTCCATGCCACCTACCAATTTACTCTTACAATAAAGGAAAAAATTTCCTACTGCCAACATTCAGCATTTTTACCCCCGTGCCCAATCTTGCGTGAAAACTTCTACAACCTTTTGGCACAAAAAAACCCTTGCTGACTGAAGATACATACACATTTTCTTTTAGTGCGAAAGGAACTTATTCTATCTTTAACTTGATTTTTGACATTGCCTACCTCATGTTGTTCCTGCACTTCTCACCCTTCTACATGGTTTTTGCAAATCCTTCCTGACACCAAACTCTTCATGTTCACCTTTTCCACAGGTGCTCTTCCATACTACATGCTTTTGATCCTTTGACCCGGGCCATCAAAACATAACTTCCAATACCAGTTTCTAGTGCTTCTCACATCACTTTACCCCACACAAAAATAGATGTGTGGGTCCTCTGTACATAGGAAACTTTTTTAATTGTAAGTGGCTACCAATGCATAAGTCACACACAACTAAAAGGGGAAACACAAATAAATGAAAATACATTAAAGGAAATCCTATGCTAACTGGAAATACTTCCTTATTTATAAACAAAAAGAAAACTTATTTATAGTTGGGCTTCAGCCTACTCCCATTGAAATTACATGGTAACCGTGTTCCATCCAATGCTTATAACTAGAAAGTGCCTAAATCAAGTATATAGGACACAATTTATGGGCCCATCCAGTGGACTTTGAATTTCCCAAGATGGCATAGAAACTTGGAATCATATAATAGAACCATCTGCCTAACCTCAAACTTTTTGTTCTTGATGTGTCTATCATGTCATGCCTATTTCCTGGCTTTTTCTGTCTTCTGACTCCAGTGAGCAATAGCCCACCTCTCATCTATCTGTATTAACTTATCAATCATCTCCTCAAGTGATTTTTCATCAGCTAATCCTCCTACGTGTGTTATACGTAGTGATGATAACATGAATTCAATAGGTAACACCTCTTTCTCGCCAAACGCCATTTGAAAAGGTATGTCTTATTCAATCTTTTATAAGTAGTCTGGTATGACCATAAGATAGCAGAAACTTTATCATCCCAATCCCTTCTTCCTACATCACAAATTTTGGTCAACATGTGACTCAGTATCTTGTTAAATGCCTTAGCAGTTCCATTAGCTTGGGGTGATAAGGGGTATTCGTATGGTGGGCTACCATGAATTCTGCCAACAAAATCCTAATTGTCTCATTCTAGAAATAAGTACCCCTATCACTTGTTAAACTCAGCGAGCATCCATATCTTTTGATTATGTTTTCCCAAGGGAACCTTGTTGTTGTTTCCATTATGTAATCCCTTGTAGGCACTGCCTCTGCCCACCTTTTTAAGTAATAAGTACATGTAATGATATAGCATGAACTATTCCTTTGCATGGTAGGTGAAATCATTTCTACAAAATCAATGGCCCACTTCTCAAATGGTTCTATGCTAGCTATTAGTCTCAAAGGCATATCATCTCTTCTTCCTACTTTACCAAGGCACTAGAAATGGTCACGGACCTTACAAAACTCAATACAATCCTAGTTAATGCTTTCCCACCAAAGCCCTACTAGAAGGATCTTCCACACGGTGGCATTCCCTCGATAGCGTCCTCCTGCAATTCCACCATGTGTTTCCTCCATGATTGCAATGTGATCATTCTCTAACACACACTAGAACAAAACCTCATCGTAGCCTAGCTTGTATAAGTCTCCACTAATTAACATGTAGGGCACAACACATATGGCTAACTTCTTCCTTTCCAAAGTCTTCATTCCCTCTTGTGCCACACCTGTCTTGAGAAATACTTTAATATCTTCCAAGTCAAAGGGCATGCACCGTAATCTAAATATTTTTGTATCTAGCATTATATCATCAATGATTTGTGAGTCCTCCCCTTGGTAAATCCATAATAAATGGTCATGTCCCAAAATTAATCTTACCTGGTTTCACAACAACCGTAAACTTAAATTCTTAAAACGATAGGACCCAATAGCATATGTGCCCTTGTAAAATGGGATTTTTTACTAAGTACTTCAATGTCATGTGGTCCGTGTATAAAATGAAGGGTGTTGCCAATAGATATTGCTTGAATTTTTGTAGTGTGTAGATCATTGACAATGCTTCGTGCTCGGTAGTAGTATAGTTTTGTTTTGCTGGGGTTAGCTTTCTATTATCAAAGCACAAGTTGTGGTCAATAAATCCCTCTCTAGGTTGTGCTACAATTTCCCCACTCACCATCCCCAAAGCATAAAAATGTACATGGAATGGCTTATCCCAAGAAGGAAAGTGCATAATATGGTCACAATGATAATCTTATTCTTCAGTGTATCAAATGCCATTTTTTGCGCCTCTCCCCAATTAAATGCACTTTTATGTATTAGCATTTTTTCCAATGGCGTGGCGATCTTGGCATACCCACTAATAAATTTATGGTAATACCCTGTATGCCCAAGGAATCTGTACACTACGCTCTATATGGTAGTTTCCCCCAATCTCACAATAACAGTAAATTTTGCAAGATCCACGAGCAAGCCTTCCTTACATATGATATGCCCTAAAAGGGTTCTGAATGGAGTAGTGAAAACACATTTCTTAATGTCGAGGGATATCCTCAACTACCAACATATTTCAAACATCAGCCTTAGATTGTCATAATGGTCGCTCACTAATCCATATACCGTCCAATCATCCAGGTAGACTTGAAGAAACTTATGGATGAATTCTATAAATGCATGCACTACAATGCATTAAAACACAGTAGGCACGTTATTTATTCCAAAAGGCATGACTGTGTAGGAAAATATTCCCCATTTAGTGGTGAGAGTTTTCTTTTCTTGTTCCTGATTTGTAATTATTACATGATGATATCCTTAGAATCCGTTTGTGAAAGAATATATCTCACGCTCAGCTACTCCTTTAGGATATCCTTAGTGAAGGGGGCTGGAAAAGGGTCAAAAACACATACCGCATTTAGATCCCTGTAATCAACACAAATCCTTATCCTCCCATCCTTCTTAATGTTATTGACCATTGAAATTATCCATTTTGATTCCCCAACAACCTCAATGATGTCTGATGTGATCATCTTTTCAATCTCCTCCTCGACTTTGAAGCATTGATTTAGATTCATTCGATAAGGTCTTTTCTGAATTGGGTGCATAACTTCTTTTAACTAGATTCTCATTTCTCCCAAGGAGTGGTGAACTCCTTGGAGATTTTGGTACCCACCTGGCAACAAATCCTAAAGTTCGTGCAACAGATCAATGATCTTCAAAACCTCCTTTTCTATGTCCACTAATCTCCAATAGTAGCCTCCTTAGGTTTTACCTCCGAACCAATGTTAACCTTCTTGGTTTTCAAGGGTTCATGGTAGGAATGCTCTCTCTCATCAGCACTATCCATAACTTCACTCATACCCATAGTATGGTCAACATCCAAATTTTCTTCCTCTTAACCATCGATCATATAGACCAATTTTCCTTTCTCTTTTTCCATACATGCAAATACAAGCTATATCTCCTCTGATTCTTCCTCATAAAAGCATTATTCTAAGCCAAGTTTACCCAATAATTCTAGTATTCTATCCTCTACCATGGCACTATCTCTAATAGTTAGGTGCTTAACAACCTGCAATGCCTCATCCATTGATGGCTTGGTACTCTGATATTCAAAAGCTTGAAGGAGGTCAGTTGTCAACTCCTGCCAGTTTCCTATTTGAGAGCGCATCTCTGAGTGAATGTACCATGTGTGTGCATAGCCTTATAAGGTTGAGTATAGCTTATGTACCCATAAAGAAGGTGCCAAGGCTTCCACACCTTCCATCTAGGCCTTCTCACATGCTTGGAAGTGAAACGAGGTGGGTTCCTTCCCATGATAATCTTGTATGATAGTAGGTGCATTACTCTAGGAGAACCTAACAAAGAATATGATTCTCACTTTGTGTCACTCTAGAAGGTTATCATGATGGGTCATCCACTGATGTGCTACATTATCAAGAAAGGTATAGCTAAGCATCCTTCTCCTTTCGATATCACATCTCCACCGGGTCTCCATTTCTTATAGGAAAATATTAGGGTTGGCTCCTCCAAAATAACTTGGCAAATTCTTTCCTCCTAGGCATTTGATTAAGAACACCTTTGTTAATCTCATCACAGAGACTATTAACTATCTTCCGACCAACTCATATGTCCCATGCGCCCAATTTTCACATCCCACACTAGTTGTATCACTTATAGATTGAGCATTTTCCCACTTAATAACACCCTCCTTTATTGGTTGCACAACTTCAGGGTCCAGGATAGTGCGCAAGTAAATTCTATTTAGGTATTCCTCTCCTACAGGCTCAATATAGGGTGTTGACCTCCCATCTGTCAAAGGAATTATAACACGTTCCTCTTTGTTCTCAAAACTTATATGGCCCTTATTGAAACATAATTCAGCATTGTTCTTATAACACTAGAGGTGACCAAGTAATGTTGGAAAGTTGTCTTCCTCAACAAGCGCTAAGACTTCAAAGTCTCCAGTAATTTTTTCCCCTTGGATAGTGATAGAAGCATCCTTTAAAACACCAATGGGCATTGCCTTTATCTTATTGGCCATATACAACACATTTGAAGATGGTTGTAGTGGGGGATTTCACATTTGATTCAAAGCATCCAGGGTGAGAACATTGACTTCTGCACCCATGTCAATCAAAATATTTCTTAGAAGCCATCCATCAACAACTACATTCAAGGTAATATCCTTATCATATTCAAGGCTACGGGGGGGAAGGTTAGCATGCAAAACCTTCCTCTTGTGATTTCTCTAGCACTTGGTATCGTATCCCTCAACCATTCTCCTAACAGAGAAATGATATTATCTTGGCACAACATCTTACATACCTCTCTGACATCATCTATATCTGACTGAGGGAACTCATAGGTTTTCTTCATTCCCAATGTCCTAGATTTCTCCTTTATACATTTAATTTCCCCTTGAAGACTCTTGATTACACCCATGGTATCTTGATAGACTTCCTTCTGATGGGTAGGATCCAGGTACTTCCCATACAACACCTCTTCTCTTGTAATTAGTGGTCTCTACTATGGTATCTCCTTGGTGTATGCAGCCTCACCTCACATCGTCACTAGTAGAGGTTCTAACTCTGACTCATGTGCTACTATTGGCATCCACTGTGATTATGATTTCTTAACGCTTACCATCCAAACACCCTAGTCTTTCCAGTGTTGTTGGATCATGTGTTCAAATATCTTTGGGAACTCCTCATACTTGTGCTTCTTTCGACACCAAGAGAACTATAGTAGATCAAGACATTCATGCTTATAATGCTCTATGGACCCACAGTTATAACAAGTTACACTAGGGAATTCACCTCTTCCATCTCCATGATTTTCATGGCCTCTAAATTCTCCACAAAATCCCCTTCCATGAGATCCTCCATCCATTCATCCTTCATAGTGACAACCATCTTCCTTGGAATTGTTTACAATGCTATTCTGGTGCACACCAATATCAATGGCATCATGTATCTAGTCAATCAATCTACAATCCTTGGTGTCATGAGTAGTAGAGGTGAAAATCTTGTAATAGCAAGACACATTCTTACGGATTGCGCATTGGAGTATCAGACACCTACTTGCATCATGATATCCATGGAAAATTTTACTCTACTATCATGGTGTGTACCGATCTTCAAGGAAAATTATCCTTTGTATGCCCCTCTACCTCACAATTCATGCAGCATAGGCCACTACGATTCTCATGGGCCTAGTTCACAAATAGATTCTATAGCTATTTTTCCATTGCAGAAATTTGAGCTTCAAGAAAAGGACTAACACCAATATCCTAGCTTCCTATGGCCTTGGCATGTAGGGAATCCTCCAAGGCCTTGCACAGGTCTGTGAAAGTCTTATGAGAAAGTGATCTCCTCAAAGGTGATATTAGTCCTCTAACAAACCATTGAGCATGTTGAGAAGTATGAATATCATAAGACATTTTTGATAAGATATTTTTAAAATGTGCATCATACTCCTGGACACTCTCTGTAATAATTTTTTTAATCTCCTTCAGTGTGCTAATTCTCTTTTATTCAAACTCAGGAATATGGTAATTAGCTAAGAAGGCATTATGTAGTGTGGTATAATCTACTATTATCTGGAGGGGGTTATACTTCTGGTACCAACTACACATGCATCCTTGCAATGTTGTTGCAAACTGAATCCCCTTCCATTCCAGGGTACTGATCCCTTTTGTGTACATGCTCTACAGCATCCTCAACACTTTTGTAATCTTGTAGATATAAATACATTTAAAAAAATACTTGCTGAGGTGGTTGAGGCCCTTGTCTACCTGATCTAGAACCTTGATTCCCTCCAGTGTTGCCTCCACCACCAAATCCACTATATCCACCAGTGCCTAACCAACTAAATCCTCTAGATCCACTAGGTTCTCTAGTTCTTATTCCACCTAACCCACCAAATCCACCTCTTGTATCTAGAAAGGATCCTTAAGTGGTCACACATTGTGTCCCCACTGTCCTATTGAACTATGCATCAACAATCTGTGATATTGCACCACTACCAGATCTATGTCCCATGCCACTTCTAGATGTGATACCCAAGCTTTGTGTACCCTAAATTTTCCCAAATATCCCTCTAGAAAATATACCCCCAAAGACAAGAAATGATTGTGCAGCCATAGATGTGCCAAATGAAAATTTATACCTCCTAGGTGTTAATCGGTTACTTCCACCAATACCAACTAGGTTAATAATACTTATCTCTAGATTTGGAAAACTAAGTACCGTGGGCTGGTCACCAGGTGGATTTATATGCACACCGATGGCTCTCCTTTCTCCAAGTGATGAGCTCTCATTAGAAGTGGGTCTCTCTCCCATGCTTTCCAAGATGGGATAGCACATACTGCTCAGGCCCCACATCCTCTATGTGAACCTAATTATTTCCCACAACATCTTCCTTCATAAATCCATTGGTCTTGTAACTTTTCATTTTATATCTAACTCCGTCTCATGAGCTTCACTATACTTGAGTCATCTATCTTCCCTCTCCTTCTCAGCTGCAAGGTCCGTCATCTTCCTTCACCCTATTTTCCTCACCCAACGCTAAGAAGAAGCTTAGACAGCCATGAGAAATTCTTCCAAACTCGGTGTAATGATCATGATCTTTATAGCTAAAGGGATAGCACACAAGAACGATCCTCTTTGATCCCTCAAGAACTTGAATTCAGCAATCTCTGGATAGGAATACGTAGAAGTCACATACTCCAACATGTAACTCATCAACACTCTACTCCACTAATGATCAATAGCATGTTTCCAAGTCAGATCAGCATCATGCAGCCTCTGATACTTCACTTGGGTCCATACATGAGGTCTATAGTACCATCTTCATCTAGATGAATACACCAAAATCCATTCATAAAATTCACCTAGAAAACAACCAAATAAGGTCTCATACAACTCATGATATAGATGTTCTTCTACCCATTTATGTGTGTTAAACTCAGGTCCATCACTAAATCTCTGAGAAAAATCATCCTCCATGCTTTTAAGACATGCTTCAACACTATCCAAAAACAAGCATTGTTGATCAAAGAACACTTGAAAAAAAAGCACACAAGAAGTCCATGTGGGGATGTGAGTCATATTTAAAGGCGTGACTGAATAGGGAGAACACGTACGTGGAACAGAAGTTCAAATTTTCAGGACTTAGCCATTTTCGCTCATAAAGGTCTATTTTTTAGAGACGGCATACAGAGCACACAAATGAGGTAGAGACGTGCACACCATGCATTGTCTATTTTTAGAGGATTGGATATGAATTAATTTGCATGTATATAGGCTACAAATAGATTTTCTAGTGTTAGTTGGCTAGTAGTATTCTATTGTTAGCGCACTTACATGTGTGGCTAGTTTTGTAAAGGTGCATGGCTAATAATAGCATGTGACCTATTTTTGGAGTGGATAGGCGATGAAGGGAAATCCCCCACCCTTATAAATATGTAGTAAACTATATAATAGAGATATAGAGACATACATAGAGGAGGCACATATAGAGTTATGATGTTACGCACATGTTACTTTTATTGTAATGAAGCTTCTATATACTCAGTGCATTGAATATAATGAAGGACATTGGCTGAATCTAAGTGTTAGTTTTTGTGTGTATATATATCTAGTATTTTTTTTAACTCATCATGGTTAGTACTTAATTTTATTCTCCCTTAGGTACAGAACTGGTATGCTATGTAGAATAATGAGTTAGTAATAGAACTATATATGTTAAGTCTCCATCATGCTAACATCCTTCTACAACAACCCTAACGAGGGACCTGGTACCTTTGTGTGCTTTGGGTGAGTGCTTAGCTTAGGTTGAGTGATGTTCCAGCATGTCTAGGGATTTATTGGGTTTGTATCACTGAATTCTAGGCTACATAATTGGTTCTATTATCGGGACCTCTTTTTCAGTTGTTTTGAGGATGATTCATAATGAAGACATACCAGCTGACCTTAGAAAGTATTGATGAATGGATACATGATCTAAAATAAGAATATGCATGGTAGTTCAACACTAAATCTAATTTTAATGCATGCACTTGGGTGGAAAAGAATCTATATGATAGTTTATATGAGAGTGTTTTCACTATCTTTCTAGTAGAATTGTACAAGTGGCAAATTGCTTATGCATCTAAGTGGAATTGGAGGTACTACACACTTGTCTGGATGTATGAAGAATTACAGGCCCTTATGATGTTGATCTGATTTGGACTCGAGTTTTTGATACATGGTTTCATGGTGTCTTCAACAGTTATATCTTGGAATAATTAAGTTTCACTTACTTGTGTCCAAAGGTACCTGAATTCCATTTCTTACGACATCCACGAGGAGCTTACCTACAAGGCATTCCACTGGTGATCAAGATCATGATGGTAACTTTGAATCTAGAGAGTAAACCGATAGCTAATTAAAGCCCACCATGTGTGGGGGTAGGAACAGGATTGGTGAAAGATGGAAGACCTAGTGGTAGAAAGGAAAAGTGAGTAAAGTTGGCTTGAGTATAATGAGGTGCATGAGAGGGAGATAGAGAAGTAGCGTACCATTACATAAAGTATGGTGTTGAGGAGAGAGATGGCTCATGAAGGATTTAAAGCTCATGTAGAAGACATAGAGCTAGAGCATTAAGAAATCCCCCATCTAGGAAAGCATTACAGGGATCCCCCTCGACCTCACAAAAAAGTGCACCACCAGGAACTACCTGGTCCATGGGTGCACATCTGAATCCACCTGGTAACCTAGCCCTTGCATTTGGCTTTCCAGTATCTAGTATGACAAGTAATCAACAAGCAAGTGTGGGAACTAAGAGAGAAAGAACATCAATGGAAGGGAAGATAGTTTCGTTGTTATTTAGAGGTGTGTTTTCAGGAACATCATCTACACAGAATATGAGCGCGCTGAATGTTGGATTCACTTCTAGAAGTGGAAGTACTTCACATACCATAGAGGTTCAATATAGTACTATTGTTGGAGTGCATGGGAGTACATCTACAGGACCTATTCTAGCTATAGGTTTAGGATCAAGAGGCATGGGAAGTTCTATTTCAGCTGGATCTAGAGGTTCTGGATGTAGGGGAAACACTGGAGGTTCTAGTTCAAGTGGGCAAGGTCCGCACCAACTCTAGAATATTTATATGGAAATTTCTCTTTGTATTCCAAAGTATAAGGGCATAGAATATGTTGCTGAACATGTGCATATGTGTGAAATATTGTGGTGCATACAAGGAATCATAGCTTCTGAGCATAAGGCAAGCCAATTTGCTACTATGTTACAAGGGTGTGCACACAGCTGATAGAGAAATTTTAACCCTGATCAGACTTGCATGGATTGTGCAGCATTAAAGGATACATGCTTAAAATATTTTTATATGCCTGAATTTGAGCAAAAGAGTATAAGTGCACTCAAGGATATTAATCAAGGCACTACTGAGAGTTTGTGTGAGTATGATGCCAATTTTAAAATGCTTCTTTCTAAACTTTACTATGATATTCACGCAAGCCAGCATACACAATGGTTTTTTGGGGGATGAATTACACCATTTAGGAGGGCGTTGTCACATAAGACATATACTGATCCGCGTGAGGCATTGGAATCAGCTCTATGTATTGAGGTAGTTGAGAATATTGATACTGGCATTAGCCCATTCTTAGAGGCACAGATTACAACTATAGAAAAATAGCTAGAGAAATTATCGGTGAATTCAGCCCATGAAATGCACTCAGGAATTTGGTGTACAAATTGTTAAGTAGAGGGTCATATAAAGGATAGTTTTCCTTGTATAACAGTACACTCATTGCTGATGGATTGTGAGATATGCCACTTAAACCATGATGCTAGCCACTGCCCATTATTACAACATGTGATAAGGAAGAACATTTCAAGCTACTATAAAATTTGTAGGTCCACAACTCATGACATGGAGGACTCTCGGCTGATTGGATAGATCCATGATGTTATAGATATTGGTCTACGATAGGAAAGAGTTTCAAACAACTCTAAGGGTAATAATGAGCATAAGGACTAGCAGCACAATCAGGCACACTATGATCAGAATGAGGGGCATTTTGAAGGCAGTCATGACAGAGGTCAACGACGTGGTGGTGGAAGAAGTGAGTTCCCTCACGGACCGTGTTATACATGCAAATCTCCTGACCACTATAGGTGTGAGTAACCTCATAATATTACATGTTCTTTATGCGGAAAGAACCATAGCTATGAAGAGTTCCTGAACTTATATGAGCATCTGAGTAAGCAAAATAAACAAGAAATCAAAAGGCATCGGGATGGTTATGATACATCACATTTTGGACAATCAATGGATGCCCAAAATAGAAGTAGAGTCTGAGGTACTATAAGTGAGGATCATGACCCGTGCTGAGGCAACGCATGTTAGGGAGGCATTAGAGTAGAAACCTACCATCACTAAAGATGAGGTTCTTCATGCATGGTACCCAGATCATGCCTATCAGAAGGAGGTTTATCAGGATACCATGGAAGTTCTAAGGAATCTTCAGGGCAAGATAAAGTATTTAAAGGAGTAGAAGAAAGCATCACAGACCGTCCAAACTGATATAGATGACTTGACAGAAGTGTGTAAAATGTTGCTTCAGGAGAACATCATTCCATTGTTGGGGAGTTGGTTAAAAGGGAACACTCCACACGCAAGTACTAAGATCGAAAGGCATATCCTACATGTAAATATCTCTCCTCATATCCTGTATTATGAAAAGGAAATCACTTTAAATGCTATTGTGGACGGGTGGCTGTTGAGTAGTATATTGATTGATACATGTGCGGAAGTCAATGTTCTTACCTTGGATGCATGGGTACAAATGGGGAGACTCCCATTAAATCCATCCTCTAATGTATTAGTCATGGCTAATCAGACTAAGGTCACTCCCATAGGAGTTTTAAAAGATGCATCCATTACCATACAAGGAGCCAAGTTCACTAGAGACTTTGAAGTTTTAAAGTTGGCATAATCATATAGCTTCCCAGATCTATTAGGGCATCCTTGGTGTTATGCAAATAATGTTGATCTTTAGATCAAAAAAGGATATATCATTTTTGAAAATAAAGAGGAAAGGGTCATTATCACTTTAACAGATGGAAATTCCATGCCCTATGTTGAGCTCTTAAGTGAAGAAGATCTGGATAGGATTTATGTATGTGCCATCCAATATCCAGAGATGATTGAACCAACTAAAGAAGGATTAATTTAGTGGGAGGATGCAAAGTCTCTTAGCGATACTACAAGTATTGCTTGTGATAATTGGGTTCACAGTAGTTATGAGTTGGTAGGGAACGAAGTGAAGAGAATATTTCCTTGAGGCACAACACCACGTTATGTCAAGAGGATAGGTAACAACTTGGTACCTTGTTACACAGGAGAAGGGGATCCCATGGTATTCTTGCGTGCCATGAAAGAAAAATGGTTATACCCGCTGGAGAGGAGAAATATGCTAGCATATACACTACATGGGATAGCAACATGTTGGTGGGTGGTCCATAGGGATAATTTGGTCGAATGGTATGAAATTGGGGTTGCTCTTACTACTAGGTTCTTTAGGAGAAATGTACCTACACAAATCTACAATTATCATGGTGATCAACTTGTTCAGCACCATGTTCAGAAGTGTGAGAGACCCTGGACAGAAGAGAAAGAAGCTTTACCACCTTCACTATGGGTGCACTGGTTTTATTCCACTTTACAAGTTTGTGCGTGTGTTTGGTATGTATATGTAGAACTCCATAGAGGAACTGGAAATTGGCATAATTTAATTGCAAGAATGGCCCAGACATTGGAATTCTTCTCTACAAAACCTCTGGTAGAAGAAACATTAGAAGTTATCAAGCACTTAACTATGGGGGATAGTGCAAATGCTGAATAACTCCTCAAGGAATTATTAGATAAATAGGACTCAAGAGTGCATCTTGATAAAGAAATAGGGGCTGATGCAACATTACTTCAACGCACTTGCCTTGAGAAATAGAAAGGAAAAATGGTCTACCTAGTGGATGATGAAGAAGTAGATAATATGGATGTAAACCACTTAACAGGAAGGCGTGAGGTATTGGACAGTGTGGATAGGACCACGTGTGCCTATCATGAACCTATTAAGACAAAGTAGCTGAATATTGGAATAGATACATAGCCTAAGGAAGCCATAATTGGAGATTATTGGTCAGACTCTAAAGTGGAAAAAATCATAGAGTTACTAAGGGATTACCAAGACCTATTTCCTAAGGGGTACCATGAACTTAAAGGCATGCATGAATCATTAGGGGAGATGAAGATAAAGCTTAAAGAGGGTGTGTGACCAGTTAGAAATAGGCCTTATAGAATTGATCTGAAAATAATCAAGTTATTACTCCCTGATCTCAAACCCTTGTAGGCTTAAATTATTTTCCGACAATTTTCTCCTTTTAAGTAATCAATTTAAAATAAATGCAAGACATTAAAGACAACTGCACAAAGATTGATTACAAAGTTCGGCAATTTCCTACGTTTTCAGGTTCATGGTCAAACCATTCCATTAGTCAAAACTTGTAAGTTACAACAGTACTTTCACAAGAAAATATAATGGAAACTATCTAAACTTGCTTAGAAGAATATCCAAACCTTCGAATGACAAGGGTGAAAGATAGCACCCAACTTCCACCTTCTTGGCGTATGCAGAAAGCTCGATGGCTCTAGCTCCACTGGTTGGAAACCTCTGATTCTTGATCAGCCTTTCAGATGCTAATATAAAGCCCTATGGCTCTCTGGTCGATATTCCAGGCTCCGTAATAATTTACTGTGGTGTTATGGGCCAACTAGGTAGTACTAATGACTCCTAGCCACAATAATGCCTATTTAAATAAATAGGTCTTCACAACTTTATAATAAGCCTAATAAATAGGTCTTATCAAAATAAACACTCCTCCACTTGCTCAGGAAATATTCCTCAAGCTCTTACTTTGAGCATCCAAGTTTTCTGTATTACAATAACATGGGCTCCCTATTTATACAAAAATAGGGCCCTTAAAAAATGCATTACATATAATCCTTAGGCTAAAAATACCATAGCCTATAGCATAGTTGATGGGATTAAATCCCAAATGGAGTGGCTTGCATTTGTAAAGGGATAAAATCCCCAAATATTTTTTGGTAGGTTTTAATGGGATAAAGTCCCCGGTGGGGGATATTGTTTGAGGCTTAACTAAGCCATTCCACGCACTTTAGGTGGTCATGGGATGACTTGAGCATAACCGCCCCCACCTTGTTCACCACATGGATTTCCATGCATGGATTAGACCCCTACAACACCACTTCACCTTCTCCCTTCCACATGGAAGCTTCCACCACTTATCCACTACGTGGATCCTTAGCAATGTGTTTGGCGGTTAGGAGAATTATGTGGGCTTTAATACTAATGTATAAACATTAATATATAGTGGTTTGGCATATATGCGTGGCATTTGGAAAATGGACTTACCAAGTAAATAGAAATTTGACCCATACCATGGGGTATAGAAAATAATTAACTTGGTCAATAGCATATATTCCACTTGTCGTCTCCCGATAGGAAAATCGATCGTATTCGATTCGTGGTGGCTTGTGGACCCACCACGTCGGTGATAATACCATAGTCCACACGGCACCCTGTGAGCAATATTTTACAAGCAGAGATCGAAAACCAATGAACAACTCCTTTAACATTTTTGCCACGTGTCACAGTGCCCTTGGTCCAAAATTGACTAGTTGACCAGAGTTGACTTTCCCGCTATCTGAACTTTGACCGGACATATCTAGAGCTCCCAATGTCCGTTTGTCATGTTCTCATAGTTGTTGGAAAGCTCTCGAGATGATATTTTGAAATGAAACCATATAGGGATGTTTAGGGAACTTTCAAAAATGATCCCCTGATCGCACCTCCCCACTGAGAAAGGTTTTTTGTTCCAAAAAGCTTATATTGGAACATTTTTCCATGCCGTCCTAAATCTGGAACGTTGTTGCCACCTCGAAAGTGTTTTTGTAGTAGAATCTTGGGTCTCTTTGTTTGCAACCTTCTCTCTTCGACAAATTTTCTCTTATCCTGGACCTTATGGGTTATGGGCCCACTACACTTCCGCTACGCCACTTTGATATCTGAAGAAGACCTCCATGCCTCCATTATATGGTGTTAAGTTTCTAAATGAAACCTCAACGCTCCTTTTTTGTGGTGCTAAGCTTTTTGATATTTGACAACAAGGATCTTCTTTTACTCTATAACATAGCTCTTAGCTCTGAGTTGATTCTGCAGAATCCAAACTAGTTTGAAGGAACTCCATGTTATGTAGAGCTATAATCAATTCGATGTCGATGATGGACAATGACTTGTCCCTTTTCAGGCCTCAATGCCTCTAATGTACAATGCTAAGCCTCTTTCAAGACCTCAAGCCTCCAATGTATGATGTTAAGTCTCTGTAGACCTCAACGCCTGTAATGCATGATGCTAAGTCTCTTTCAATACCTCGAGCCTCAAATACACAATGCTAAGTCTGTTTTAGACCTCAACACCTCTGATGCATGATGCTAAGCCTTTTTTTAAGACCTCAAGCCTCCAATGCACGATGCTAAGTCTGTTTCAGACCTCAACACCTCCAATGCATGATGCTAAGCCTTTTGCAAGACCTCAAGCCTCCAATGCATGATGTTAAGTCTGTTTCAGACCTCAACACCTCCAATGCATGATGCTAAGCCTTTTGCAAGACCTCAAGCCTCTAATTCACGATGCTAAGTCTGTTGATCAGCTACCACTTGTATGTGTGGTCGCAATGCCTTGACACTGAATGACGTTCTGAGCTGATCATTTGAGAGCTCATCTTGTTAACATACTAATATCAGGTACCACTCTGTTGCACGGTCACAATGCCTCTACACAGAATTGAGTTCTAACCTGAAGTTAATGCCAATGGTGATTCAACTACCATTCTATTACACAGTCACAATTCCTCTACATAGAATGAAGTTCCGAGCTGATCTCTACAAAATCTATTATCTGCACAAATGGCAGATCAATCTCTAAGCTTTATATGAGTCAATTTATGTATCCAAGTTGCAACAGGTACTCACACACTGATTAGGAGATAGGTGCCTCTAATAGGTTCTTTATACAAATTTTAAATACAGGTGTGAGGAAATTATATCCTAATGCACCATGTAAAACTAGTTGTAAAAATGCTCCATTTTTGGAGTCTTGTACAATATAAGCTTAAAATACCAATTCTAAAGGAAAATAATTTTGCATGGTAAACCTATCACAAAATATCTCCTACTTGGTGGCTTATGTACTTGGTCTTCTCCACTACATCGCAATGTGGATTGACTTAATTTGTCTCCTCCCTGTTGGAGCAATATCTCAACAAGGAAAAATATACCACATCTTATGGTGTTAGAAAAAATTACCAAAAATAATTTCCCTCTGGGGTCTTACTACTGCAAGTATAAAAGAATACAAACATTGCCCAAACTTGGGTCTTTAACTAATGTGCCATGTCTCGTTAGATGTATACACACATTTCCCTCAAAGGGGTCTTACCAATACATTCTACCCTACACAATAGTTTTCAAGTTTTATCTGCATATGAGATATAATGGAATCATCCAAATAGAAATGTGAGAAAATTATTGAGTATGTTAAACTTATCTCTCAGTCTATCCCACCAATATGGAATCTAGAAGTACAAGCCAATGTCATCCCTGTCAAAGCAACATGTATTGATTAACCTACTTGATACCAACTTTCTTCAAAGATTAGCAAGTTTACAGGTGTCGATTACCAGCTCCGATACCAACTTGATCCAAAAATAATCAAGTTATTACTACTTGATCTCGAACCCTTGTAGGCTTAAATTATTTGCTGATAATTTTCTCCTTTTAAGTAATCAATTTAAAATAAATGCAAGACATTAAAGACAACTGCACAAAGATTGATTACGGAGTTCGGTAATTGCCTGTCTCTGGGTTCATCGTCGAACTGTTCCACTAGTCAAAACTTGTAAGTTACAATAGTAATTTCACAATAAAATCTAATGGAAACTATCTAAACTTTCTTAGAAGAATATCTAGACCTTCGGATGACAAGGGTGAAAGATAGCACCCGACTTCCACCTTCCTAACGTATTTGGAAAGCGAGATGGCTCTAGCTCCACTGTTCAAAAACCTCTGGTTCTCGATCAGCCTTCCAGATGCTAATACAATGCCCTATGGCTCTCTGGTCAATAGTCCAGGCTTCGTAATAATTTACTGTGGTGCTATGGCCCGACTGGGTAGTATTAATGACTCCTAGCCACAATAATGCCTATTTAAATAAATAGGTCTTCACAACTTTATAATAAGCCTAATAAATAGGTCTTATCAAAATAAACACTCCGCCACTTGCTCAGGAAATATTCCTCAAGCTCTTACTTTGAGCATCCAAGTTGTATGTATTACAATAACACGGGCTCCCTATTTATACAAAAATAGGGCCCTTAAAAAATGCATTACATATAATCGTTAGGCTAAAAATACCATAGCCCGTAGCATAGTTGATGGGATTAAATCCCAAATGAAGTGGCTTGCATTTGTATAGGGATAAAATCCCCAAATATTTGGTGGTAGATTTTAATGGAATAAAGTCCCATATGTGGCAGTGGGGGATATTGTTTGAGGCTTAACTAAGCCATTCCCCGCACTTTAGGTGGTCATGGGACCACTTGAGCATAACCTCCCCCACCTTGTTCACCACGTGGATTTCCAGGCATGGATTATACCCCTAAAACACCCCTTCACCTTCTCCCTTCCACATGGAAGCTTCCACCACTTATCCACTACGTGGATCCTTAGCAATGTGTTTGGCGGTTAGGAGAATTATGTGGGCTTTAATACTAATGTATAAACATTAATATATAGTGGTTTGGCATATAAGCATTTCATTTGGAAAATGGACTTACCAAGTAAATAGAAATTCGACCCATACCATGGGGTATAAAAAATAATTAACTTGGTCAATATCATATATTCCACTTTTCGTCTCCCAATAGGCAAATCGATCGTATTTGATTCGTGGTGGCTTGTGGACCCACCACGTTGGCGATAATACCATATTCCACATGGCACCCTGGAAGCAATATTTTACGACCAGAGATTGAAAAACAATGAACAAATCCTTTCACCTTTTCACCATGTGTCACAGTGCCCTTGGTCCAAAATTGACCAGTTGACTAGAGTTGACTTTCTCACTGTCTGAACTTTGACCGGACATATGTAGAGCTCCCGGTGTCCGTTTGTCATGTTCTCACAATCATTAGAAATATCTCGAGATGATATTCTACATTGAAACCATTTAGGGATGTTTAGGGAACTTTAAAAAATGATCCTCTGATCAAGAATGAACCCTAATCTGTGTGAAAAGGTCAAAGAAGAGATTAACAACATGTTGAAGTTTGGAATTATCAAGCCCCTTGATGAGTCAGAATGGGTTAGTCCAATGGTGATCAGTATCAAGAAGGATGGATTGATTAGGATATGCATGGACTACAGGGAGCTGAATGCTGCATGTGTAATAGATCCATTCCCTATGTGATTTACTGAGGAAATACTAGAAGGAGTTGTAGGGCACGAAATCTATTCATTTACAGATGGCTTCTCTAGGTATCATCAGGTTAGCATTGCCCAGGAGGATCAGGAGAAGACTACATTTACTACTGAATGGGGTAGCTTTGCCTATACTGTAATGCCTTTTGGTCTGAAAAATGGGCCTGCTATATTTTCATGCATAGTTTTCCAAGCATTCAAGGAATTTATTCACAACTTCTTACAGGTATATTTAGATGATTGGACGGTGTATGGGTTAGTTTAGGACCACTATGACAATCTACACTTAATGTTTGAATGGTCTAAGTAGTTGAGTATCTCTTTAAACATCAAAAAGTGTATATTTTCTACACCATTTGGGATACTTTTAGGACACATAATCTGCAAGGAGGGTTTGTTGGTTGATCCATAAAAGGTTATAGTCATTATAGGCCTAGAGGACCCTACCAGTCAAAGTGAGGTGCATGTATTTTTGGGACATACAGGATATTACAGAAAATTTATCAAAGGCTATGCCAAAGTTGCCACACCTGTAGAAGAGTTACTGAAAGGGAAAGGTGCGTTCTACTGGGGAGAACAACAACAACACGCATTCAAGACATTAAAGGAGAAACTTACTACCGCGCATATTCTGTGTTTTCCTTCATGGGACAAACCATTTCATGTACATATTGATTCCTCTGGCATGGCCATTAGCATGGTGTTGGCTCTACCTAGAGAAGGTATTATAGATCATCCTATCTATTTTTGCTAGTAGAAATCTGACTGCTACAAAATAGAATTACACAACTACATAGCACGAATCTTTGTCAATGATCTATGCATTACATATATTTTTACAGTATCTACTAGTTACACCATTCATCTTTTATATAGATCACATGGCATTCAATTATTTCATAAATAAGCCTATTTTGCAAGGGCGCATATGTCAATGGGTGCTCCTATTTCAAGAGTTTGATTTCACAGTTGTGGTAAAACTAGGAAAAATTAATTCTGGACCAGACCATTTATCAAGAATACAATCAAGAGAAGAAGCATAGGTAATTGAGGATACCATGTTAGATGCACAATTATACAGGCTACAATGTGTACCATCAAAACTAGAGGACATTGTTGTCTTATTACGTATAGGGATGGCACCAGAAGGAATGTAAAATCCTTGGAGAAGAAACAACTTGTTATACGTGTTACACCTTATATGCTAATTAGAGGTGACTTGTACAAAATGGGCCAGGATGAAATATTGTGTCATTGTGTATTAGAACATGATTTCATAGGCATTATGGAAGAAGCTCATGGTGGAATTATAGGAGGCCACTATGCAGGTGATGCCATAACGTGCAAGATTCTACTTGTTGGATTATGGTGGGAGACCCTCTATAAAGATTCTAACAAATTTTGTAAGGTGTGTGATCATTGTCAACATCTTGGAAGACCAGGTTAGTGAGATGAAATGCCTTTGAGACCTATTGCGAGTGCAAAACCATTTGAGAAATGGGTTATAGATTTTGTGGGTCCTATTTTACTAGCTACACGTAGAACTGGATCACGCTACATTATAACTTGCATAGACTATCTAACAAGGTGGGAAGAAGCAGCACCTACCAAGGATTGTACAGTGGCTACAGTAGCTTTGTTTCTATGAGAACATATTATTACAAGGTATGGATGTTATTTGAGTTTGACCAGTGATAGGGGCACACACTTTCTTAATGAGATAATCAGAATTTTATTGGATGAGTTCATGATTACACACCATAAGACTACACCCTATCATCCTCAGGTAAATGGAACTATTGAGGCTTTCAACAAAATTTTAAGCCACACATTGATAAAAATTTGTGATTCTGGAAGAAAGGATTGGGATGATAAATTATCTACAGTAGTTTGGGCATATAGAATAACATATAAAAGGTTGAAAAAAGTTACACCATTTCAGTTAGTGTTTGGTGCAGAAGTAGTTATTCCTATGGAATTTATGTTACCTTCTTTACTTATTGCACATGTTGGAGGTATAACTAATGAGAAAGCTTTAGAAAAATGGATTGAAAAGATAATTCAGATGGATGAGCGACGAGTCACAGCACATTGGAGTCAAAAGTAAGAAAAGGCCAGGCAGAAAGCATGGCATGATAGAAACATAAGGGATAAGAAGTTTGAGATTGGACAAATGGTACTTCTCTATGACTCTAAGTTCTTACACCATCCAAAAAAACTTAAGGTACATTGGTTGGGGCCATATGTTATCACTTACATCATTGAAGCAGGTGCTTGTAAGTTAGAAACACTTAATGGAACATGGCTACCCAGTTACTTCAATAGGAGTAGGCGAAAGCCCTACTATAAATAAGTCTTCTTGGTGTTTGTAATAAGGTAGTATTTTCATTTAGATTAGATTTTCAATTATGTATCTCCGTAATGTGTTTCCTTCTTTATCACTATGCTTTTTCAATTTAGTTGGTGTGTTGTGAAATAAGCGCACCTATGCACATGAAGATAATTATTACATGAAACATGCTTATGCACAAAGGACTGTACATACTTTTAGTGTGGGATGGTTATTGATATCTAGGTACAAGATTGTGGGAATTGAAAGGTGAAAGGAATAATTTATTATGGGTGCTCTTCAATTCAAATGATTCCCTCTAAAAAGTGACCAAAGATAGAGATGAATGAAGGGACAGTATAACGTGAGGTAAGAAGAGGCCATAATAACTACCAATAGAAGGTGTAGTGACGAGGTACTCAGGTGCAAGGAAGCACACTGAGGATAAGTCTATGACCAAAGTGTAGGAAGGCGCACTAGAAGGTTATAGCTAAGGCACAAAGATGTAATGCGCAGAAAGGATGGAATTGGTCAATTAATGAGAGGATATTTGGTAGGTGAAGGAGTAATGAATGCATCAAAAATTTGAAAATCTATATAAGGAAGGGATGTGAATTCATTTTTACTGTTACAATTAAGAGTATTTGAAAAAGATTTATGTGTGAAGAATCGAGTGATCAAATTGAGGTACGAGAGGTGGGTAACTAGTTGTGACAAAGATATCTGTGTGCAAAAAGAGCTTGTGTCCTCAGTGGTAAGGGGTTTGAGTGAAGCAAGGCAAAAGAGAGGGGTAAGGGCATGCTGAATTAAGCTAGGGTTTGATTCACACATTGCAAAATTCATGAGGCAAGGATCTAAAATGGATTACAAGGTAGAAATGGCACCCAAGAAATCAATTATAGTAGGAATGAAGGGAAAGAAGAAGGTGGTCGAAGAGGAAGAGGAGATGGCTCTCGAAAGAAAATTTTCAGAGATTCAATAACCAAAGGGGGGTATTGTAGGCTAGGAGTGGGATTATCACATAAGAAGAAGCAAGGTGAGTGAGTACAATCATCATACCACATAGAATAAGAAAGAGCTTGATGCCTTACTGAACACAAAGACAAATAAATGCACGGCAGAAGACATGTCAGTGTATGACGATGTTGGCGAGAAGCTCTTGTAGAAGATAGGATTTTACCAGCTATATGAACTCCCTTACTTCAGGAAATATGAGCCCTTGTACCAATGGCTCATGAGCAGAGTGCATGAAGATTTTTTCTACTTTGCAGGATGCATAGCTAGAATTTCAGCCATGCTCATCTCCACGGTAACGGGGTTGAAAGGCACAGGAGAAGATTTACGATATGATATAATAGACAAGGCCACAATATTGGAGACCAGAAAGGAATTGGGGTACATAAAGGGTCTACGTGGCATGGACATTAATAAATAGAAGAAGTATCTAGTGATGCAAGCAACCGCACAGCTTGTTACAAATTTAAATGACCAAGAAAGGTGGTCACAAGTTAACACCATGTGTCTGCACATTTCCAAAAAGATGTCTGGAGGGGTATTCTACAACATTTCATGGTATATTTCAGAAACTATCGTTGAGGAAGCATGCACAAGAGGAAAGATCAGCTTTGGAGTTGTTCTATTATCACTGGTGTTCATGGAGATTAGAGTACCTAATGGACTGAAGGAGAAGATATGGGAGTATCCCATGGAACACAAGTCACCTGTAGAACACTTCAAAAAGTACTTGTGTGAGGGATCCATGACAGAACAGGTCAAGAAAAGGGCTGAGAAATGGTACGATAGGATCTACGCAACCTTTGAAGAAGAATGGTGCATCCCCAAAGACTTGCCTTCAGTGGTTGGAAAGGTAGTTCAGTTCATTGTATACCAAGATTTCTGTATAGTGTGGTTCACCATGAAGGATGGAGCATGGAGCCCTTGGTGTAAGTTTTCATATGCCTTCATAGCAAGGTACTTCCAGGCATCAATACACAGGTTCTTAGATGGGCGGTGACTCACATTCAATGTGGATAAGGTAGATTGTGACTACCACACACTAAGGAAGAAATATGTGTATCCAGGGTGGCGTGCATATATTAAAAGACTCATTTCAGATGTATTGAGCATTAAACCAATAAGTTTGGTTGTGGGAGATATTGGAGCAGTACTGGTGTACCTCTAACTAAAGCCAAATTTGGAGAATAACAAGTATGTGTAAGATGAGTTCAAACTTCCATCACCACCAAAGGGTAAGCACGCGATGAAGAACATCCCAGTGCCTAAGCCCACAGAGCCAATTGAAGTGGAGGATGAGGAGGATGAGCATGAGGATAGTGGTGGTTTGGAGCATAGAGGTAGAAGACATCCTATGACTAAGGATGAAGCTGAGTGCGCCACTACACCACCTCAACCACAAGAGGGGGATGATGAGGAATTGTATGCAGTCCAAGGAGAGAACAGATTTAAGTGGGTGTTCAGGAGAACAAGGACTCAATGTGATACTCTGTAAATAGTGCGCAAATCACCCATACTCTCTCCACAGAAAGAAAAAACCACAAAAATGAGAAGGAAACTGAAGTTGAATGAGGAGGTAGAAGAATCAGAGGAAAGTGCACCTAATTCTCCTATACCTCCAGAGAATGTAGAACAGAAAGATGAAGAAATGAAGCAAGGAGAAGAGGAGGAAAAGGAAATAGAAGAGACAGTTATAGATATTGCACAAGACATGGAAACACATGTTCCAAATATGAAAGCTCAAGTTCCTAAGCAGCCTCAGTCTAGAAGAACAAGTGGAGAGCACATTCCACTAGCCATGGGTTATGTAGAGGATGCAGGTAAAATTGTTTGCGCCCATTTCTAGAGCACGCTGTCACAAAAGGAATTATATTGCTAGGAATTAATGAATGAAGATATGGCTATAGTGTGTACGAGGAAGAAGTTATCATGGTCTATGCACACACACATGGATGAGCTAGATTTAGATGTATGTGAGTCATGCATATCGTGTAGGTTTAAAAAGACACCTCAAGCTAGACACATGACAGTAAAGCCTACTGTTATGTCAAATGAATAGGTGAGTAATGCATTAGTGAAAGTATCAACAGAGGTGGTGAGGTGGAATATGGAAAAGGCTGCCACAATTAGGGTGCTTAGGGAAGAGATCAAAACTAAGGATCAGGAAATAGAGTGTCTAACATAGGAGAGAGACTTAGCATAGAAAAAGAATGTTGTATTTATCAACATCATAGAGGAAATTGGTGATAATGTCATAAGATCTAGGCCACACTTGGATCCAAAGGTACCATAGACATTTCCTTCAGCAATACACTATGTAGGAAAGTTGGTGGACCTAGTACTTGAAGATGAGCCTCTGTGCATGCCAGCACCAAAGGATCCAACACAAGAGGTAGAATGAGAGAAGGCTTTAGTGATGCGGAAGATTATATCCTATAAAGGGATATTGCAAGTGCTGCAAGAAGAATTGAAGAAATCAGACCAATCCTTGAACATCTGCACAGCTCTAGAGGTGCTCATCAACATAAAAACCCTAGACGATAACAATGAGGTCCAAAAAGTGATGAAGGACAAAACATTGGGCCGTGCACAAAGATTATCAATGGTTAAACAAAAGTGTGAGGCCCTGGTAGTAGCATAAGAACCACACAAGACTTAGCTAGAAGAGCTTGGGAAGCTCATTGCGTAGAAGATGGATTTACTAGAGGGAAGGATGACTGAAATGTCCAGCATTGTGTTGGTCTTGCAAAATGAAAAAGGTGATATTGCGAGGGATGAATTGGAGTCCATTTTTGTGTACATTCCAAAAAAATCAGAGGAAGCAGTCGTTGAGTGGCATACCTTAGAGGCTGAAATAAAATAGGAATATCCTGAATTAGTTGTTCAAAATGAAGTAGAGACTGCAGAGTAAAAACATTCTTTCATTCTTTTCATTTTTTCCATTCTTCTATTCTTTACTTCAGTTTTTGGAGATGACCATTGTTAGGGTGACAATGAAGTTAGTGTGGCGTAATTTTGATCAAAGAACACTTGACAAAAAATCACATAAGAAGTCTTCCTAGGGAATTGAGTCATATTCAAAGGCGTGAATGAATAGGGAGAACATGCGTGCAGAATAGAAGTTCAAATTTTCAAGACTTAACCATTTTTGCTCATAAAGGTCTATTTTTAAAGATGGCATACAGAGCAAAAAAATGAGGCAGAGACATGCGTGTCAAGCATTGAATATTTTTGGAGGATTGGATATGAAGCACTTTGCATGGACATAGGCTGGAAATAGATCTGCTACTGTCAATTAGCTAGTAGTAGTCTATTGTTAGCGCACTTGCATGTGTGGCTAGTTTTGTAAAGGCGCGTGGCTAAGAATAGCATGCAACCTATTTTTGGAGTGGATAAGTGGTGAAGGGCAAGTCCCCACACTTATAAATATGTATTAAACTATGTAATACATATATAGAGACATACAGCGAGGAGGTATATACATAGTTATGTTGTTACACGAATGCTATTGTTATTATAATGAACCTTCTATATACTAACTACATTGAATATAATGAAGGACATTAGCTTAAACTAAGTGTTAGTTTTTTGTGTGTATCTGAATCTAGTATGTTTTTTATCTCATCATGGTTAGTACTTAATTATATTCTCCCTTAGGTACATAACTGGTATGTTATGTAGAATGATGAGCTAGTAATAGAACTATATATGTTAAGTCTCCATCATGGTAACATCCTACTACAGCAACCCTAAAGAGGAACCTGGTACCTTTGCATGCTTTAGGTGAGTGCTCAATTCAGGTTGAGTGATGTGATAGCGCATCTATGTTTTTATTGGGTTTGTATCTATTGATCAAAGAATACTTGTTAAAGAACACACAAGAATTCTGCATGGGAGAGAAGGCCAAGATCAAGGGTGCGGAATGACAGAAAAAACCCGCACATGGAGGGCAAGTTCAGCATTCAGGACTTAGCTGATTTTGAGCATGAAGATCTATTTTTAGAAGATGGCGTGCAAAACACACCAATGATGTAGAGATGTGTGCACCATGCATTGTCTATCTTTAGAGGATCATATCGAAGCGTTTTGCATGAAGACAAGCTAAGAATAGAATTGTCACTTCAGTTAATTGTAAGAGGTCTATACATAGCACACTTGCATGTGTGGCTATGTTTGTAAATAGAATGTGGCTATTAATAGTATGCGGCCTATTTTTGGAATAGATAAGTGGTGAAGGGAAAGTCCCCACCCTATATATATGATATGAATCACATAGTAGTGTGTGTGTGTCATGGAGAGAAGGATGTATGAAGATATAGAGAAATATGCATATGACTAAATTACTGTAAGAAGCTTCTATGTTTATTAATAGATGGAAGATATTGGCTGAATCTAAGTGTCATTCCTGTGTGTAATTAAGTAGTGTATGTTCTTGATTCAATCATGATTATTGTTTAAGCTTATTCTTTCATAGATTTGAATATGGCATGCATTGTATAATGATGGTTTAGTTATGGATCTATATATTTCTTCCTTCATCACACTAACATCCTGCTACAGTAACCCTAAAGAGGGACTTGGTACATTTGCGTGCTTCGAGTGAGCACTCATTCTAGGATAAATGATGTACCAATGTGACTAGGGTGTTATCTGGTATATTCTAGGCTGTATCATTGGTTCCATTGCCGGGACCTCTTTTTCAGTTGTTTTCAGGATGGTTCATGATGAAGACGTATCGGTTAAATCTAACAAGTATTGAGGAGTGGATACATGATCTAGAGGAAGAATATGCATGGTGGTTCGGCAGTGGATCTAAGTTTAACACACGCACTTGGGTAGAACAGAATCTATATGACAACCTATATGAGAGTTTTTTCACTATCTATCTAGTAGAACTATACGAGTGGCTTACTTCTTATGCATCTCAATGGAATTGGAGGTATTTATAGACACCAAATTTGTGTCTTACGACACCCTGTGCCCCGCATCTCATTTCACAACCTAATCTCACCACTTAAAACCTTACACAATTATTTATTAATTACCTTATAATTAATAAATCCACATATCCAAACCTGCCACCTCATTTCGCCACCTCATCATGACCTAGCCCTAACCCTAAACTAACCTAATTAAGACCTATAACTTGGTCTACATCCACACCCATGACTAATTACTTCTCACCCGCACCAAAACCAACCTAATCATGACTTGACCAAGCCCACAACTAATCCCTCGAGAGAAAAGGAGGGAAAGTTGGCTATTTTACTAAAAATAGCCCACTTTGACTTAACCGACATCGGTTCCTACTCGACCGCCGTCGGTTATGTAACCACCATCGGTTCCCTGTAAATGACCTCCCCCAACCAAAAACAAAGGATCGGAATTCATTTGAAAAAATCCAGAATTCACTTGGTAGAGCAAAGACAAGTGAAGAAAAGAGAAGAGTTTGCAGAGAAGGACATCGAGCCCAAGACTGCAACTAAGTAACTAGAGCACAGTGACACTCATCTAAGCATTGGGAGAGAAGATGGCTCACTTTTGATTGTCAGATCATCCCACCTGAGCCCTGCCTTCATCATCACAATCCTTGGACCTATATCTTCATCAGGAACTAGTAAGTAGTGTCTTATACATTTTTAAATAACATTTCTTGAACTTCTGATTCATAGTAATTATAGGTTCACTCCTAGATCTACTACCCGGCAGCACCCTACATCTAACTGTCATTCCTCTACCCTTACATTGCCCCAAGAACAGCCCCCACACTCTCTGAGTCTTCTCCATCACCCTATTGCCTACCCCTAATCATTTTCCAATCTTATAAACACCATAGCCGCCTCACAGCCAACCTTCATTGAAAGCCCCTAAATCACCACCCCTACCGATATTGGTTATCAGCAACCAGTACCGGTGTATAGCCGTAGTCGGTTATACAGTGACCGGCATCGGTCATTGTGACTCAAACCAAAACCAGCCTTTCTTCTATTGCTTTTTAACAAGGTAATTAAAGTGTAATTTTGCAATAGCCTCTTTGCTATCATTTGTGTTAATTTGTATTAAAAGGGGAACTGACCACCTTCGAAAGGAAGTCTAATATTTCCTGGGCCTAAGGCAGTTCCCTCATTTATTGTCTAACTAAAATCTGCTGGTCTTGTATTCTTACTTGCAGGTAGTCCTTCCTAGACAAAAAGGAGTTCTTCGCAATCGATCTGATCTCTCTCTACGGTACGCGCACACCCTCCCAACACTCAATAGGTATTCCTCCTAGCCCTAACCCTCATTTGTTTCTCAAGAGAATGAAAGGATAGAAGCACCTCTATTGTAAGAACGGAAACATTCTGTGCGAAACATTTTGGCACGCTCGATGGGACCCATTTTGGGTTTCTTTCTTTCTTGATTACTTTCATATAGGGAGCACACTTGCTATTTTCTTTTTCTAAATATTCACAAGATATTTTTTTCATTTTGGTAAAATAATTTGTCTTTCTTCCTCATCGTTGCATTAGTGAAATTCATCTTCTTTGCTTCATCGAATATCATTTTCGATTTGGGTTTAAAACACGTGCATCACATTCTTGCTTGTTGTTTTAAATTCTAGTGAACATAGATTAAGTAACAGGTCGTACACGTGGGAGTGATATCCACAGTATTGACAAGAAATTAATCTTACTTTCACTGCACAACACATACCAAATCACATCATAATCAACACAACAGCTCAAACATTCCTCCTTTTTCCGCGGTATTCCTCCGCCCGATTGAGGTAACCTTATAAGCCAAAACAAACTTGACATTTCCCCTAGGTCTTTTGTTTAGGATTGACATCATCTTGCATCTAAGGCATAAGCCCACAATAATTAAAGCTAATCCTAGGCTTAGTATCTTGATTTGCTTGTGCATCTTGCTTGTTTGTTAGTTTTGTTTCTCTGTCGTACACTATTTCAGTGATCACTTTAGAACAGTTTGGTAGGTATACTAAGCCTTGTTAACCCTAAATAAGTAGCTTCTGACAGCTTCTTACACCGGTTCTATTCTACCGACATCGGTTAACTGACCGACGCCAGCTAAAGTCTGACCAACCTCGGTTATTAGACCAATATCAGTTACTATCTTTCACAGTTCCCGAAACTAGCAACCTACCAATTCCAACATTTTGTTGTTGCTTCTGTTCCTGATAGAATGCATCCCTACTATGTACTCTTGTCCATGGTTGTTATCACTTGGAAACAAGTTGTAGCCATGGTTTCACATGTCTGCTCCGTGCCTTTGCCTGAATCACCCCCTTCACATCCTATGGGGAATCCTACGGACACCAGTGAGGTTCCCAAAATCCCTGTAGTAGATAAGGAATTTGTAAAAAATTTGGACGCTAATCCTAGCACTGTACAGTACTATTTGTCTCATACCCCTGACTGTACACCCGATGGTCAACTCCTTGTTGGTATGCCTATTAGTATAGCTGCTCACTTAGCTCCCTCCCCACCTGATAACTCTGCCTTGCCTTCTTCATCCTTAGCCCCGTCTCCCAACTCAGCGGCTTCAAGGGTTCATACGGCACTGATTGGCTTTCCTTTGGTTAACTTGGGTTCCCACATATCATTACCGCCAACTGCTCCTACCTCGTCTCTCTCGCAGACTGCTCCTTTCATAAATTGCTCTCTACCACCTATCCACACAAGCTTTCCTTCTCAAGCTCCACCCACCTTTTCATTTCCACACACGTATCTGGTGGCTTCAACATCTTATATAGGACATCCCTATTCGGCCGCCTCAACATATTCGTCGTCAATACCTTATCAAAATTTAACCCCAACATTATCTAGTAGTGGATCTTGGCCCAATCCGCCTCTATTTACAACAACTGCACCATCATCTTACCCAACCACTGATTTAATCAAACAAATGATGGACAAGATGTAAAATCTGGAGGCTTCTGTTTCAGGAAGCCGTAGCACCCTGACATATGAGCAAGTTTGTTGGGAGCCTATTCATCCTTTTGTCCCCCTTCATTCATATCCTCCTCAATGGGAATTACCAAAATCTACTCATTTTAATAGTAAGGAGAATCCTCAACAACACTTGCGATCATTTAGACATGCCTGATATCTAATTTCTCATGACGATGCCTTACTACTCCGTACCTTTTCGATGTCCTTATCAGGACCTGCCTTGAAGTGGTACAGTGCTTTAACCCAACACTCAATCTTCTCTTTTAACCAATTATCCCAATCTTTCTTGGACCATTTCTCCATTAATATTGCCAAGAAAGTATCTATCACTGACCTCTATGCCATCCGACAATTGGAAGACGAATCTATCACAAATTTCATTAGACGATGGCGGGGCCTTATCAACTAACTTACTTATGCCTTGCCTCAGGCCGAACTTATCGAACTCTTTACGCAGACCTGCGCTAAGCACATTTCTCCTACCCTCCAAATTCAAACTTTCCGCACCTTTGATGAGGCCTTTACTATGGCTTGGAAACTAGAGATTCAAGCCTTAGAGGATGAGAAATTGTGGTTGCGCAACAAAAACCCTAATTTCTGAACCCAAGACTCCACCAAAAAACCCAACACCACCAATTCTCATGCATCGACTACTTCGAAATCAAAAGGAGCTATACACGCAGTGATGGTCAAATCCCAAGCACAGTCTAATACCCCACCAAAAACCACCTATAAGTATAAAGCCGAGCCCATCAATTACACTCCCTTGGGAGAAACTTATGGTGTGATATTGGAAAAATTTCTCAAAGCGGGAGCTATCACCTTACCTCTTGTTAAACCTCACTCTGGGTTTGATTCCACCCGCACTATACCTTCTTGGTACAAAGAAAATGACTTCTGTAACTTCCACCACGTGAAGGGACACAGTCACGAAAACTGTAAGATGTTGAAAAACATAGTGCAGGAAATGGTTGATGCAGGGGATATAACCCTCGATAATCCTAACGCCCCTGCTAACCGAAATTTGAAAATCTTCAACAAACCATTCCCAAACCACTCTTCTAACAGTAAAATAAACCAAGATATCTTAGCCGAGGAGAGTGTTCATGAAATCCATGCAGTTTTCGACTCCCAACCAAAAGCTTCTATCGAGGAAATTCTGAATCAAGCCTCTTTACTAACACAAGGATCCGAACCCCCTTCACCCCCATCAAGACAAAACGATAATCTTGCCATTCCTTTACCCATAAAGGAATTAACCACCCAGAGTTCTCTTCTCACGAATGAGTCTTCTTACACCACATCCTTGCAAGATTGTGAGCAGATGTTATCTAACTTATCTATTTCCCAAACATCTCCTTCCATCACTCTTGCTATAAAAGAAGAAGGCTCACCACTGTTTCTGTCATTCTTAGATGAGAAACCCCTCGAACCAACATCACCAAATTCTTTAATCATGACGGATCCTCTCAAACATGCCCTCCTACCTATTAGTTCTTCATCACCTAAATCTTTTCAGCGACCGGTTGACCTCTTAACGCCCATTGATACAGTGCCTCATTTACCCCCTGTATCACACCCACAGTGGACCAGAATCACAACCCACCTCTCTTCCATACAAAAGTTCCTATTCACACATGAAGATTGTCATCCCTCATAAGATAGATGAGTCCTATGGGAGTGTTTAAGTACACCATGCTCTACTCAAATGCAAATGACTGATCCAGAGATCTCTACCATATACCCGAGGTGTTTACAAAAGCTCAAAATGTTTATGTCCTCATCTTCACCCCCCTCATCTCTACCGAATACCTAATCCACCTCTATTAACCTAACCAAACCTCCCCCTACGTTTGGGACTTCACCAATACCTAGCTTAACACACCCACCTAAACGGTTAGATTTATCCAAAAATAAAGCCGTCCATCCACCAATGAGACAAACCCAATCCCCTTAAGCCCAATCTATGCCTCTGTCACAACTAAAACCCTCGCCGTCACACCTACCTTCTATATTGGGACCTCACCCCTCCACCTTTCCTCAATACATCATACCTCCTGCATTTTCTTTAAAACGACCTACACCTTCTACACCCATACAGAGATCCAAGGGTGTGTCAACACCGTCACCCCAAATAGTTGGTCCACCTATCAACCCTAAACAAACTCTATCATCAAAGGATTTGTTTATTGTCACTCCTCTTTCCCCGTGGTTGTTTCCTGCCACCACGTCATCTGTGGCCTCATCATCTAACCAACTCAACATAAATTCTGCGCCGAAAAAGCCAAGTTTAGTTAAATCCAATTATAAAAACCCCTTGTCTAAACCACCACCCAACCATACCCAATCATTACCGAAACCCACCCAGTCAATAGCCTCATCTTCCTCTGACTTTGACCCGCTCAAAGGATCTTACGCCAAAATCCTTGATATGTTGGTGGAGAATGCGACCATTTCCCGACCCCCACTTAGACCCTATGATCCATCTAAGCCTCAACCTATAGGTTATAATGATTCTAAAATCTTCGCTTACCACCACACACTAGGACATGATGTAGAGGGATGCAAAACTTTGAAAGCCATCCTTCATCAATCACCTCTCTCGGATAGAAAGGTTAAGAAAGACAACTCACGAAGGGAGAAACCTTTAGCTTCAATCCCCTCTCCTATACCACCTGTTCCCACCTCACCAAGAAATATCATTATTGCAACCCCACCTCTCGAAGACAATGACTTATCCCTACCATCTTCCTCCTCTCGTGTTCACGAGATCAACATGATTAGTATTGCTACTCGAGGGCAGAAAAACAATGGGAAAGCTAAAGAAAGCACACCTGCGACCTCTCTTCCTCCATCCACCATCCCGGTCACACTACCACCTAAAGTGGTTATTCATGGACCTACCTACCCCATCTCTGATGGAGTTTCCCACCGTACCATGATCAAACAGCTTCACCAATCACCTGTAAAAATGACATTGTATGATCTCATTCAATCCTCTGAATCTCATCGACAAGCTCTTGTTGAAATCCTTCAAGGTATAGAGGTCTTACCTAACGAAACCTTTCCTGTTGCCTCCATCTTAACACCCAACCATGTTTCTTCTCTCACCAAACAAACTACCACTTCCATCCCTGTACAGCAAGCCACTGCTGTCAGTTTCTCCAAAGATAAAATTGTCGACTTTGGTGCAGAAGATCCTGACCCCGCTCTTTTCATCTCGGCTTACGTTTTGTTATGATCGATGGGGGTGCTAGCTTAAACATCATCTCTTCCAAAGCCTTCCAACAAATGAATATCCCTTCCAACTACATGTGTGCCAACCCCACCATGTTGCGTTCATTCAATGATGCTATTACTTCTACATTAGGCACCGTGATCCTTAACATTCGTGCAGGGCCGCGTACTTTACCTGAACTCTTCTATGTCCTTGAGGGAGAATTATAATACAACATGTTGTTAGGCTGCCCTTGGATCCGGGCTATGGGATGTGTTCCCTCTACCTTACATAGACGCATAAAATTCGAGTATGAGGGGAAGTCCTACACCATAAAATCTGACCCTCCACCCTTCAAAACCTGTAATATGTTATATCGCCCTAATGATGTGCTTGTACCAATCAAGACACCCATTCATCCAACCAAACCATCTATTTTGACCACACCTCAACCATCCACCTCAACTGCACCTACACCTTCAACCAATGAAACCGCTGCCGCAAATACCGCTTCCTTCCCCGCGGACAACATCCCGACCTCAGATCCCTTAGTAGATGTTTTTCAACACCTTACGCTGGAGGAGTATCGCCTATATAACATTAGCACTTTCCATACCCCACAGGAGTATGGACAGTTACATGCATATCCTACCTACGACCGTCGTGTGGGGGAAGTAATCTCCTACTTACCACCTAATTACTGCACCAACCTAACGTATGGGGGTGTCGATATATCCTCTGTCACCCCTGAACCTCCCCTTGGTGTGGTTCCCTTCCAATCTGATTTTCAATAACTAACTAATCGTCGTTTCGCCCTCACCTTCCTGATGCGTTGTGCTTGGAAGGGCTTCGGTTTCGGTCTTTATGAACAAGGCCGACATACGATCATTCCTATAATTACACGCAAACACAAAGATCGTCATGGTCTTGGATTCTCTGACCCACCTACACCAAAAACACCGCATATCCGTTGTATCTAGGAAGATGACGACATCACCCCTTTCGAACCATCATCACCCATTTTTCCATCGTCACCCACAGAGTCGATAGACCCTGAATCTATCCCTCCTACCTTTTTTTTTTCATAAACGCTATCTTCCTGGGTCCTCTCACTTATCAATGCAATAATGAAGACCCCTCTTCTCTTCCCCTTCTGTATCCAGACATGATCAAAGAGGACTCGCCTTCAATTAATGTTGTTGAGTGCCAGGATGACGACTCCATCCTCACTTCCCTTGGTGTGGACGACTCTTATATTCAACGCGCCTTACCATCTGACAGTCAAACCATGTTAAATGAGTTGACTATAGAAATCAACATCCACACAGAGGACGATCCTCACATTGTGAAGATCAGACAATCTCTTAACGCATCAGAACAAACTGCCTTCACTACCTTCCTCCGTTTCCACAACCAAGCTTTTGCTTGGTCCTACGCTAACATGCCAAGAATTGATCCTGACATTGTTGTCCATAACATTACCCTGAAACCCGATTCCAAACCAGTTAAACAAAAATTGAGAAAAATGCATCCACACATTTCCCTCTTGGTCAAAGAAGAGCTTCAACGAATCCTTTCTATTTCCTTTATCTTACCTATTGATTATCCTCAATGGATTTGTAACATCATACCTGTTACTAAAGCAACGGGGGGACCTCAAATATGTATGGATTTCCGAGACCTTAACCTCGCTTGCCCAAAGGATGACTTCCCCCTCCCAAGTATTGATCAACTTGTTGATCTCACTGCGGGCCATGAGATGCTTTCCCTCATGGATGGCTTCTCGGGATACAATCAAATTTTGGTAGCCCCGGCTGATCAACATAAAACCGCCTTCATAACTCCTTGGGGAACCTTCTACTATCATGTCATGCCGTTTGGCCTTAAGAATGCTGGTGCGACCTATCAGCGGGCTATGACTTACATTTTTCATGACATTATGCACACTATCCTTGAGGATTATGTCGATGATATTCTTGGAAAATCTAAACATCGCAGTGAACATCTCGATGTTTTAACCATTATTTTTGATCACCTGTTACAATACTGTGTTCGTCTTCAACCAAATAAATGTGTCTTTGGTGTCCTTTTGGGAAAAATCCTTGGTTTTATTGTCTCTTTGCATGGCATCGAGGTCAATCCAGCTAAAGTCAAAGCTATCCTAGAAATGCCCCCACCCACTAACCTCAAACAATTACGTAGTTTACAGGGAAAACTCCAATCTATCTGGCGTTTCATCTCACAACTCTCAGATCGATGTCAACCTTTCCATCATCTCCTTAAAAAGGAAATTTTCTTTCAATGGAGCGAAGAGTGCCACCACGCCTTTGAGGCTCTTAAATCCTATCTCTTGCAGCCACCGGTGCTTATCCCACCTCAGGATGATCGCCCTTTCTACCTTTACCTTTCTGCCACCGACTATGCTATAGGAGCCATGCTCGCACATCATGACTCCGAGCATCGCAAACAAGCCGTTTATTACATAAGGCGTACTATGGTGGATTATGAGACTAGGTATACACATGTAGAAAAGTTGTGCCTAGCCCTATCATTCGTGGCCACCAAACTCCGACACTACCTCCTGAATCACAAAAAAAAAATTCATAACCAATGCGGACCCCATCCATTATATGAATGCCAAACCTCATCTAAACCAATGCATCGCCCGATGGCTTATGCTCCTCGCTGACCTCGACCTTGATTTTGTACACCAGAAATCAATCAAAGGACAAACTATCGCAAACCAACTCGCGGAAGCCCCTTTACCTGGGGAACAATTTACCAATTTTACTTTCCCTGACGAACTCATTGCCACTCTTTCACTTAGTAAGGAGTCATATCCAATGACCCTCTTCTTTGATGGATTCAAATGCCAACGCGGCGGAGGGGCCAGTGTTGTTCTCATTCCTCTGGACACTAAACCTATGCCTCTTTCATTCCAGCTCGATTTCCCTTGCACTAATAATACAGCTGAATACAAGGCCCTTGTTTTAGGTCTCCAGGTTGCATTACACTTAGGTGTAAAATCTATTAACATTTTCGGCAAATCTCAACTAGTCGTCAATCAAGTTACGAGCATCTACCAATGTAAAAATGAGGAACTTCAAAAGTACAAACATTACGTGGATTCACTTTTGACCTTATTTACTCATTATTCTATCCAAACCATTCCTTGCTCAACTAATAAATTTGCGGATACTATGGCTTGCTTAGCCTCGCAAATTCCTACCTCACCAACTAACTCTGACATATTTGTCTTGGTCCATTGCCCCATCTTACTCAACCCCAGATGTTGGTATGATAAATAATGTCTCAGCTGATTTGTAGGATACTTGGTATCACCAATTTCACAATTACCTTACAACCTCTGTTCTCCCATCTGACCTTACAAGTAACGGTAAATGTGCTTTTCTTAAAAGTGTTTCTCGTTACGTCATCATGGGGGGACTCCTCTATAAATGTGGCTTTGATGGCATCCTCCTTCGATGTCTAACCGGCGTAGAGGTCACCTATATCATCCAACAAGTCCATGACGGCATTTGTGGTGGACATTTTAGTGGCCTTGCTATGGCCAAACAGATCCTTCGCCTAGGATATTATTGGCCTACTCTTAATAACAACTGCTAAAAATATGTTAAGCATTGTATTATGTGTCAATAACATGCCAACCTTCAACATACTCCTAGCCATCCACTACAGGTCACACGAGATCTTTGGGCTTTCTCCCAATGGGGTTTAGACCTTATTGGTGAGATTCACCCGCCCTCTTCGCAACGTCACCGTTGGATAATCACAGCAACTGAACATTACACTAAATGGGTGGAGGCCATTCCACTCATTTCAACCAAAAAAGAAAAAATCGTAGAATTCATTAACCATCACATTATCTGTCGTTTTGGTGTTCCTCATCGCCTAATAACAGATAATGGAAAATCTTTCAAAAACAAGTTATTACAAGACCTTTGTGACAACTTTGGTATCAAACTTAGCTTCTCATCACCTTACTATCCACAAGCAAATGGTCAAGCTGAATCTTCTAACAAAACCCTGACCAAAATTCTCATGAAAGTCGTTAACGATTCTGGAAAAAATTGGCCTGATCACATCCCCTTTGCCCTTTGGGCTTATCGGACTAGCATTTGTACCTCCACTAATGCTACCCCATTTTCTTTGGTATATGGTACCGAGGTTGTCTTGCCTCTCAAAATACAAATACCCTCCCTAAGAATATCTCTTCAGGATATTCTCACCAATGATGATTTTCGCCAAGAGCAGTTAGCCCAATTGGAGCTTCTTGATGAGCATCGTCTTATAGCTCTTGACCACCTTCAAATCTATCAAAAGCACATCAAGCATGATTATGATAAGTGACTTCATGAGCGTACCTTTAAGGTTGGTGATCTTGTCCTCAAAGAGAATCAACATGTAACCAAACTAGAAAAGAGCAAACGTGGAAAATTTTCTCCTAATTGGATTGGGCCTTACACTATCACTCACACTTACGGATCAGGCACTTACCATTTAGCTTCGCTTAATGGTAAACCTGAGCCTGAACCCCTTAATGCCTTGCATCTTTAGCCATTCTACTGTTGAATTTAGTGTTATATCACTTCTTATCTACCTTGCGCTCGTCCCTTGAGCTCATTTACCACCTCATACACTTTGTTTCATGCATCTCAAAATAGAATCAAGCTCACGTGGCTTGGTCATCACCTCCTCTTAAAGATGCCTTCCCCTTTTTAGTCTGGTCCATGACTTAAAAGTATCAAAATAACATGTTCTCAATTATACAATTATGGGATATTCTTGAGTCAAACTTCCTACAAAACTAGATGCTTCATGCCAAACGGACATCTAGACCTCTAAGTTATACATAGACTGCTCCCTCAAAGGACAGCTATGTGCAAAGCCACATCTCCTATTATAAATAGACTGCTCCCCTGAAGGATAGCTATACACTAAAGCCGCATTTGCTACTATAAATAGACTGCTCCCTTGAAGGACAGCTATACAAAGTCAGCCTTTATCAAAAGCTTCTCGCATTGCTCAGCTTCATGAAGAGCTCAAGAACAACAAAATACATATCCCATGTAGACTTCCCGCATCGATCAGTCTATATCCAGAAAAATAAAAGTATTCAAAATCACTTTTGAGTCATGGACTTGTCTATTTAGGTTTGGTTTTCTTTTGTCAGCATAATCACCTTATAACAAATTCTCTACGCCCCAGCACTACCAGCCACCTCACCTCACCATTCGTCAAAGCAACAAAACTCAAGGGACATGACGTATATCCGATATATTGTGATTATACAACTCTTTTCACCTATCGACTTCTCACATATGCAAGGTACCTAGGGATTCAAGCTCATCCTACATTAATATGTGGTTTGTTTAGCTCTTTTCAACTACGGGAAACTTTTGCCTCTTTTACTTGAATCTAGGATTATGTGTTGACCTTAATCAGGACATGGTTCCCTACTACTTGGGTAAGCTAACTTTGGCTTCACCTATACCTACACCAACATCACCAATACCTTACCAACACCAACAACATTACCCTACCAATATCAATATTTTTTACTAACCAACTTTGCCTAGACCGAGACCGTGACGTTTATCTCAACCAAACCAACCATTTGGTACTGCCGGACATGCCTAAACATTCCTGTACCTTACCCGGTATATCCCCTGGAGCTACTTTCTATGCCTTGGATACCAGGATTACATCACCCTTTTTTAGATAAACTATCGACCTTTGCCTATGAATTGCTTGTTTTCTCTTCAAATCATGTACCCTGGTCACACTACTACATTTCAACGTGCGTCTGCTTCCTTGAACTTACCCCACCATCTTACCATCAGCCCAACACCATTTATCCTTTATCAACCCTATCCCTGATTTCACGTCACCTCAATCTGTAATAGAGTTGAGGGGGATTACCTATACCCTTAACCGGGGCAATCACTTCTTATTAATTGTCAGTGCAGCTTTACAAGACAAGCTACACGACAACAAGGGGCTAATGTAGACACCAAATTTGTGTCTTACGACACCATGTGCCCCACATCTCATTTCACAACCTAACCTCACCACTTAAAACCTTACACAATTATTTATTAATTACCTTATAATTAATAAATCCACATATCCAAACCTGCCACCTCATTTCGCCACCTCATCATGACCTAGCCCTAACCCTAAACTAACCTAATTAAGACCTATAACTTGGTCTACATCCACACCCATGACTAATTACTTCTCACCCGCACCAAAACCAACCTAATCATGACTTGACCAAGCCCACAACTAATCCCTCGAGAGAAAAGGAGGGAAAGTTAGCTATTTTACTAAAAATAGCCCACTTTGACTTAACCGACATCGGTTCCTACTCGACCGCCGTCGGTTATGTAACCACCATCGGTTCCCTGTAAATGACCTCCCCCAACCAAAAACAAAGGATCGGAATTCATTTGAAAAAATCCAGAATTCACTTGGTAGAGCAGAGACAAGTGAAGAAAAGAGAAGAGTTTGCAGAGAAGGACATCGAGCCCAAGACTGCAACTAAGTAACTAGAGCACAGTGACACTCATCTAAGCATTGGGAGAGAAGATGGCTCACTTTTGATTGTCAGATCATCCCACCTGAGCCCTGCCTTCATCATCACAATCCTTGGACCTATATCTTCATCAGGAACTAGTAAGTAGTGTCTTATACATTTTTAAATAACATTTCTTGAACTTCTGATTCATAGTAATTATAGGTTCACTCCTAGATCTACTACCCGGCAGCACCCTACATCTAACTGTCATTCCTCTACCCTTACATTACCCCAAGAACAGCCCCCACACTCTCTGAGTCTTCTCCATCACCCTATTTCCTACCCCTAATCATTTTCCAATCTTATAAACACCATAGCCACCTCACAGCCAACCTTCATTGAAAGCCCCTAAATCACCACCCCTACTGATATCGATTATCAACAACCGGTACCGGTGTATAACCTCAGTCGGTTATACAGTGACCAACATCGGTCACTGTGACTCAAACCTTCGAAAGGGGAACTGACCACCTTCGAAAGGAAGTCTAATATTTCCTGGGCCCAAGGCAGTTCCCCATTTATTGTCTAACTAAAATTTGGGGGTCTTGTATTCTTACTTGCAGGTAGTCCTTCCTAGACAAAAAGGAGTTCTTCACAATCGATCTGATCTCTCTCTACGGTACACACACACCCTTCCAACACTCAACAGGTATTCCTCCTAGCCCTAACCCTCATCTATTTCTCAAGAGAATGAAAGGATAGAAGCACCTCTATTTTAAGAACAGAAACATTCTGTGTGAAACAGTAAGAATTTCAGGCCCTTATGATGTTGAACTGATCTGGACTCGCACTGTGGTAATGTGGTTTCATGGTATTCTAAACAATTACATTCTAGAATATTCAATTTTGACGTATTATTTCCTGGAGGTAGCTAAATTCTAGTTTTTGTGGTATCCAAGTGAAGATCTTGATGGTAACTTTTAACCTGGAGAGTAAACCGATGGCTAACTAAACTTCACCATGCATGAGGGAAGGAACAGGTTTGGTGAAGGATGGAAAACCTAGTGGCAGAGAGGCGGAGAGAGGAGAGTCAGCTTAAGTATAATGAGGTGCATGACAGGGAGATAGAGAAGTAGCGTTCTGTTGTAGAAATTATGGTGTTGAGGAGAGAGATGACTCATGAAGGATTTATAGCTCACATGGAAGACATGGAGCCAAAGCATCAGGAACTGGCCCATCTTGGAAAACATGACAGAGATCCCCCATCAGCCTCACATAGAAGTGTCTCAGTTTAGACTACTTGGGCCATGAGCACACATCTGAATCCACCTGGTGACCTAGCCCTTATGCTTGTTTTTCTAGTATTTAGTATGATAAGTAACCAGCAAGCTAACTTGGGAAGTAAGAGAGAAGGATTAAGTTAGGGAGCAAGTACATCAAAGGTAGGATAGACGACTTCAATGATATTTGGAGGAACATTCTTAGGTGCATCATCCACATAGAACGTGAGCATGTAGAATGTTGGATTCACCTCTGGAAGTGGAACTACCTCACAGACTATAGGGGTTCAGTATAGTACTACTATCAAAGCACATGGGAGTACATCTATAGGTCCTATTCCAAATACAAGTGGAGGATCAAGAGGTATAGGTGGTTCTAGTTTCAGTGGATCTAGTGGTTTTAGAGGTAGAGGGAACACATGAGGTTCTGGATCAGTTGGACAAGGTCTACAGTAACCACAGAATACTTATATGGAGATGTCTCTTTATCTCCCGGAGTATAAAGGCATAGAGGGTGTTGCCAAACATGTGCATATGTGTGAAATCTTGTGGCGTGCTAAAGGGATCATGGCTTCTGAGTAGAAGACAAGTCAGTTTGCTACTACACTAGAGGTACATGCACAAATTCAATATAGGAAGTTTGACCTTGATCAAACTTGTGTGGATTATGTAGCATTGAAGGATGCTTTCTTGCAAGAGTTCCATATCCCTGAGTTTGAGCAGAAGAGTATAAGTGTTCTCAAGTATATTAAACAAGGCACTACTGAGAGTGTACATGAGTATGATGCTCATTTTAAGACACTTCTATCTAAGCTATCTTATGATATTCATGCAATCCAGCATGCACAATGGTTTGTTGGAGGATTGATTACACCATTTAGAAGGGTGATGTCACATAAGACATACATTGATCCATGTGAAGCATTGGAAGTAACTTTGTGTGCTAAGGTAGTTGGGAGTATTGACATTGACATTAGGCCATTATTTGAGGCACAAATTTCAGCTATGGCAAAGAATATAGAGAAGCTATTAGTAAATTCAGCTTGTGAAGTTGAAGGTCACACCAAGGATAGTTTCCCTCGTATATTTGTAAGCTCATTACTGTTGGATTGTGATAACTATCATTTGAATCATGATGTTATTCATTGTCCTTTGTTACAGCACATGATAAGGAAGAATGTATCTTACTTTTACAAAAATTATAGGTCCACGACCCATGATACTGAATATTATCAGCTGATTGGTCAGATCCAGGATGTTATAGACATTGGGGTAAGACAGATAAGTGTAACAGATAATTCTAAGGGTAAGAATGAGCACCAAGATCAGGATCATAATCAAATGCATTATGATAGGAGTGAGGGAAATTTTGAAGGAATTCATGGAAGGGGACATGGATATCATGGTGGATATGGAGGATGAGGCCGTGGTGGAGGAAGAGGTGAGTTCCCTTGTGTAACATGTTATACATGCACTATAGGCGTGAATGTCCTCAGAATATTACATGTTCTTTTTGTGGAAAGAACCATAGCTATGAAGAGTTCCCGGACCTATATGAGCATCTAAATAAGCAACATAAGAAATAAAAAAAGGCGTTGGGATGGTTAGAATCCAACACACGGTAGAAGATCAGTGGATGCCTAAGATAGTAGAAGGACCTGAGGCATTGACAGTGAAGATTACTACACGAGTTGAAGTGGCACACGTAAGAGAGGCATTACACCAGAAGCCTACAATAACTAAGGAGAATGTTTTGCATGCCAGGTAACTAGATCCTACTCATCAAAAGGAAGTTTACCATGATACCATGGAAGTGTTAAGGAATCTTCATGGTGAGATGCAGTACTTAAAGGAGCAGAAGAAAGCATCAGAGATAGTCCAAACTGATGTCGATGATCTGAGAGAAGTGTGCAAAATATTACACCAAGAGAACACCATTCCACTATTAGGAAGTTGGTTAACAGGGAACACTCCACGCACAAGTATTAAGACTGGATGGAAGATTTTGCATACAAATCTTCCCCCTGATAGGATTGACTATGATAAGGAAATTACTCTGAATGATGTAGTGGATAGGTGGCTGCTGAGCAATATTTTGATTGATATAGGTGTGGAAGTAAATGTGCTTACATTAGATGCATGGGTACAAATGGGGAGGCCTCCATTACACCCATCATCTAATGTGTTGTTTATGGCAAACTAGACTAAGGCCACTCCCATAGGAGTTTTGAAAGATGTATTTATAACTATATAAGGGGCCAAGTTCACTGGGGATTTTGAGGTATTAGCACTTACAGAAGCAGACAATTTTCCAGCCTTGCTTGGATGCCCTTGGTATTATGCAAATAATTTTTATTTGAGATTCAATAAGGGGTATATCATATTTGAGAACATGGAAGAAAGAGTTGTGATACCTTTGATAGATGGGAAGTCTACACCATATGTTGAGCCTCTAAGTGAGGAGGACTTAAACAGAATTTATGTACGCACTAGTCAAGACCCAGAGGTCAGTGATCCATCTAAAGAAGGCATCCTACAATGGAAGGATTCTCATTCTATTAGTGATACTATGAGTATTACTTATGACAATTGGGCTCATGGTACATGTGAACTAGTAGGGCACGAGGTCAAAAGTGTAGTTGCGTGCAAGAATAGACCTCATTGAGTTTGACAGATAGGTGGCACAGCACCTTGGTATACAGGGGTAGAAGATCTTCCTATATTTTTCATAGCCATGGAAACACAGTGGACAGATCAAATTAAGAGAAGAGATATGTTATTATATACCTTGTCCAGGATAGCACCACACTGGTGGGTATTCCATAGAGATAATATTATAGAATGGGAAGAGATTGGAATCGTCCTATCTATTAGGTTTGTAAGGAACAATGCACCTACGCAGATCTACACTTATCATGGTGATCAACCTATTCAGCATCACATTCAGCAGTGTGAGATACTTTAGACAACGGGACATGAAGCATTACCACCTTCACTCTGGGTGCATAAAGTGTACTCTATGCTACAAGGATGCACACACACCTAGTATGTATATGTAGAACTACATCGAGAGACTAGGAATTGGAAAAATTTGACTGTAAGAATGATCCAGACCTTTGACTACTTTTCTTCCCAACCTCCAATAGAAGAGGCATTAAAATTTATCAAGCACTTAACTATGGGATATAGTGTAAAAGCTGAAGAGAATATTCAGGAATTATTTAGTGGGGCAAAGTCCAGAGCGCATTTTGAAAAGGAAGAAGAAATGGAATCCATATTACTTGAACTTGCTTGCATTGAGAAAGAAAAAAGAAAGATGGTTTATGTCATGGATGATGAGGAAGTTGAGAACTTGGATATTGAACATTCACAAGGGGTGCATGAGGTCTTGGACATTGCAAACAAGGATACACACGCCTATCATGAACCCATGAAGATAGAAGGTGAATATAGGTTCAGAGGCTGAGCCAAAGGAGGCCATCATTGGAGAATACTAGTCAGACTTGGAGGTAGAAAAGATTATAGAGTTACTCAGGGATTATCGGGACTTATTCCCTCGAGGGTATCATGAGCTTAAAGGTCTGCATAAATCACTTGAGGAAATGAAGATAAAACTTAAGGAATTTTCATGACCAGTTAGGAAGTGACCTTATAGAATGACCCCCAATTTGCATGAAAAGGTAAAATAAGAAATTGATAAAATGTTGAAATATAGAATTATCAAGCCCCTTGATGAGTCAAAATGGGTTAGTCCAATGGTGATCAGTATCAAGAAGGATGAACAAATTAGAATATGTTTAGACTACAGGGAGCTAAATGTTGTCTGTGTAATAGACCCATTCCCTACGCCATTCACTGAGGAAATACTAGAAGGAGTTACAAGGTGCAATATATATTATTCACAAATGGGTTTTCCATGTATCATCAAGTTAGGATTTCTCATGAGAATCAAGAAAAGAAAACATTTACTACTGAATGGGGTAGTTTTCCTATATTGTGTTGCCTTTTGGATTGAAAAATGCACCTGATGTATTCTCGTGCATAGTAGTTCAAGCATTCAAAGATTTTATTCACAACTTCTTATAGGTCTACCTAGATGATTGGACAGTATATAGGCTTGTGAAATATCATTGTGACAATCTGTGCTTAATGTTTGAACGGTGTAGATAATTGAGTATCTCTTTGAACATCAAGAAGTGCATATTTGCTACACCATTTGGAATATTGTTAGGACATATAATTTGCAAGGAAGGTTTGTTGGTTGATCTAGCTAAGGTTGCAGTCATTTTAGGCCTAGAAGCACCTATCAGTCAAAGTGAGGTGCGTAGATTTTTGGGTCACACAGGTTACTATCGAAATTTCTTTAAAGGGTATGCCAAAGTTGTTACACCCTTGGAAGATTTACTGAAGGGGAAAGGTACATTTTATTGGGGAGAACCACATTAGCACACGTTTGAGATATTAAAAGAGAAACTTACTACTGTGCCCATTTTGGGTTTTCCCTCTTGGGATAAACCATTTCATGTGCATGTGGACACCTCTGGCATGGCCATTGGCATGGTGTTAGCTCAATTTAGAGAAGGTATTGTCGATTATCCAATTTGTTTTTCTAGTAGGAAGCTGGCCCCTACCGAACGGAATTATACAACTGGAGAGCATGAAGCTTTGTCCATGATCTATACATTGCACAAGTTTTGATAGTACTTGTTAGCAACACCATTTGTGTTTTATAAAGATCACATGGCATTGAAGTACTTGGTAAACAAGCCCATCTTACAGGGGCACATATGTAGATGGGTACTCCTATTTCAAGATTTTGATTTCATGGTTGTGGTGAAGCCAGGGAAAATCAATTCTAGACGAGACCATTTATCTAGAATTAACTCAGGAGAGGAATCACATACAATTGAAGAAACCATGCCAAATGCATAGTTATGTAGGTTAAAATGCATGTAATAAAAATTAGAAGACATTGCTATCTTTCTAGGGAATAGTGTGGCACCAGAAGGAATGACGGTATTGGAAAAGAAACAACTTGCTATACATGTGGCACCATTTATGTTAATCAGTGGTGACCTTAGCAAGTTAGGTAGAGATGAAGTATTATGTCGTTGTGTATTAGAGCATGAACGCAAGGATATTATGGAAGAATCCCATGGTGGTATTGCAGGAGGCCATTATGCAGGTGATGCGACTACCTGAAAGATCCTACTTGTTGGATTATGGTGGGAGACATTGTATAAAGACTGTAAAGAATATTGTAAGGCATGTGATCATTGTCAGTACCTAGGAAAACTAGGGCAAAGAGATGAGATGCCTTTGAGACCAATTACTAGTGCTAAACCGTTTTATAAATGGGTTATTGACTTTGTAGGACCTATTTTGTGAGTCGTGTGCAGGACTTGGTCACGCTATATCATTACTTGCAGATATTATCTCACATGGTGGGCATAAGCAACACCTACGAAGGACTATACAGTAGCTACAGTAGCTAGTTTTCTATGGGAGAATCTTATTACAAGACATTGATGTCCTTTAAGCTTGACAAGTGATACGGGTACACACTTTCTGAATGAGACAATCAGAATCCTATTAGATGAGTTTATGGTTGCACACCATAAAACTACACCCTATCATCCTCGGGAAAATGGAATTGCTGGGGCTTTCAACAATATTTTGATCCAGAATTTGACAAAAAAATTTGATGTTGGAAGAAATGATTGGGATGACAAAGTGTCAGTTGTTCTTTAGGCATTTAGAATAACTTACAAGAGATTGAACAAAGCCACAACGTTTCAATTGGTGTTTGGTGCAGAATTCATTCTCCCTATAGAATTTATGTTACCTTCTTTGCACATTGTGTGTGCTAGAGGTCTAGCTGATGAGTAGGATTTAGAAGATCATATCAAGAAGAAGATTTAACTAGATGAGTGACGAGCCATAGCACGATGGAGTCAGAAGCTGGAAAAAGCTAGGCAGAAAGCATGGCATGATAGAAACATAAGGGATAAGAAGTTTGAGATTGGACAAATGGTACTTCTTTATGACTCAAAGTTCTTACACCATTCGGGAAAGCTCAAAGTACATTGGTTGGGGTCATATGTCATCACTTACATACTTGAATCAGGTGCTTATCAGTTAGATGCACTCGATGGAACACGGCTACCCAGTTACTTTAACGGGAGTAGGCTAAATCCCTACTATAAATAAGTCTTCTTGGTGTTTATAATAAGGTAGTATTTCCATTTAGATTAGGTTTTCAATTCTATATTTCCTAAATGTATTTCCTTCATTATCACTATGCTTTGTCAATTTATTTGTTGTGTTTATGTAATAAGCACGCTTGCATGTATGAAGATAATTACTATATGAAACATGTTTATGCGTAGAGGAATGCTCATACTTTTAGTGTGGGGTGGTTGTAGTTATCCAAGTAAAATACTATGGGAATTGAAAGGTGAAAGGAATAAGCTGCTATGAGTTTTATTTAAGTCAAAAGAAGATTACTTTTCAAAAGTGACCAAGGATGGAGATGAATGAAAGAACAGTATAACGCGAGGTAAGTGGACGCCATGATAACTACCAGGAGAAGGTACAGTGATGAGGTACTCAGGCGCAATGGCACACACTAAGGTTATAGCTAGGGCGTGAAGATGTACTTCATGGAATGAACAAATTTGGTCAATGAATGAGAGGATATTTGGTAGGTGAAGGAGTAATAAATGCATCAAATTTTGAAAAAAATTATATAAGGATGGGATGCAGATTCATTTTTACCATTGCAAATAAGATAATTTGAGGAAAGAGCTAAGTATGAAGAGATAAGTGATTGGATTAAGGTAAAAAGGGTGTGAAACCAAGCATGACAACTAGATCTATGTGAAAATAAGCTTGTGTCCCCGATGGTGAAGGGTTTGAGAGAAGCAGGGAGATAGAAAGGAGTTAGTGCACAACATTTCCACCTAGGGCATGATTAAATAAAGCTAGGGTTTGATTCTTAAGTTATAGAGTTAAAGAGAGACGATTGCAAGGTAAAAATGGCACCCAATAAGGCATCTGCAGCAGCAACAAAAGGAAAGAAGAAGGTGGTCATCGAGGAAGAAGAGATGGCACCCGAAAGTAAATTTTTCTGAAATGAAATATCTAGAAGGATTCATCGTCAGAAAAGAATGGGATTCACCTATCTAGAAAGAGTAAAGTGAGATGAATACAATCACATGACCATGGAGAAATACGAAGGAGCTCAATTCCTTTCTCACTGCTAGGATGAACAAGTGTACGATGGATGACATGCCAGTTTATGATGATGCATGCAAGAAGCTTTTGAAGAGAATTAGGGTCTACTAATTATATGAGCTTCCATATTTAGAGAAGTATGAGCTCTTGTATCTGTGGCTCATGAGTAGAGTGCACGAGGTCTTCTTCTACTTTGTAGGACACAGAGTTAGAATTTCATCTGCGCTTATCTCATCAGTTACAGGTTTGAAGGCCACAGGAGAGGACATAAAGAATGATCTCATAGATAAAGCTGTGATCTTAAAGACCAAACAAGAGTTAAGGTACCTGAAGGGTCCACTTGGTATGGATATAGAAAAATTGAAGAACTATCTAGTTGTGCAAGCAGCAACACACCTTGTTACAAAGTTGAGTGATCAGGAGTGGTGGTCATAGGTAAATACTATGTGGTTACATGTTGCATGTAAGATGTTAGAAGGGGCAATCTACAATATTGTAGGCTACATTATAGAGAAAATATTTGAGGAAGCATGCACAGGAGGGAAGATCAGCTTTGGGGTTGTTCTAATATCATTAGTATTCATGGAAATTGGAGTACCAGATGGGCCAAAGGAAAAGGTATGGGAATGCCCCATGGAGAATAAGTCACCAGCTAAAAGGTTCAACAAGTACCTATATAAAGGGGCCATGACAGATGACGTCAAGCAAAGGGAGAATAAATGTTATGATAGGATCTGCACAACATTTAGAGAAGAGAGGCACATCCTAAAGGACCTACCATCAGTAGTAGGGAAATAATTCTAGTTTGTCGTATATCATCATTTATGCATTACACACTTCCCAATGAGAAATGGAGTCTAGAGCCCTTGGTGTAAATTTCCTTACACATTCACCGCAAGGTATTTCCAAGCATTTGTTCACATATTTACAGACATTTACTGATTGATATTCAATGTAGATAAGGTAGAATGTGACTACCATACATTGAGGAAGAAGCATGTGTATCCTGGGAAAAGTGCATACAACGAGAGGATCATTTCGGAGGTGCTGAATAGTAAGCCAATAAGTCTAGTTGTAGTGGATGTAGGGGTAGCATTGGTGTATCTTCAGCTAAAGCCTAAGATGGAGAACAATAATTATGTAGAGAATAAATTCATGCTCCCATGGCCATCGAAGGGTAAGCACACAATAGAAAACCTACCAGTGCAAAGGTCCACAGAAGTTGTTAAAGTAGAGGGTGAAGAAGAGGAGCGTGAAGATAGTGGAGGATTGCAGCATAAAAGAAAGAAACCATATGACAAAGAAGATTCATGGCATGTAGCCACTCCACCTCAAGGAAAGGATGAAGAGGAAGTTACGGAGGTTGAACAGGGGGAGCATAGATTTAAGAAATTCTTTAGATGGACAATGACTCAAAGTGGAACTCCACAAACAATACGGAAATCACCTTGTCTTTCTCCACACAAGGAGACCACTGAATTAAAGAAGAGAATAAAATTGAAGTTGGATAAAGAATTGGAGGAATAAAAAGAGAGTGAGCGTGCATCTCCTACCCCACTTGAGCAAGAGGACGAGCCATAGAATGATGAAGAGCAAAGAGATGAAAATATGAAGGATGGACAAAAAAGAAATGGAAATCTCTAGATCCGCACATGCGACTGCTCAGGATGTAATGGGACAAGATCCCAAGGGACCTAGATCAAAGAGGATGAGTGGAGAGCACATTCCACCAGCCATGGGGTATGCAGAGGATGCAGGAAAAATTATTTGTTCCCGCTTCCAGAGCACTATAGCAAAGAAGGATTTATTCATCTAGGAGCTAATGGATGAGGATATGACAATATTATCTCCTTTTAGTGATTCTAGCTAAAAATGAGATAACCATAGGAAATTTTTGGAAAAATATCTTAAAAATTCCCTTTGAAAGAGATTTTTGGGTTTTCAGGTTTTCACTACATGAAAACATGTTTCTTGCATGTTATATGTCTCATGTTTCCTGAAACCTGAAACTCTATTATCTAAGTCCTTTATGTCAGGTTTTTAGAACTTCTAAGCATCGGAACATGATTTTCCCAAAGCATGTTTTATGCCTCATGTTCCCCAAAACCTGAAACCCAATTACGTTAGCAGTGTTTCGGGTTTCCAAAACTTTCAAGCATCAGAACATGATTTTCCAAATGCATGTTTCATGTCATTTGTTTCCTGAAACCTGAAACCTGAATGAAGCCTTTGTGTCAGGATTTCAGGACTTAGAAGCATTTAAACAAATCATGCATCATGTCTAATGTTTCCTGAAACCTGAATTGAATCAAATCTTGTGTATTGGGTTTTCGGATGCTCCAAGCATGATGACATGTCATTAATGTCAAATTTTCTAGAAGATGGAACACATGTCAAGTGAGGTGTAATTAATGCTAGGTTTTTATAAATATTCAGCTTTTTCCACGTCATTTGTTACCATTCATTTTTGCTACGTTGGATTTTACTTGATGCTTCCTCTACCTCCAAACCTGATCAAGCTTCCCGATTGATTTTGCTAGCCATTTTGAATCATTTTTCAATCTATTTTAAGGTATTCTCCTCTTCTTTCTTTTTATAAGCTTTTTGGGTTATTTTTGAAGTGTTTGCTTGGGGTTTTCATTTCTTTTCCTTCTTCTTTGTTGTTTTAGGGTTTTGGGTTATTTTTCTTATTTCTTATCTTTTTCATGAGGGCTCTTGTTTAAAATTTGCCCCTAGGTTATTTACTTGTTTTTCATAGGTTGTAACTTGTGGATTTCAAGATGATTCTAAAAATTCCTAAGTCAGAACCCTGATATACTTGTTTCAGGTTTTACAAGGTGTTTAACATCTTGGTCTTTCTGCCTTGTGTTAGGTTTTTCCAGGTGCTCAACATCTGTCCAACTCCGTAGTGTGTCGGGAATTTATGCCTACTCAACATCATTTAGGTTCCACTGTGTGTGTTGGTATTTCCCACTTGTCTGACACCTCCTCATTTCTGTAGTGTGTCAGGTTTTCATTAGTGCTCGAAAAGTCCTAACTTCCAACATACACTTCAGTCTGTCAAGTTTCCGAAGGTATTTTGTAAGTTTCAAAATCTGAATAGTGTGGAGGGTCTGTGTATCTGTTTAATAAGATTTCAAGCCTAATTTCTCTTCCAGAAATCATCAAGGCATTTCTTCTTCGAGACTCCTCATGTCAAACCCTGGCCAATCTAAGGATAAGTCAGGAAAGATGAAGTATAAGTATCTGAACATGGAGTATTCCTCCTACATAAGCTTCAATTATGAAATTTGGGACACAGAGCTTGGTAATATAGATATAGAGGAATTTTGGAAGAGAATTGAGGATTCTTCTCAGAATTCTTGGATGAAGTTGATAGCTGGTAGCGGTCTCCCTCTTACAGTAGGATTTCCAATATCAGCTCAATGCCCTGAATTCATCCTGGCTTGCGCTTCCCACTATAACTCAGCCTCCCACTCAGTGATAAATCAAGCAAGAGATTCTATAGTGAAATTGGACGGAGGTTATGTAGATCAACTCCTAAGGTTTCCTGACTTTGTGGAGTATGTTGGTTAAGACCTTAAATCAACACAAAAGGCCTGGTAAAAAGATCAAATTTCTTGATCAAGGCTAAGCCAGTTGTTTCTAGGTTTCCTAAGTCAGTCCCTACAAGTGATTTTATTCTTGAAGTTGGCTATATCATCACCCTGCTGAGCTGGTTATTTGGGCTCCCATATTCAAAGGAGTTCCAAGGGTTGATGTACCAGTTCATGGTCATCATAAAGAATAATGACCAATGGATTGATTAGGGTAGCCTAATAAGTGACGAGATAGACTCCCAAATGAAAACAGTCTTGTCTACCAGCAAGTTCTATATGATGTCATACGTCACCTATGCAGTAACAGGCATGAGGAACTAACCAAGGATATATGCAAAGGGAAACTGAGAAACAGAACACATATATCGGTACTTCCCTGAGCTGATAATGAAAGGGTCTAAAGACCAATGTGGAAGAGTGAACAATGACTTCTTCTATGAAAACATTTGTAGGTTAGATCTTGATCTGAGGAAGAGAAGGTTTTCTGACGAAGCATGGGCTGAAGTGTCAAAATGGGGTTACATTTTCTTACAATTCAAGAAGTTTACTTATCTTCAGGTGGTGAGGTTCTAGGGTAACCCTTTCCATTTTCCCAGGTTTCCGGGTGACAAATTGATCCTCATGGAGTTAGCCAAACAATTGTTGTATTTTTCACAAATTCCAACAAAGTAGGTACAAAGCCACCATCTCCTTCCCTATTCCATTAGAAGGTATAGATGCTCTACCATGGTTAAGGCCAAGAACATGGTGCATGAGCTTCTGGACAAATTGAAGAAACATATGAAGCTTAGGGATGGATTTCACATCAGAGGAGTTCTCAAGTCATATGGAACCTTGTATCTGCATGTACCCAATGTGGAAGATATATGGGTTGATATTTAGGATGAAGTTGTCATCCGAAGAAAAGACAACATCAGACTTATGCTTGAAGAAATTCAGATGTTAGATCTGGCTAATATCCCTAAAGGCACAATAGATAATGAAAGTGTTCTGGACACTAGGTACGAACAGTCAAATGAAGACCAACTCGAATTCCCAGCCATTGATTGGTCTATTGCTGAAAAATCTTCTATCGTTGAAAGAGCTGCTTAGACTCTTATCCATACCAAGGCATGGCTCATTTTTTGGGGAATGAGATATAAGGAAAATATATTTTCAAAAATAGCTACTTTAGAAGTGGGACCCTCCAAGAGAGAGAGGGAAGAGGATAAAATGCCTACCAAGAGGTAGATTAAATTTAAGTTTGTCAAAAGGGGAGAAAAGCAAGGATCCGAATCATCTACCACTCCTTCACAAATAGTTAAGGTACTAGATTCACCTCCTCCACTAGAAGATGAGGTAGGTCAACCTCTTGTTTCTCCTTTTGATGATTTCTCATTGGAGGTAATTCTTTCTCTTACTTCTCAAGATTTGACTTTAGAAGCTTTACCTCCTCTCTCTCAATCTTCCTCATCTCATATTTCTATGCCACTCTCATCAGCCATGGCCAACATCTTCTCTGACCTCTCACCTCTCTCTGTTGGACCTAAGATGGCCATAGAAAAGCCTCCTCCTTCCACACCATCATTCCCCGAATCCATCCCCATAGTCACCACACTTGCAGTCATCACTACTCCACAAGTAAACCTTCCTCCACCTATATATGTAGCCATAACACCTCTGATAGGGGAAACTTCTTCCACTATACCTCAATGGTTGGTTGATCAGACTTCGAGGAAGAGGAAGGTGGTAGTTCCCCTACCAACCTTTGACTTTATTTCACTTAAGGCCTCTCCTACCAAATCTGCCAAGAAACCCAAAATAGTTTCAAGGGTTTCAGTGGATGCCTCAGGGCATAAGTTTATAGATATTTTCACTCCCATAGCCAAAAAAACCAAGGAGGATATAGCGGTTACTGATTATTAGATTACAAGGGTTGATCTAGGAAAGGTAACAACAGAAGGAGCACAACAAGATGCACAAGATGCCATAAACGTGCTATGTCAGAAGCTGAGGGAAACGAAGGTGAGAAGAGATGAGCTAAAGGAGAATGTTGAACAGTTAACAGAAGTATTTCTCAAGCTCTCAAATGCCTCTCAGTCAACACCGTCATCTTCTACCCCCTACTCCTATCAGGTTCGATTTCTCATCGGTACTTATGATTGAAAAGATCAATGAGAAGGGAAGAACGGTTGATGAATGGATTCAGAGGCTACTCCTACAAGGAAGAGAGGTCATTGATGACATAGTAGAGGTTTATAAATCCTTGGAGGAAATAAATAAGGATGGTGACAAAATGGATGATGAATTTTCACAGGAAGTCAGGAACCTTGAGTTTACTTTAGAGGCTCTCAATAAAATGAAACAGGTTCCATCCCAAATCTTAATGGAAGAAGGAATCATTCCACAAGGGGATAAGCATTTCTAGCTAGCCAAAGTCATCAGATTCAGGATAAAGATTCTCATTGAAGCTTGAAACAAGTTGAGGGAATCTAGAGATCAGTTGGTTGATGCCACCAATGACATAGAAGAGGAGTTATCTAGGATCTTCGCCAAGGTGTTGGATGAAATCTTAAGTATTCTACTTGTTGATGATCTCTATAAAAAAATTTAAGAATCAATTCAGCATGAACCAGCTTCCGTCTTCAATCTAACAACCATTGATAAGTTCATAAGGATTGAGAATGTTTTAGAATCACTAAGGAAACTCAACAAGAGATTGAAGAAACTTCTTGGCAATGCAAGTGACACTCAAGAAACTTGTGAGGTTCTAAGTGATTATTCTAGTGCACTAGATGAAGCTGAGATTTAGGGCATAATCGACAAGTTCTAAGAATTTTGTGACAAGCAGGCTTCACTGGAGGAAGACAAGGATGACGAAGTAGAATAAGCATAATGTTTCATGTCATTTCTATCAAGAAATTATCATGTCTTTTTCATTTTTGTTTCATCACATAAGAAGCAAATTTTGACATGTTCTCTTGTGTGAGAGTCAAGCAAAATAGGACTCTCGTTAAATGACTATTTTCTAGGATTTATCCTATTTTCTCTCTGCTCTCTCTATTATAAATAAGAGATGTTTATGCATTCCAAAGGAGAGATTTTTAGAATATTTAGAGCTATTGTGAAGAAGAAGAAAAACTTTGTATTTTCTTTTAATCATTGAGGAATAGAATAGGTGTTATTTTACAAACTTTGTGTTGTGGTATTCATCTATCTTGAGAAATTTTTCTTACGTCTAAGATCTTAAGCTATTCTTTGTTTAGTGTTCTTGATTATTTTAATCATTTTAAATATTACACTCATTATCTAAAACTTGTATAAGTATTTCTTGATTTGTTTTTGCTTGAAATAAAATATGTTCCTCTCATTCCCTTTCTCCTTTGTTTCATATTTAATAGTTTCCTTTCTAATCCATTCCATTTATAAAGCTATAACATCTCCATCTCGTGTTGATATGGATTTCAGGATTGTATCCCAACCCCAATGGTTAGATAGTGTGGATATTGTATATATTATTTCTGTTGTGTTTTAGATTAGTAATAAATAGGCTACCTCACCTGTATTTGAGGAGGGATTTACTCCCATGTACTATGGTTGAACCTCATAGTTTGGTCTAAAAAAATATCCAACCAACAGGTGACTGTGCACACTAGAAAGCAACTATCATGGTCAATGTGCACCCACATGGATGAGCCTAACTTTGATGTATGCAAAGATTCATGCATTTCGAGATAGCTAAAAAAGGCACCCCAAGCTAGATAAATGACAGTAAAGCCTATTGTCATGTCCGATGAGAAGGTCAATAATGCATTGGTGAAGGTCTCTTTTGAAGTTGCTAGAAGAAACATGGACAAATCTGCAACAATCAGAGCATTGCGTGAGGAGCTAAAGACAAAGGATGCAGAGATAGCACGTATAACACAAGAGAGTAACTTTGCACAGAAGAAGAACAACATATTTATCAGCATTGCAGAGGAGATTGGGGACAATGTCATAAGAGTAAGGCCACACTTGGAGGCCAAGGTACCACAAACATTTCCTTCAGCTATAGACTCTATAGGAAAGTTAGTGGAATTGGTACTTGAAGATGAACCTCTGCGCATGACAGCACCAAGGAAGTCGGAGCAAGATGTAGAATGATAGAAAGCCTTAATGATGCAAAATATTGCATCCTATGAAGGGATGCTACAAGTGATATATAATGTATTGAAGAAAGCAGGTTAGGCTTTAAACATCTACACAGCTCTAGAGGTGCTTATCAATATAAAGACCCTAAAAGAAAACAATGAGGTCCAAAAAGCAATGAAGGATGAGACATTGGGCCACAGAAATATTGTCAATAGTTAAGAAGAAGCATGAGGCCTTGGCAGCAGCACAAGAGCCACATAAGACTCAGTTGGAAGAGCTTTGGAAGTAAATTACACAGAAGATGGATCTTCTAGAAGGAACAATGACCTCAATGTCCAGTGTTGGGTTGATTCTACAGAATGAAAAAGGAGAGATTACGAGGGATGATTTGGAATCCATTGTTGTGGACATTCCTGAGAAAGTAGAAAAAGAACTAGCTGAATGGCAAGCCTTAGAGGCCAAAATAAAGGAAGAGTACCCAGAGTTGATACTTCAAACTGATACAGAGGAGGTTGCCTCATAGCCTCATAAAGCTTATTTTATCTACATTATTTTATTCTTATTATTTCCATCATTCTATCCTTTACTTCAATTTTTGGAGATACCCATTTTCAGGATGAAAATGAGATTAGTGTGGGGTAATGTTGATCAGATAATACTTGTTAGAGAACACACAAGAATTCCACATAGGAGAGAAGTCTAGGATCAAGGGCATGGATGGGTAGAAATAACCCACACGTGGAGGGAAAGTTCAGCATTCAAGACTTAGCCGATTTTGAGCATGAAGACCTATTTTTAGAAGATGGTGTGCGGAACACACCAATGATGTAGAGACATGCGTGCCATGCATTTTCTATCTTTGGGGGATCGGATTGAATCATTTTACATGAATATGAGCTAAGAATAGAATTATCACTTCAATTAAATATAAGAGGTCTATAGATAGCACACTTGCATGTGTGGCTATGCCTATAAATGGTTCGTGGCTATTAATAGCATACGGCCTATTTTTGGAATAGATAAGAGGTGAAGGGAAATTCCCCACCCTATATATGATATGAATCACATAGTAGTGTGTGTGTCATGGAAAGATGTATGTATGAAGATATAAAGATATACACATATGATTGAATTACTGTAAGAAGCTTCTACGTTTATTAATAGATGGAAGATATTGGCTGAATCTAAGTGTCATTCCTATGTGTAATTAATTAGTGTGTGTTCTTGATTCAATCATGATTATTGTTTAAGCTTGTTCTTTCATAGATCTAAATATGGCATGCATTGTAGAATGATGGTTTATTTATGGATCTATATGTTTCTTCCTTCATCGCGCTAACATCCTGCTACAGCAACCCTAAAGAGGGACCTGGTACCTTTGTGTGCTTTAGGTGAGCACTCAGTCTAGGATAAGTGATGTGCCAACGAAAAATAGGGTGTTATCTGGTATATTCTAGGTTGCATCAGTATCACTAAATTCTAGGATACATCAAGTGCTTTTTCATCATGCACCAATCTCACAACAACTTTGAAAAAAGGTCCCAGAAATGGAACCAAGATGTAGTCATTTATTTACCCTTAATACTATTTTCTAACCCCAAACGCGTTGGCCTATCACCCAGTGGGTGATGGGAACTCAACTGAGCTGAGGAACATGTGGGCATCAATCCCCTCCTTTATGTGAGCTTTTTTATAAGGTTCCACCATTAATGGAGGATGGTTTGCAAAAGTATAAGTACATTCACTTATTTAAAAAGGGAGAAGGTGTAACTAACAGATCCACACATTAATGCACTAAAGAAGATAAATAACATTTGTAAGAAGCATAATAAGCCATATTTGGGCAATGAGAAGTCATATAACATAAGTTTTTACACCCATAAAGAATTTATACATAACAAACCCACATATATATTGATTTAAAATAGTTCTGGTAGCCACATTATAGTCAAAAGGGTCATCTCAAACCATCTATATTAAATGACATAGACTTTTCTCCCACAAATATTTCTCATATGAGACCTTAACTATAATTTTTCCTTATCTAACCCTTGTTATAGATCCTAGTGCCATACATAGGCTTATGGAATCCCTTACAACCCTTAGCACTAAGTTCTCTAAACCCTAGCATTACTGTAGCACTTCGTTACTCTCCTTCTCTTTCTCTACATTCTATATGTCTCCCATCTCTCTATCTTTGGCCTGACCATATCTTTATATAAGATCAAAACCCACCACCATGCCTTCTCTAAGCATAGATCATGTTCCTAGTGTCGCTGTGGTCTTCCACTCATGAATTCTTATCCCTTTGCAAACCCTCCACTCTCTGTAATGATGTCTTCTGGGAATATTCCCTACGGGGAATATCCCTGTCTTGACCTCTAAGGTTCTAGGCTGGCACCTTATTCACTCATCATGCCTAGTTGGGTCCTCACACTTTTCCTCAAGTGCCCCTAGAATTCCCAATATGGATAATTCCTTTAAACCCATGTTTTGCCTTCCATGTGTGCCCTGGTTTCACTTAAACCCCTTTGTCCTGAGCATTTTCTATTGAGTTCCCTTCTTCTCACTAGTCTTACATGTGCACCCTTTGGTACTTAGCCAAGAGGGTTTACATCAATAAATATTTTTTACAAAACAAACCCACATATATATTTATTTAGAATAGTTCTTGTAGCCACATTACAGTCAAAAGGGTCATCTCATACCATCTATATTAAATGACAGAGACTTGTCTCCCGCAAATCTTCCTAATATGAGACCCTAACTATAATTTTTCCTTCTCTAACCCTTGTTACATATCCTAATTCCATACATAGGCTTATGGAATCCTACAACCCATAGCACTAAGTGCTCTAAACCCTAGCATTATTACAGCACTTCGTTACTCTCCTTCTCTTTCTCTACATTCTCTCTATCTTCCATCTCTTTGTCTTTGGCTTGAGCATTTCTTTATATAAGATCAGCACCCACTACCATGCCTTCTCTAAATGCATATCACATGCCAAGTTTCGATGTGGTCCTCCATTTGTGAATGATTATCCCTTTGCAAACCCTCCACTCTTTGTAATGATGTCTTCTATGAATATTCACTATGGGGAATATCCTTTTCTTGACCTCCAAGGTTCCAGGATGGCACCTTATCCACTCATCATGCCTATTCAGGTCCTCACACTTTTCCTCAAGTGCCCCTAGATTTCCAAATATGGCTAATTCCTTTAAACTCGCGTTATTCCTCCCATGCACATCATGGTTTCATTTAAACCCATTTGTCCTATGTGATTTCCCCTAAGTACCCTTTGATACATAGCCAATATTTTAGGGCCGAACAAGAATATAAAAAAATCAAGATAAAAAGCTTGGCATGACAGGTATATTAGAAAAATTTCATTTACCATTGGTGGGATGGTGATCCTATATGATTCTAATTTTTTGCACCACCTAAGAAAGATCAAATTTTATTAGTTGGGACCATTTAAAGTAACCAAGATACTGGATTTAGGCACATACCAATTATAGGTGTTGGATGGCACCATGTTTCTTGGTTACTTTAATTGGAGTAGTTTAAATCCCTACTATAAATAAGCTTCTTTCATTATGTTTGTAATGAGGCAGTATTGCCATTTAGATTAGGTTTCCCTTTTAGTTTTTTACTTTTACTATTTTATTTCAATAAGCGTGCTAGTAGGAACTGATGATCTTTATTATAGAGTGATGCAGATAGGAATGTGCATGCATTTAGTGTGGGATAGAAGGAAAAATTTTGTAAGGATGAAATTGGAGTACCCATATAAAGCTCAGTATACAAGTGTATTACAGTACCCATATAAAGATTAATACACGAGCGTATGTTTTTTCTCGTGATTGGATCACACAAATGAAAGAATAAAATCACACATGAAATGGTACACTTGTTGATAGGGGTGAGGTATGCTTACCTATGTGGAAGTGGTTGTCTAAAAACTTTAATGGAATAGTGCGTAATATAACACAATGGGGTAGCATAGATGAAAACTACTTAGCAAGTGGCACATAGGAAGAATGTGTGTGGCACAAGAGGATGAATGTAAGTGATTCTGCATCCTAGGAAGTAGTAGTTTTCTAGAATTTTATGGACTACCACATGCAAAGGAAACTTGTAGAAAAAGGAATAAAAACACAGGAAAAATCAGGAAACCAAAAAAAAGCTTTAAAGCTAAATAAGTGGTGGTAGGTGAGTACAATTAATATGGTCAAAAATTGGAAAACCTATAAAAGGAGGGTGATGGAATTCATTCTTACCTTACTATTAATAAATATTGCATAAAATATATGTTGTAAACTAGAGGACAAGTGAAAATAGAGTGTGAACCAGAGACGTAATGAAAGAGATCGAGCATAGAACTTTCAAAATGGAGAAAGATATCCTTGTGAGAAGTTTTAGCTATGAAGAGGAAGGATCTAAAGGGAGAGTTATGGAGATAAGGTTACAAAGCTATGGTTATGAAGAAAACTTGTAGGGTTAGTGGTATAAAGTGATTCAAAAGTTGAGCTAGGGCACACGATTGAAGTATCAAATTGAAGAGCATGAGTTGAGAAAGCAAAACAAAGGTTTTTTGACACCTAGGTCACAAAATTAACAATTTCACAAGTTATAACAGCTACAGAAGGATAAATTGAACAATGACACCAATAGAGAAGATTGTAAAGACCAAGAATATTATAGAAGAATATCTTGGTGACTGGTTTTTTGAGATGTAATGTCCTTAAGAAGTAATTATGTGAAAACCATGGGCATCGTGGCTGAGGAATTACAATATAATTGACTACAATCACCATGTGTCAGGCCATAAAGGATACATCTGGAAGGATGTGATATAAGAAATAGGAAATTTGACTACTGCAGGATAGATGATCCTCAATGACAAGGTGGGCTAGACCTTGATTGATGTCGGGGTACTACAACTATTTGAATTACCATTCTTTAGTAATCCTATACACATGTATCAATGGATCATGTCCATGGTACATGAGGATTACTTCTAATTCATGGGTAGAAGGATGTTATTAAACTCACAATTAATCAACAAAGTGAAAGGGTTGAGTGATAGTAGCAGTAAAATAGAACTTGACCTATGTAATGAAGCGACGATAGATGAGATAGCCCAAAAACTAAGTATCAAATGGGAAATCATGCCTTCTACGTTTCTAACATTATCGACCCAAGAACTAGAGTGGTTACATGATTTGTGAGTTGTAAACTAAGCACATTTGAATTATTGTTGGAATTCAACAAGAACTTTTACATGTTGCACACAATATGGTGGAAGGGGTTAAAGACCTAAAAAGAGAAAGGAGAAAAAATCACTTGGGGTTCTATCATGTTTTTGATTGTGTTTTCAAAGATAGGAGTGTCAAATAGTCCACGGGACAATATTTGGGAGCACCCCATCAAAAATAAGTCTTTGGCACAGAGGTTTGCTAAGTTTACTTATGATAGAGTAATTTCAAATCCATATAAGGTGCACTTGGAAAAATGGTACAGGAGGATGCACAATGCATTTGAGGATGAATGGCGCATACCTACGGAACTATCAATACTTTTAAATGAAAAGGAACAATTTTCTGTGATGCAACACTTCAGCCTTAGCAGGTTCTTGATAAGCAGTGGAGATATGGGACCATGGTTCAAACTACTATTTGCATTCACAAAAAATTATTTTAAGAGTGTCATGAACCATATAAAGGATGTGCAACAGTTCAATTTCAATGTAGATAGGTTATATGTTGACTACCATACGCTACGTAAAACATATGGGTATGAGTCAAAGACATCATATATTGAAAGCATGGGGATAGACAACATGGAATTGAGGAAAGATTTAAAGAAACTCAAATTTTGGTGATGCAAAACGTAGATAGTCTAGAGGGCATTGCCACATATTTGGATGTGTTGATAAAAGAGTTGTAGGAGAATGTAGATGAGATAACTCTAGAAAATATTCCATATATTATTGAAATAGTACCTAACAAGGTAACAATCAAGCTTGAGGGATAGAAGCAGCTAGAAAAAGAGATAACCCTCAATTTTTTAGAACTTCTACCTCTATTATAGTTTTGATTCTTGGACACACGTAGGATAAAATATTGTTTATTTTTTGATTCATTAGGGTTATCTCCCATATTTCTAGTGCGGGGTAATGTTGGGCTAAAAATGTGGCTAAGTACAAGCCACATTCAAAGGTTGAAGACCACATGTAGAGGGGCACATGTGAACCATAGAGAAGTATCAAGAGGCCATGAAGGAACTTGCATAAGTACGCGTGAGGATAGGGAAAAGATGAAAGTATAGGTTAGTGTGTGAAGGTGCACTTGAGAGATGGAAAGACAACATGGCATGAAGGTCCATGCATAGAGACATTTTAAGAGTTAGTTGGATTGCAGAATGGGATAAAAATAGAGAGTTGGAAAGGTGGGAAAGAAAATTCTAGAAATAAACTCAATGAGGATAAGGCGCCAATAACAAATAAAGCACATGTAGGATGTACAAGGACTATGCATGAACAAATATAATTATAGGATGCATGCATGGATAAGATCAAGCTATTTATAGCTTGGATTGGAGATTAAAGTTGGAGTTCAAAGGCATGCATCCTATAATTAAGGAGTCTATTATTATAACTAAAGCATGTAAGCAGTGAAGGAAAAGTTCCCACCATGTGTGTGTGTGTGTGTGTGTGTGTGTGTGTGTGTGTGTGTGTGTGTGTGTGTGTGTGTGTGTGTGTGTGTGTGTGTGTGTGTGTGTGTGTGTGTGTGTGTGTGTGTGTGTGTGTGTTGCATTCCTTTGTAAAAGAGAGGATGATTATTATGTTGATAGTGCCTAGAGGTCTGAGTTAGAAAGTAGAGGTCCATATATGTATGAGTGCACAATGCATATAATGTATGTGTTGAGTACAAGTTTTTAAGGATTTGTGAATACTTATGTGTTTGTAATTGGTAATATTGTATGGATTTCCAAGGTTATAAGAGATGTGTGTGGTGTAATTGGAGTCCAGATTCTAATGTTAATTGTTTATGTTAATGAATGATCATATGTATTGTTGCATGTTAACTATTTTATATCTTTGTTTTTCTATATTGTTTGGATTATATCTATTACCTTGTGTTATGAATGGTTAACTATTTTATCCACATCTTGACAATCCAATATAGAAAAGGAACGTGGTAGTTTGCTTGCGCTTCTAGTTTGTGCTTAGACATCTATCTAAGTTAATTTCTAGTGCGCCGGAGTAAGTAAGTGTTGAAAACTAGACTACAACAAACAAATTTATGGCTCTGATGGATCTTGGTTATATGAGGATCAGATGGCTGATTTATATGAATCTTCAAGCTATAATAAATCCCACAAGATGATGAGAAATATGAATTGGAAGGGCAGAGGATTGGGTCTATGTGAACAAGGTCATCTCAAACTTTTATTGTATGAATAAAATCTATACCATCATGGTTTAGGTTATGAAACTATCAAAAAGAGGCCCATAATATTTGACATGAAGAGGACTCTGACTCTAAATTTGAGACAATTTCCACACAGCCTTTTCAAAGACCTCACTAAAAATAAAATCTTCCTTAAACACCTATCCATTCATCCCTTATCCATCCATCCACCCTTTTTCCATCTATCTAAGTGAATTTCTATCTCTTATCCATCAAGACCAACAAAATCATATTATTATGGACCTCTTTCAGAATGATGAGGCCATCGAGGAATTCTTTTAGACTCGGGACCCTATATCCTTATCGGATCACAATAAAAGTTTTTATATATACCTTGATGCTTCATCCTACTTCAATAAGGAATTTGAGTGCTCCATTCCATCAAAAATCAAGAAAAATAAAAAACACAATCTCTTATAGTGAAAACCTCGCCAAGGCACTATTTGATAAACAAAAAATAAGAAAGAGAATAAAAGGAAACAATAACTGAATGTATCTCTTGGTGAAAACCTTTCTGAGGCACCAAAGATAGGAGACTCAATTCTGGATCAACTAGATATCCTTCATAAACCCACATTATCATTTCAAGATAATGACGCATCAAAAATGCTAGTAGAGGATACCATCACAATCAATATTGGAACAAGTGATAATCCTGAATTGTTACAACTTGGTGAGATCTTATCATAATCAGATATAAAGGCATTCATAACACTCCTTATAGAATTTTGGGATGATTTTCATAGTCTTATAAGGATATGTCAGGGTTAGATCCTTCTCTAGTCGTGCACAACCTTTTGGTTCACCCAGATGCAAATCCCTTTAAACAGAAATTGAGAAAAATACATCCTAAGGTTGCATTGTTAGTCAAGGTAGAACTTGAGAAACTGATTGAATCTAGATTTATCAAATCTATAGATTACTCTGAGTGGATATATAACTGGGTAATTGTTGCAAATAAAATTTTGGACATATATATTTTCACTGAATTTTAGGATATCAACAAAACCTATCCTAAGGATGACTTTCCCCTACCCAACATCAACATGATTGTTGAATCTACAACAAGGCATGAGATGGTATCCTTAATGGATGGTTTTTCAGGATATAACCAAATTCATGTTACTAAGGAGGACCAACACAAGACAATATTTACAACACCCTAGGGTACATTCTATTACAAGATTATGCCTTTTTTCCTTAAGAATGTAGGGGGAAACATATCAATGTGTAATGACTGTTATTTTTCATGATATTCTTCACAACATTATGGATGATTATGTTAATGACATTCTTAAAAATTCAAAGACCCAAGTAGATCACCCATCTATTTTATGACGTATATTTGAAAGATTGAGAGAATATAAATTTTACCTCAATCTAAAGAAGTGTGTCTTTGGTGTCACTTCAGGGAAGATCCTTGGATTCATAGACTCACGGAGGGGAATTTAATTCAATCCTACTAAGGTAAAATTAATTATGGATATACCTCCATAGCATAACCTATTTCAGCTATGACATCTTCAAGGTAAAATTTAGTCTATTTGTCACTTTATATCTCATCTTGCAGACAAGTGTCATTGTTTTAAATATCTCAGCTTGCAGATAAGTGTCATCGTTTTAACCATCTTCTTAATAAGGATGTCTAGTTCAAATAGACACAATAATTTCAAGATTATTTCACTAAATTGAAAGAATATATATTATTTCCATCACTATTAATGCCACATATTCCAAACAAGCCCATGTTATTGTATACATCAGCTAGAGAACATGTTATCAAAGCATTGTTTTGTCAACACAATGATAAAGGATAAGAGTAAGTTATTTACTACCTTAGCATAACATTGCTTGACCATTAACTCAAATATTATTAGGTTGAGAAAAAAAAATCATGTTTTCCTTTAATAATTTGTGACATTATCTGCTCAATTACACAACACATCTTATTGCCAAGATATATCCTTTAAAATATCTAATCTCTAGACATGTCTTGACTGGTCAAATGTATAGCTGGATTATACTCCTAAGTGAGTTTGACATAGAATTTTTTAGTCAAAAATTCATAAAAGAGAAAGCTCTTATAGATTAAATGGCTGCAACGCCATTTTCATGTTCTGAACCGCTTCATTTTGAGTTCCCAGATGAATATATCTTTTACATTGATGTAATCCCTTCTTGGAATCTATTTTTTGATGGATATTACAACATGCATCGATCTGAGACTAACATTGTGATACACACACTGGATGGTGATGTTATACCCAATTCATACCACATTGGTTTCCCTGCACTAATAACATCGCAAAATATGAAGTTATAATAGCAAGTTTAGGTTTTGCAATATCTTGGTGGCTTAAAGAGTTGATATATTTGGAGATTTTCTCTTGATAATCAATAAAGTAAATGGTCAATATTAGTTAAAGGATGAAAAATTTGTTCCTTATAAATGAATGGTTGAAAGTATCAAAGGTTACTTCTAGCTGATTACATTTGAACAAGTTCGTCACACACAGAATTAGGTAGCAAACACCATAAAAATTATCACATCTCTTCTTAAATTTGATACAAATAAAACTCATAATGAGTTTCTTATCAAACATATTTTGTTGCCCGCATAAAATCTTCCAGAGTCCACCATAGTGTGTGAAAATTTTGGTCCTAAAAAACATGGAATCAAGAAATTTATACATTTATCCAATACAAAACTTATCCCCCAATCATATATTCCATTGATAAACAATTCTTATCACAATGTGTTTCACACTATACCATCCTCGTAGACACCATATATAGAAGAGACTATGATGGGACTCTCTTAAGATGTCTCAATTAGGAAAAATCTAAACAGACACTAGTCAAATCTCATGCATGAATTTGTGGTGCACTCATAAACATCATTGTCTAATCTAAACAGATCTTGAGCATGGGTTACGATTTCCCCACTATGGAATAAAACACATGTACTTTGTCAAGAAATGCCAAGCATGTCAGTAACATGGTAATATAATTCATGCACCCTAGCAAGCCCTCCAACTTATCACTTCACCCTGGACACACCTTTTTCTAAATGGGGGCTTGACTTAGTCAATAAAATAAAGCCTACATCTTCTAATGGCCACACCTTTATCATTACCGCCACATAATATTTCACAAAGTGGATAGAGTTTTTATAAATAACATGCATTTCTCAACCACATCATTTGTTATTTTGGTATCCTGGCATCTCTTGTTACAGACAAAAATACATCCTTAAAAAATAAGATGTTTATGTTAAGGAGTTAGCTAAAAAAAATGGGGTTCCATATACATCTTAAATGGGAAACTCCTTACTACCCACAGTGTAATTTTTCCAATCAGAAGTTTCCAATAAAACAATAAAATCAATATTACAAAAAACTTTGAAAAGCATAGTCATAATTGGTACACATAATTATATCCTTCCCTCTGGGATTATAAAACCACATTTCCTAATCTAATTGGATCCACTTCCTTCTCCCTCGTATACAGATCTGAAGCCGTATTACCCATAGAAATTAAGATCCCTTCCTTTAGTGTGTCACTTCAACACGTCTTGAAAATATAGAGCTCCTAGATGAGATGTGTGTCCGTGCCTTATATCATTTAAAAGTATATCAAAATTGACTTCAACGAAGCTACAACAAGTGAATAAAACCATGTGAGTCAATATTGGTGACCTTGTTCTTAAATATAACCACAACACTACAAAAGAAAGTGAAAATAAGGCAAGTTCAAACATAATTGGTTAGGACCCTACATTATTATTTCCAAGCTTGGATCCGGAGCATATAAACTATCTAATAAACATTAAAAAGAGATTAAATATCCCATGAATGTGATTCATCTAAAGAAGTTATTTTCATAATATTCTAAGAGTATCCCTAGTACTAGGGGCATATCAGCACAACCGTTTGTTTCAATCCTTCACTTTTTTCTACTTCATGCTTCATCCCAAATCACCTTGTGTTACGTGTTTCTCCAAGTTAGGATATGGGTCTCTTTCTACATCGTTCATATTCTCCCACATCCATTATATTCAGTCATGTGGTATTCATTATATTTTTTCATTTTTTTCGTGCTTAACATGGTTTAAGGACACCTTTTCCTTTTTCATTGGCATGCAAAAATTCGAAAAATTCAAAACAATTGTATAAACTCAAAAACACCAAAAAAAAAACATTTCGAACATACTCAGAAATACCAAAAAAAATTAGAAAATGCTTCGGAAAACTCAAAAAAAAAAATTAACACAGTTAGGGAAAATTTAGTTTTCAAAAATTTCCTTGCATACATCCTTGCCTAGAAAACTAACCAAAATACATTAGCAAATCAAAATTGAATAGGATCGGATAAGAGTTTCATGATGAGTAATTACTCCACTCTTTGGTATGATCCAATCCCCTTGCATATATCATTGTTTGGGGAAATTTCCATCTACTCATTCTTCATTATGGATCACATTAGGGAAATGGTTATATGTTTTTATTAATGGTTATGTTGCATTATACGCTATGTGTGCATGTAACTTATTTTCCATTCTCATGTATTTATTTGACCAATTACAGGAAGCAAGATAAATAGGCTCATTGTTAGCTTTGTTTTATTCATTTTTAGTTTTGAAATTGGGTTTGTTTTCCATGTTGTTTTGGACCAATTTCAGGTATCATGTTCTTAAATAAGCTCATTGATAGATTTTTTCATTCATTTTTCTCTATCTTTTGGGTTTGTGTTTCATTCTTTGTTTTTTTGTTGATCATTTATCTATATTGTTTTGATCAATTGTTTGTATTTAGTTATTATTTTTAGGTCATTTTCCCTTGACTTTTGGGCTTGTTTTCAAATTTTGTCTTCATTCTGTAGACTTATCATAATTATTTTGTACCCATTTTGACTTATTCATAATCAAGGTGTCTATCAATTACCATATGTATGGGGTTTGCTTGCATTCTTGTTCTTGTTTTTTAATCTTTTTGTGTATGTTTTTCATCATGGTGTTAATTTTATAAAGTTCAATAGTACAATAGAATTAACCCACTCCTCATCATGAATAAAATCTAAGCTACAAACATACATGCTCAGCTACATGTAATCACCATACATCTATGATAAATCATCACAAATTTATAATAAAATAAAAAATCATCATCATCTACTCTAATATCAATCATCATGTTATCATATTTCTAACTACGTCACATGGCAATCAAACATCTCATCATCATATGTGGTGTCAAATTTCCATACTATATCAATCGTTGAATGGCAATCTCAAAACATGATCATATACATCAAAAAATGTCCATGTACATTATATCCAAAAATTTCATATACATATCACATACACATGTCATCAAGGGAATTGATCTATTAAAAATGTTCCTTCATCATGAGGCATATACAAAAACATATAGTGTATCATACAGATGAGTCAATGGTGACTCTCACCCACACTAGGACTTCTTGGTATGTCATCCTCACCTCTAGTGGTGGAATTTGTATTGATCTAACTAACCTCGATGGTCTCTAAGATCTGCCAGATATCAAGGGTTTATTTCTCACTCTCTAAAACTAATATGGGGCTATATGATTTATAGGAATGACTACCTCATATAGGGCCTGGTATTACCACATCTCCTATGATATGGATATGATGTCTTATATCACCTCACCTAAACTACTTACCTCCACCACATGTCATGAAACATCTTTATCTATCATCAAATATTGCACATGTATGGTAGTTTGATCCCTATATGTGGTAAGCCTCTACACAGGATAAGTCTTCCTATGCAATGAAATTAGGATGACATCATGCTCTTTAATAACCCTATCTCTCTGGACCTATAAACATAACGTGTAAGCCAAAAATCCCAGTGAAGGTATCCTAGATATCCTCCACTACCTCATCTCCCCAACCATCATCCACGCCTGTATCTCCATCTACATGTCCCACTACTAGAATAGATGGTCTTGGTGGTGACAATAGGACCTATAATGGACCCTGCACTGGCATATGAGCATGTGTAAAATTTAAAGATGCCCATCCTGGAACCTGCATATGCCCAACTAGAATATGCACTAACAAAACCTTTAGATGTGCTACAACCTGTACTTGTATTGGTATGTACACCTGTGGACCTCACCGTGTATAGGCACATGTACTTGAATATATGTTTATATATATGCCTAGCCTTGTCCATGTACCTATGCCTTGGCCTCAGCCTTTCCCAGTCTACCTCTTGCTCTCCTTGGATATGGTCCTTCCCTAACTTCCATTTTTTCGTACATCTATAACTTCCTAAGGAATAGTAATTCATCTCGGCATAATAGTTACATATCATGCAACATACATTAGTGTGGTCCCGGGATCAAAAATCTATGCATGTGCATCCCATGCCTGAGATAGAACTCCAAAAAAAATATCTCTAGAAATCCATATTCTAATATGTGGATAAAATTCCACAGTATCATGTGCAGCATCTGAGTACCACTGATCACAATCAAGTATATCTTGTATGATCCCAAGTTGTCTTTGAACTTTTTCTACCTTATACATATCCATGATGTGGGAATGACTACTAATGATGAATTGGTCTACCTCAACAATTGAGATCTCTATCACATAAATATCCCATTTGTATAACATATATGGCCTTCATTTCATCATTTGTAGTTGTAAGTCATCAAATGTCCATCTATAAAATATAATATCTCCTGGATGAACCCTATGATTAGCACCTATAGTATCCCATCCAAATGATGATGGATATTATGGATGCCTATCCCAAAATTTACCAAATGGATGGATAATATAAATTTGGTCCCATGACCATATATGTAACAATGTCTCTAAGCTCAAGCTCCTGTCCTTTGTATGCAATCAAGTGTAAGTCCATGTTGTAGACACTAAATCATGCACTTTGGGTATCTATCTAGTCCTTGTTGGCATGTTTTGATTTAGGTGTTGTCATTGATGAAAAACCTTGTTAATGAAAAAGTGGGTGATGGAGTGGAGTCAAATGATTCCTAGATTTATGATGACATGGAGATTCAGGTATGATCTTTTTTTCATATGTTTATTCAGTGAGAATTTATTGTTCTTGCAAGCCTATTCAGGTGACCTAGCTAACCTAGGTGACATTACATGGTGGTATGAGCTTCTTAGTGACTTAAGAATCATGTTGGCATGATGGAGAGAATGATTTAGGAGTGCTTAGGATCTCATGTGAGCTTCAGGGTGAAAACAGGTTGGTGATCATGTTTCAGGAGCTCATTTGGACCAATTATGGATGTTATAATGTATGAGGTTGATTTGTGGAGCTATATAAACTCATGGATGCATGTATTTAGTTGAATCATGATGTACTAGGTATGATAAGAACTTTTGGAGTGTTTCTTTGATGATTTTAGGGTTCATTTTAAGAGGCCTCTAGGAAATTGGAGGTGGAATATCCCTAGAGAGTATTTCTGGAACCACTTTCATGGGACAGGAAAATTTTCTAGGAATCCAGAGTGAACTTTTCACCTAGAAAAATCTAAATTTTTTGTTGTCAAGAGACAAGAAAATTTATTTTCATGAAACAACAAGATTTTTTTCATGCGACAACAAAATTTTGTTGTCGTGTGATGAAAACAATTTTTCACACGATATAAAATCTTGGTGTCGTACGACATAAAATTATTGTCACACAATAGATAAAATTTATTTCATGTGATAACAACCTTTATTGTCGTGCAAAAACAAAAATTCCTATCGCGTGATAGTAAACCTTATTATCGCGTGACAATAAGCTTTGTTTTTGTGTAATAGTAAACCTTATTGTCACACAAAAACAAAGTTTAGTTGTTGTGTGAAAACAAGGTTAGTTATTGCATGAAAATAGGTTTTACTAACATGCATCAAAAATATTTCTTTCCATGTGTCATTAGGATTTTTGTCGTGTGTCTCAACCTTCCTTTTTTCACACATCTCTATACCCCAAATCCTAATCCTACCCTATAAATACCCCTTCCAACCCTCATGTTTCACACTTCACAAAACTTTCTGATCTATTCTCCTAGTGCTCAAAGGTCTCATAACTCCCAATACAAGAACAAACAAAAGAAAAAAAACAAAATCCAAGTGACAAGTCTCGATTTAGATCTTGTTCTCCTAGTGCCTACATATTTCCTTTGTAAAACAAACAAAATCCATGTCTCAATTCATTCAACGGTTTCATCCTTCAGGTCTTGATTCTCACATGGTCTTCTTAAGTACGTCATGGAAGCTCAAACTATCCAAGCCACCGCTCTACCCAAGATTCAATACATGAACTTAATGTGCCCACAAATTAATGTAGTCTTGCAAATGAATGAAACTTACAAGGAATGGGTACAGGATTGTGGGTTCACAGGACTGGTTAACATGTCACAATTCGAGATAGATACTAAGATTCTGAACTACCTCCTCATGTCATTCAATATAGCAGACAGAAAATTAATTGTAAATTTTCTAGATGTGCGTACATTCAGATTCAATGTTGATCTGACGCATATTCATCGATTGACAAGCCTTCCTTCTAAATATTACAGTCTTGTTATAACCAAAGCCACTTTAACAAAAAATATTTTCCTCGAATCCTATTACAATTCCCATGTTGATGGTGCATGTTTTAATTTTTATGAATTTCATTTTTATTTAACATTTTAATTTTGATATAAATTATACTTAATTCTGATTTAATGACTTTTGTAGAAAATGTTAATAAATCAATATGAGGAATCAATGTACAAGGAGTTGCACACAATTTTCTTGTTGCCATGATATCTTTTTTTCAAGTGAGAATTGTTTTGTAGGTTAGGAAAGAAGATATTCCCCATTGGTCTATTTCCTACATTCTCGCAATGATCTTAAAGAAAAAAATTATTGGTGCACATACTTATCAAATAAGATAAAAGATGATATTTCCAATATTGGAGTTACTGAAAAACCAATTGTTTGTTCCAAAAACTATATCCTTTCTCTTTATTTCGAGTCATATTATAATTTAAAATATGAACCCACTCTTACTTGCATTAATGACTAGATGAATCAATTGTCAATTTCAATTGAAGAACAGGTTAATAAATTTTTTATGTTAGTAAGATTATTCCTAAGAAAATCAAACTATTCATTCATTACACAATTGACTAGATTTTCTTTGGATAGTTTGATTGTTAATAAACGTGAATCCCATGTCCAAGAATATGTTATTCCTACTCTATATCAGCTCAAATTATGGGATTTAAGGGCTAAAGTGTTAATTAAGGAGATATAGAATCGTTTTGATAACCATAGCCAAAGGTATAGTTTATATGTTGTAGTCCAAAATCATCTAGCTAAGTTAGATGTCTTACTGAACCAAGCACAAGGTGGTACTGTAACATAAAGTAATAGTTATCAAGACAATGTTTTAGAGAAATTTTTGAACAAATTATAAAATATCAACGTTGAATCCCAAGCATATTACAACAAATGGTCAAAGGACCAATATTTGATGGAAATTGCAAATGTTGAAAGAGATAAAGTTGTTGTAAGTATTATGGATTATAAGTTACAACATTCAATTTTAAATCATATTTTTTAGTACTTTCAATTTTTAATAATATGTTTTAATTGAGCTCAATTTTTTTGTTGCCGTTGAAATATAAAAATTTAAAAATTCAAGTAAGGTGCTCTAAGTTCTCTTGGAAAAATCTAAGAAAATTTTATTCGCGGCAATGTAGCTTAAGTAGACTATTGTTTTTGTTAACAAGCAAAATAATACTATGAAGTGAATTATTAAAGAGAATGGCATGGATGTGGATATTTTTTTCAAGACAAAGGTAGCTGCAGATCCTTATTTTTTATCCCATAGATATGCTTCAAAGGAAGATGAAGTAATTGTTAAGAACTTAAATATTGTTTTAGGGGATCTTGTAAATTCTAGAATTCTTGAAGTAGGGAATAGAGCAATGATTGGGAAAAGTGACATAGAAGTCACAAAAGAAAAGGAAAAGGAAAGTGGGTGTGGGGAAGTTGTTAATGTTTGAGCATATACTACAATTGTAATTATATTTTTGAAATATGTTTACAAAACTTAAAACTTGAAAAATGTTGAAATTTGAAAGTGAAACTTGAAAGTTGAATATTTGTTTAAATTGAAGAATGTTTAAAGTTAAATATACATTGCAATGGTTTACATGGAATCTCAATTTTTTACACATATTATCTTGCAATATAGAATTTATATTTTTCTATATAGAGAGATTCTAGATTGTGAATTGTAATGATATCAAAATATGTATGGAATGCATTTTCTTTAAAGTTGAAAGTTTAATTATTTATAATGCACTGTTTTTCATGGAATATCATTTTTTTACACGTAATTTAATTTAATACCACATTTCACATGACTTGAGTACCTTCAATATTTCATGTTTCCATAAATACACATCTATTGATATAAAATCTTAATGAAGCATACTGATGTAATGATTCTCTTCCAGCTAATACAACAAAATCTTCTTCTCTCTACTTGTAAAATTTGAACTTTGTAACAGGTTTCTACACATTACATCTATAACCCATCTTAAAATCCTTAGGAAGAATCACATAATAGCTTTTTATTAGGAATAATCACCTCTGCTTGCACGTTACAATGGTTTTCATGGAGTCTCATTTTTTTACACGTATTATCTTGCAATCTGGAATTTATATTTTTATATATATAGAAATTCTAGATTGTGAATTGTAATGATATCAAAATGTGTATGGAATGAATTTGCTTTAATGTTGAAATTTCTATTATTTATGTAAGATAAATAACTCAAATTGTGTTTGATTCATTACACTTAATTTATTAATTGTTTTATGTCTAATTACAATATTTAATAAATAGTATCCCAAAAATGCATGTCACAAACATTATATCAAAGTAGTTTGAAAATACCAAAATAAATAAAATAAGATTATTATAACTCCAAGTACGAGAGTGTTTAAGGTACCTCTAGATGGGATGATGATGTATACTGGCACAAAATGAGAAATACTCCTTCGCAGCAAGCTAAATAACCTTAAAATCAAGAGAACTCGACACAAAAAATGGATTAGTAGATAGATGGGTGGGTTTCCTAACAATGTTAGTCCCGAGCAGTGACATCTTTCTAGGATGGATGTCAACCCATGTTTTCGATAAAAAAAAAGATAAAATATTGATTGATTGGATGTAGCAATATATGAGATAAGACAGAAACTCAAATGAAATTAAGATAAATTCAAATTCAAATTTGATCCAAGCAAATTAAATCAACCCTTTCCATGTCGACAGCGACACAAGTGTCAAGAATGCAGTGCCCAATTGACGGTGACTGAAGAAGATCAACTATAATTCTAGAACAACGACAGAAAATTTTGATCTAAACACCTTGCAAAATAGTGTTCCAAAAATGCATCTCACAAACATAACATTGAAGAAGTCTAAAAATACCAAAATACCAATTAAATAAAACAGGATTATCATAAATAATTATATTTAAATAAATGTAATTTGATATCTATAACATATTAAATGATAACTAGAGCTAAAACAATCTGTTTTCAATAGCCTCCTCATAGTCGATATTTACATCTGCAGAGTTAGAGGATGCACTAAATCCAATCTCATTACAATTGTATTTGAATCAATTACTATGAAATTGAATACATAATAAAATTTAAAATTTCAAGTGACAAAAAAAAAATGTAAGGTGATGCGTATAAGATTTGAAATCATATTTAGAGCCGAAAAATCCATTTTCAATAGCTTCTTCATAGTCAATATTTTCATCTACAGAGTTAGAGGATGCATTAATTACAATCTCATCATTGAGAAAAATTGTATTTGCAATTGCATTATTAAAACCTCTTCTTTTGGAAAAGGAATTCCAATGTGTAATTGCTCTTTTAAAAGGAAATGTGTCCACGGAGTAGTGTGAAACATATAACTTTCTAGGTTTTTATCCAACATGTTTCTTAGTTTTTATTTTACAAAAGATAAAGCACTTAAAACCCTTTTGTCCTCCACAAATCCCAAAATTATTGTTCGGCACAACTCATATAATAGAAAATATTCACTGATGTCTTCCTATAACACACTACTTTGGTATATTTTTTGCTAGAGCCTTATAATTGCACCACTCTCTTGAGGTTCATTTTGAAAATAATATCAGCTAACCATTTTTGTTGCAAAATTAGATAATTGAGACTTTATTAATTCAATATTCAATATATCTTTGATTTTGATACCATTGACCTCTGATGTCTTGGTGAAATGATCCATTATTATACCCATGGATTTATGAAATAGCTTACAAAATCTGCACGACCACCTTCAATATTCCAAAAAATTGGATTCATCACTCCTATAGCTTCAAGAATTTTATCTTTACTGAAATTCTCTTAGATTTCAAATGTTAAGGATTCTATTGTTTTTTAAGTTTTATTTGTGTATCAATTGTAACAGAATCAAACAGAACACGAGTAACAAGAAATTCTTCTCTTTCTGATCCTATAATATCTTAACGTTTTTACAAATTGTGCAGTGGTATCTCCCTCCCATTAACATTGATACAAAGAAGATCATGGATATTAAACTCAAATAATTATTGGAATTCTTAACATCCAATAAAACTTTCCAGTTATCAAAAATAAGTGTATCCAAATTTTGTTCTAACAAGTACAAGACATCAAGAGATTGACATACCCGCTTTCTCAACCGTATAAAATCAACAATATAGATGGATCTCTCTTGTAAATAATTCATAAATGTATTGATCTCCTTAAACATTGGTAGAAGTACAACCAATGTAAGAAATCTTTCCAGATCAATTAAATGGAATAACAAATCCTGAGCCTTGTCAGCTTCATGACAATATTTTTGCATGAAACCAGCTAATAATGGATATGCCTCACAAATTCTGCATGCATGCTCATACAAAATAAATCTACCTTATATCAACATCCTTTAGAATCTTTTTTCCATTTGTAATTCCAATTGTGAATTTTTAAAACTCAAGAAATCTCTTTGGACTACTTGAAATATAGGAATGTATTTCTTTGATAAGGTCTTCTACTTTTGCAGCAATTTCAAATTTTCTAACTATTTTATATGCTAGATTCATTCTGTGAGCCGTACATTGAATTAAAAGAATATAAGGGGATATTGTTGTTTGTAATTAAACACATAGCCTAGTTTGATGACCCTACATAATTGATGAACCATCTGCACCAACACATACCAACTTCTTAGCAATTTCATATTCAGTCATGCCAGTAATATCTTTCAAATTAGAAATAACTATTTTATACAAGTTTTTTGGCAATACAATTTGCAACCATTTTCTGTACACCCAATAGATGTGGTTACCTTATATGATTTTCAAAAGTATAAACATGGAGACATACACAAGAGGTGTTGTCAAATGATGTTACTTCATCAAGTGATAGAGAGATAAACTTTGGATTTTTTACACTCTCTTTCAAATATTCCTTTTCAATCATTACAAGGCATTTAGCCTTTTCCCATATATTGATGTCTGACCAATGAGATTGATTAATGTTGTGCATTCCATTATATTGAAACAAAACTTTGAAATCAATGAAATCTAAAATAGGTCTTCCCTTCTTAAGGATGTGGAATATGGTAGAGAACTGTATGATTTTAACATCAATATTTGATTGAATCACCTTACCAATTTGTGATGTGATTGTTCCACCCTTTTCCATGATATTTCTATGTCTTTTCTACTCAGCTTCATACTCTACTACGTATTTAACATGCATATGTTCTTTTTCACTTTTCCATATGTGTGTTTTTTATTTTCTGGTCATCCTCCCATTGTATGGTCACATATTCTTTTCCACAATGTTTTTCAACTATGTCGAACTTTAGTTGCATTTTTTTACTTTCCCAGTTTCCAAGTACATATTGTACATATACATCCAGATGGTATATCTTCAGAATTATCCAACTCTATAGGTTTGATAAAAGGAAATTTGGCAGTCCACTCAAACTTATGTTCTACCAAGTGTCCACATATTCTTGTTTGCTTTTAAAATTTTACTTTTACGACCAGAATTTTTACGAATATCACAATCATCTAGTTTCCTCTTTTATGAGCTAGAATTTTCATTTGATTTTGGTGTTACAATTTTTTATTATTTGAGATATCTTAATCCTCTCCTGGTTTCACCTCAACAAGAATATCTTCAATCTCTAGCATCTCAAAAGGAACATCATCATAGGTATCATTGTGTTGAAGCCATGTCCACTTCAATAATACCTTCCACATAGTCTATAATCTTATTGATTACAGTCATAGTTGTATGGGTGTTGGTGGTAGATGTATCAGTAGTAGCAGAGTTTCCAAAATACTTGAACAATGTTGACTTTTGAGATATTTTTGTTACCTTTTCGGTATTCTGAGCACTAGTAGCTTTCATTGAGTACTTGATTTAGGAATCAATCACCCATTTAGAGTCTGAAGTTGAACCCTTGTCATGCCACACTAATCCTTTTCATGTGTCACTAGACTCTAAACCCTTGTCGTGCATCACTAAACCTTTGCCGTGTGTCAGTAAGCTTTATCACATGTTAGTAAGCCTTATCTCACTTTAGCAAACATTGTCATGCGTTAGTTAAATTATCGTGTGTCATTTACAGTACCATTTTCACACATCAACACCCTTTTCATGCATCAGCAACCATTTCTTTTTTCACATCTACAAATCTTACTTGTCGCATGTTATTAAGCCTTTATTGTTGCTTGTCTACAAATCCTTACTTGTCACATGTATATAATAATCAATCTCATCCACACCTTAGATGCACATTTGTAATCTGATTTACACTTATTGTTATGTTTCTAATGGTACTTCACAAGTTTGCATGGTACTTGATTATTATTCAGATGGTACCTTACTATTAAGTTACTAGTATATTACCCAGTGAATTACCTATGTTTATATATAAGCAGTTTTCAATAATAGGCAAAGTCAAACCCTAAAAAACTTTATACTGGAAATTTTAGGTGAATGGTACACTAACCTACTCTAAAAAATTCACCTTTTAAAATTTTATTAATATGTAATATTTTCCAAATTATGAATATTCACCACTAAAAAATTCCTTGTATGAGTTATAGTGTTATTTCAGTTGACCCTAACCATTACATTGCAAAAACCTAAAGGTTGTCTATGAAAATGAGATGGGATAAAGAGATGGAGAGATATTTGAGCTATGAAAATTATCTGATATGATGCATAGGGGTGTCTTTGAGGTGTGACCAAAATTTGGAGTTATTCTAAAAAATATTTTGCAAGTTATGTCAGTTTTGGTGAAATAGGGTCAAGAAGAAGGGCATTTCCAGGTCGAATTGCAGCTTCCAATGCTCGCCCTAAATTGTGTACTTTCCATAGGATATTTTATCTTTCAAGTATGTTTCTAAATTTATTCTATAAGGTTTCAAAAAATAATTATGTCTTTTCATTGTCACATTTTATGAACAAATCTTAAGAAGGTAAATAGTTTTTTATGATTTTGAAACCCTAGCTCAAAAGAGATAGGAGAGATAATTATCGTAAGTGGAAATAAGTGATTTCTAGTACATGGATGATTATTGTATCATGTAGAGGAATCCTTCAAATTTCCAAAAATTATGGTATAGGTTGTGGCGATGAGTGGAACCCACTCAAACAGGTCAGTTTCGAAAGAAGTTTAGTTTGGGACAAGGTTATCCAAATGAGTTACAAAATAAATGGACATTATTTTTACTATGAGAGTTTTTCTCTATGTAAAAATAGGTTTTAGGTCATGAGGGTGCATAAAAATAGAAAAATTTTCCCTATTTAGGTTGATTGGTCAAAGGACGGTTTTGAGGTAGTTTCAGGCAATTTGCGGATATCATCTTGGTTGAAAACCTTCCACTTGGAGTTATAAGGATTTTCAATATGTCTGAGAAATTTAATTTAGATATATTTCCAATGGTATAAGTTTGGTTTCATTATGATGAGTTTTGATGTGGTTTCCAAGTCATTTTGTGGAAAAGTTTTTGGATTTTCAGGACAAGACTATTTTTTCTTAAAGATTGAGTTAGTCATAACATGAAATAGATTGGTTAATTGATGTTTTATATCACTTTTAATGTGAATATGAATAAATTTTTCATACATTGAATCCATTTTTAGGTCTTGAAAGTGTCAACAAGGGTACAAACTAGTTACATTTGTAAAAATACGTTTTGGGAAGCTTGTTTTGGTGAAGGAAAAGTTGTTGTGGTTTTAAACAGATGATATTTCATGAGTTATAACTTGCAGAGTGATGATAAAGTATTAGGATTTCTAGAGAGTGGTCACATTCCATACTTTACTTGATTTTAATTGGTCTTGAAGCTCAAAGGTAAAAACAGGGTGCTAAAAATAGATGTTTTGTGAAGATAATGAGCCAGTGGGCCCATTAAATGAAATAATCTAATTAGTTCGAGTAAATTGCAACCATAGATGATGTTTAAATGTCATATTACTCATGTATGGTGATTTTTAGAGCTTTTTTAAAAATATTTTTGGCATGAGGGGATTTTTCTCATTCCATTGGTGAGGTTTTGATGATTTTTTATGCATAGATGAAGGTTTTTGACATGACTGACCTATATGAGTCAATTGTGAATGTTCTATTGATTCTTATAGGATGCTTTTAAGTTTTTATGGTCAAGCTAAAGGAGGTAAACCTACTCTTTTTAATTTGAATCAATAATATGCTATAAAAGTGATGTTTTGGGTGTAAAATTGTTAATCTTTTGGAAACCCTTTTATCTTCTTTTGAAGAACTCTTGTTGGAAAGAAAACCCACCTTGGGCCTATCCCAAAACCCCCATATTTATATTCTAGGTTAGTAGCTGGTGGTATTTTTATGAGGAGGATTGGAGCAAAGAAAAGGATGGTGAAGTTTCCTTAAATGGCGAGTTGATGAAGGAGGGAAGAGTTGGTGTCGTGCATTGATAGTTATATTCAGATCATGTTGATGTCATTTCCAGGTCTCTGGAGTATTTTCAGGTTTGACTATGAGTTGAAGTCTTATGAAAAATAGGAATATACTCTTTTGTATTCAAGATGCATAGTTGATTACATTGATATCACTTGATTATATATTGTTGTTGTATTGTTTAAGGCATCATTTTTGTGATCTGATATGAATATCAATAAAGATTTTTTTTGAGTATATTTTTTGTTCTTATTGATTTGTATACATGAATCCTTGCTTTGGTGAAATATATTTCATGGTGATTTATATTTGATGGTGATCAAGAATTAATTTATGTATTTCATGAGGATGTGTGTTTGATGTTTGAATTATAAAGAGTGAAAAAAAAAATATTGGGGATTGATTTACCCCCCCCCCCCCTCTAAGTCCATTGTCACTTCCAAAAATTGGTATTAGAGCAGGCCCTTGGAAGCAGCCTAACAAGCTATAAGGGGATCTTTGGTTACAATATGGGTGACATTTTTGCATAAATTATGATTTTGAAGGTTGTGAAGAGAATTTGGAGGCGTTGTGTCCATCTCATGAGGAAGTAATCAAAGTTTTAAAGACTCAACTTGAGGATGCCCTGGCTGAGTTGAATATTAAGAGAGAAGAGTGTCTCAAACATGAGGTTGAGAAAGAGAATCTAAAGAACTATTTATCTACCATTACAAGCAAGGTATTCATTTTTCATGAAATTTCATATAATGTTTATAAGATGTTAGGAAAACAAAAGGCATATGGTGATAGAATGGGTCTAGGCTTCAAGGACGATTCAGAAAAATCAAAGAAAAATGAGGAAAAATCAAGTTGAGGATAAAATGATAGAAGAAAACCAAGCATGGGAGAGAATTCAAGGATTCAATTTCATGGAATATCATCTATCAAACAGCCAAATGCATATAGGTATGGATTTTTTCATGGTACTTGCTATAAGTATGGTGTTTATGGACATAAAGCTAGTATGTGAAGCCCTAAGTTTGAGAAGAAGGATGATTTTAATACACAAGTTGAGAGATATCATTGTGAAGGAAAGCATGAAGAGGAATTTCAAGGAAAGGACTGAAAGGTAGGTTAGAGATATGGTGATGAATGTTACCGTTGTCATGAAAAGGGACATCTTGCAAAGTATTACATGAATGGATAATCAAATACTATAAGGTATGTAAGCAAGTTCAATGGATATTATTTTTCTTGCAATGGTTATGGACATAAGGAAATTGAGTACAAGAGGAGATAGATGGAATTCTTTAGGTGCCACAAGGTAAGGCACATTGCAATGTTCTATGATGTATGACATTTGAAGAAAGGGACTCAAGGATCCAAGCCACAAGTTTGGGAGTACAAGAAGAAGAAAGAGGATAACCAAGGTGTTCAAGAGGATCTCAAAGGTCTGATTGATCAAGAAAAAATTTCCATTGTATAATTATAAAATAATGAGTCTATCAAGGAGACAAGAGAAGACTTGGGACCTTCTTAGGTCTCTCTTCTTGCCCCTTCATGATGATATATGCCTCTATTAGGATTCCTAGATGTATATTGGTTCAAATGAAGCAATGGAGTGAGGGGGAGTCATTTTTGTCTATTTATGTCTTCTCCATGGTGTTAATGTGTGTCATTTAAAGTCCTTAATTATGTTCTTATGATTTAAAATGGTTGATCATGTTTAGTATGTCAATTTTCAAGTCTTCTTATTCTTTAAGTGTATAAGTCTGTGTCCTTAAAGTCTAAGTTTTCTTTGTCATTTTTATGTTGTGTGTCAAAATTGAATCAGGAGTTAGAGGGTGTATGAGTTAGGTTAGTGTCTAAAAGGAATTTTCTTATGTCATGACATCTATATGAAGATTCCTAATGTTGTTAGGATCTATGTCCAAGTACTGATTGTCTCCAATAGATTGTCTTTGGTATATCATATTATCAATTCTAAGTCAAAAGGTGTATCATGAGGTTATCATAATCTCGAGGTGTTTGAATCATGTATATTTAATATTCTATGATGTGTGAATCTATGTAGTGATCTTAAAAATAGAGTCATGGTGTGAGTAGTTTCTCAAAGTCTTCATTGTCATTCATTGTTGTGTCATGGTCATATACTATTGTTTGATTCTAGATGTTCTATATATGAAGTGCCTATCATAATGTCAAGTTCTTTAATGCTTCGAGAAGGATGTTTTAAGATGAAATGAGTCATCAAAGTGATGACTTGATAAAACCATCACTTCAAAAGTGATTTTTGGCTATGATGTGATCACTTCATGAGTATTCAAGTGTAAATTAAGGTGGATCTAGGTATGCAATTCGTATTATTTCTTTCCAATCATATCAAAAGGTGCTCAAGAGTTTAAGAGATGTTATTTTAGTGTTGATGGTCAAGCTCATAAAAGAAAAGATTGTGTATTTTTTAAGCTTCTCTATCCTAACTAGCTCTAACAATGGATATTGAGCGGTATGGAAGAAGTGATGAATTTTAAGGCTAAAATGGAGGATTTCAAAGCTAAAAATTTGCACAAATCATCAATATTGTGTGGATTTCGAGAATCATGTGCTTTCAAACTCTGAAAAATCCTAAAACTTTTGTGGTTCTTGAAAGTACATAGCTTTTGACTACAAGGGTACAAGAGACCTAATCGCCAAATGGATGTTGTTGCAATTGGGTTGTGTCACTTTGAGGGAATGATCCAAGGTCATTGGAGGTGATTATATGGTCAAATGGGTATATGTTATATGTAATATTTCATCTTTAAAGTGTGGGCATCAAAATTTAAGCATAAAAATCATGATTTGAAGGCCTAATACCAAATGTACATAATATTAAGGTTACAACATGACGTAATGATTGTCTTGTTGTCTTATCTAGTCTCTAAAGGAATCAATGAGTGTTAAAACCCATGAATAAAATTTATATGATGATCAAGGGCAAAATATGTTGTGTTTTGATCTTATGTGATCTTGAGAGCTTCAAGATAGTATTTGAGCATGTATGATCAATCATAGGCTTGCATGAAGTTGGTTTGCAACTTTTTGATGGTGTTCTGAGTTAGAGAAGGTTGTAAGATATCTTGAAAAAGAAAGTTATAATTTTTTCATCAAGGTATGTGTGTTCTTAGGGTCTACATAAAGAATAAATATTGTCATGATGTTACAGAATTATAAAATCATCAGCTACAAGACTATGAAAAGAACCTCAATGTCAAGAACTTACGGTGTCGATTCTTAGATCTAAGTTGAGTAGATGTACTAAGTAAATTAAGCCATCATGAAGCTAAGGTATTATTATGTGTTTTCCTTCTAGAAGAATTAATTACATGGTTTCAATACACTTCAAATGTTTTCATAGGCTATACATGATGGGTCAATCTTTAGAAACCTTAATGGTGCTTAAAAAGGTATGAAAAACTAAAAATCTAGGTGTAAATTATATGATTCTTAGTGAGGAGTCATTGAAGTATCCACAAGGTATGATCTTGAGACTAGTTTATGAGTTTTCTATAATTCTCAAAGGATAAAATTCATTATACCATGGTGTATATGGTAGTCTGACAAGTGTTTATGAAGTTGGGTTAAGAGAAATGTATGCCTTAGGTGTGAAATTGGTTTGAAATATGATACAAAGTAGAAGTGTGCACTATTAAATGGTGTTCATAGCTAAGATATGAGAACATAAATAAGTTCAAGCTCAAAAGCTATAAAGTAAGGTATTCTTAAGGTATCAAAGCATGATCATAAGAACAAATTCTTGAATGCAAAGTTGATAGGGATCTAGAAGATCAGAGAATTAGTGCTACAGGTCTCAAGAGTGTCATTCAGAATTCCTCAAGGTTGAAGGAGTGGAGGTTACATAAAAGACTGTGAAAATGTTTTTCATAGTACATTATTAAATGGCAAGTTTGTAGGATTCATCTTGATAAATGTTTTTGAAGTATCTATAGATTCATGTATCTTTGTTCTTACCTAAGATTGAAGTTTTTTAAAGGTCCAAGGAGACCAAAATGTCTTTCTCCAATTATAACAGAGATCCATTGAAGAGATGAGATTGTAAGATACATGAGTCAAAGGTGTAAAATGCATCATTTTTGCTAGGTACATAAAGGATTAATCTCAAGGTGTTGTGAATAGGGTAAGTTCCTTAAAATTATCAACTTTATGAGCAAGGTAAGTCTATATAGTCTATCTATGACTTCATAAGTCAAGATTACAAGCTCTACAGGTATGAGCTATGAAGTTGTGATTAAGATCCTAAATAGCATATAAATTGTGTGGATTTCTCAAAGAAGGTCAAAAGATGGATCAAATAGATCAATTGTTCTAATATGGTAACATAGTATTATAAAAGATGGAGTTCAGTGTTACAAAGATGAGATTGCAAAGACCAAGTACACTGCTCTAGAAATGGAAGGTTTGTGTGGTCTCAAGAAGGTAAAATAAGTTCTTGATTGGGTATTTATTATCCATTCAATGCATTATTCGGGGTATTTAATTTATCTTGAAGTTGAGAAGACAGTCAGAGTCAAAGTACAACATGTTCAATACTTGAAATAAGGCCCTACAGGTCTATAGGTGTTGATGAGGTTATCATTGAGGGTCATAAGGTGTGTTGACTAATAATAAAGGAAGATTAAGATGAGTATGACTATGAATAAGAACTTGAATAGTTATATTTGTGTATTTTGGGCCCAACTTTTATGTCATGGATCTCTGGAGGTCTAATATGATACTACAGTGCTTTTTAAAGAACAAAATGTTGCTCAGGGTTATAAGGAAAGTTACATGACAGGGGGAGTCTGATTTTGTGCCTCTTAATGGTGGAAATGATTATTCAAGTCATGTGAGGTATGCTTTAGGTGTTTATCTCCAAGGTCAAGAATATCAAGGTCAAATTTACATTATTTCATCCATATATGACTATCAAAGATTGAAATTCAGGTTTAAGGATGTGCTCAAATGTTTATCAGTCATCCAAGTCAAGAGTGAAAGGTAAGAAGATTTTTTATGTGTTTTTCTACTAGATATGAATGGTATAAGTCTAGGGGGAGTTGCAGATTTTATGTTCATAATGTGCATGGTGTTATTGAGCTCATTAAAGTTGGCATATAATGCACTGAGGTGTCTATTTAGGGAAATCAGTCCCAATGGTTGAGTAATGATAAGAAGAGAAAGATCTAGAACCAAAATTCTATGTTCTCAAGTTGAATTAGCTCAAGGATTAAGGTAAACTAGATTTCTTGGTACTTATTCACCATTTTTGGCATGTTCATGAAGAGTATGCTTTAGGTATATGTCTGTTATAGTGATCTCATGGAGGGAAAAACACAGTTTTAAGGTGAAATGGAATTTTTTGCATGCTTAGAAAGTATATGATGGTATTTCAGCATACAATAGAGGTATGATGATGTTTTCTTCATGATTATTGGTATTATTAGGATGTGTATATGCTCTATCTAGGGGGAGCATGGTGTTTATATTCTTGAAAATGGCTAAAATTCAATTCTTGAGTGAAATTCCAAATTTTTGAGCTAGAATGAGACATTTGGTTGATGTTTCACACCAAATCATGATACTATGATTCTGAGGGGCTTGAATAATATGCAGGATCATGTATGCCTTTTTCATTAATTAAAAAAGGGAGATAAGTTCAGGTGGTTTTCCATCAATGACAAAGGGGGAGATTGTTGGCATGTTGTGATTTAGGTGTTTTCATTTATGAAAACCCTCATTAATGACAAAGTGGATGATGGAGTGGATTCATATGATGCTCATATTTATGATGACATGGATATTTAGGTATGATCTTGTTTGCATATGTTGATTCAATGAGAATTGCTTGTTCTTGCAAGCCTATGCAGGTGACTTAGCTAGCCTAAGTGATAGTGCATGGTGATATGAACTTCTTAGTGACTTAAGAAGTGTGTTGGTATGATAGATATAATTTTGGGGGAGTGCTTGGGCACTCACATCAGCTTAAGGGTGCAAATATAGGTTGGTGATCATGTTTCAGGAGCTCATTTGGACTAGGTATAGCCATTAGAATGCGTGATTTTGAGTTTTGGAGATATATAATCTTTTGGATGCATGTAGGTAGTTTATTCATGATTTACTAGGTATAATAGGACCTTTTTTAGTGTTTATTTGATGAGTTATAGTGTTATTTAAGTTGACCCTAGCCTTTACATTGTAAAACCCTTAATTATAGATATGAAAATGAGATGGGATGGAGATATGGAGAGATATTTGATCTATGAAAATGATTATAGATGATGCACAGGGGTTTCATTAAGGTGTGAGAAAAAATTGGATTTATTTTAAGGAATATTTTGCAAGTTATGTCAGTTTTGGTGAAACAGGGTCAAGAAGAAGGGCATTTCCAATTTGAATTATACCTTCTGATGCTCACCTTGAATTTTGTGATTTTCATGGGACCTTGTGGATTTTACAGATGTTTCTACATTTATTCTATAATTTTTCACAAAAATATTGAAATCTTTTCATCATCATATTTTAAGAAGGTAAAGCTTTTTATGAGTTTGAAACCCTAGCTCAAAAGCAGTAGGAGATATAATGCTCTTAATTGGATATAAAAATTTTATAGTGCATGGATGATTATTTTATAATGTATAGGAATCCTCCATATTTCCATAAATTTATTTTATAGTTTATGGTGATGAGTGGACCCCACTCGAACAAGTCATTTTCTGAAGAAGTTCAGTTTGGGACAAGGTTGTCCAAAGGAGTTGCAAAATAAATGGAATTTTTTTTTTAGTATGAGAGTTTTTATTGATTTAAAAAGAATTTTAATTTCATGAGGATGGATAAAAATATAAAATTGTACCCTATTTAGGTTGACTGGTCAAAGAGCAGTTTTGAGGGAGTTTCAGGCAGTTTGAAGAGATCAACTTGGTTGAAGGCCTTCCACTTATATTTGGAAGGATTTTCAATATGTTATGGAAATTTAATTCAAAAATATTTACAATGGTTTAATTTTGCTTCATGATGATTAGTTTTCATGTGGTTTCTAGGTCAATTTTCGGATAAGAGATTTTTTGCGTTTTTCAAGACATGGCTAGTTTTTCTGAAAGATTGAGTTAGTCAAAGCATGAAATAGATTGGGTTATAATTTCTATCAATTTTAATGTGAAGAGGGATAAATTTTTCATCCATTAAATCCATTTGAAGGTCTTGAAATTTTTAGAAAGGGTGCAAACCAGTTGCATTTGTAAAACTGCGTTTTAGGAAGCTTATTTTGGTGAAGGAAAAGTTGGTGTGGTTTGAACCAAATGATGTTTCATGATTTCTAACTTACATATAATTGATTTAAAGGTCTTGGGATATACATGCAGTGGTCTTATTCCATATTTGATTTTATGTTAATTTGTGTTTAATGTCAAAGGTAAAACCAAGGTGTTGTAAACAATTGTTTTGTGAAGGTAATGAGAAAGTGGGCCCATTAAATGAAACAATCTAATTGGTTAAAGTAAATTACAACCGTTTATGATGTTTAAATTTCATATTACTCATGTGTCGTGATTTTTAGAGATTTAATAAAAATATTTTTGGCATGAGGGGATTTTTCTAATTCCACTAGTGAGATTTTGTAGTGCCCACATTTTCTAGCTTCAGTTATCTGTTGACTCTATACTCATATTTGATGATTTGATATGGAATATGGCACATTTTATGTTATGTTATGATATTTTATCATTAGTGGATATGCATGATGTTTTGGGCACGTAGCACCAAATTATCTTTGATTAGTATTCTATTACATGTCAGTAGATGTTTTGGATACTAACATGTTACTATGTTATTTACCTTATTAGATATATGATGGACACAAGGTTTTGTCACACATCTTGATGTTATGGATTATTCAGTTATTTGATCTGATCATATAATAGCACGGATATAATTCATTATATGTACTACAATGGCTAACACATGGTGAATTTATATGAAATTGTGTATGTTTCTCATTTACAATTCCATATTGATGATGTGTTAGCATAGTTAGTATGTTTATACTTTGATTGGTTTACTGAGTAGTTGATTTATACATGTATTGGACAAATGTGTTTAATGTTTGTAATGAGTGTGTGGATTATAGGGCACAAGAGAACGTGGGTTTCAGGGTAGCTACATGAATTTGCACAAGCGGCCCATGGGGGTGAGTCTTAGCCATGTTAGTTGTATGAAGCCTTATTTGTTACATGTATTGTTTGGGCACCATGAGTGACCCTTAGATTATATTGTATATTTTATAAAATTTAATTGTGCTTAGGTTGTTTATTATTGTTAGGAACTAGGTTAGTGGACCTAATGGTCCCCACATGTATTAAGGATTTGTTTGTTTAAGTTTTTTCTTGATTAATGAGCATTGGGGTCACATAAGCACCCTTGAGTGGGGCCCACATCCTCAAAAAATGTGTCTAAAAGTGTCAACCCCGAAATTGGGTTATTTTTGGCATTTTTAGAGACCCCTTTTGGTTTTAAGGGTTCACTTAGCATAAAAATAAGCCATTTGATCCTACCTATTAGGTAGGGGACCTTAATTTCAAGGTATGGAGGGAGTTTCCCTCCCATTTAGCCTCTCTTTTTTCACCATCCATGTAAGGTTGGTTGGAATGTGTGTGTTGTTAAAAGTTGCATAAGCTTGTCTCATTTTCTTTTTGGGTAATTTGGGAAAGGGATGTTTAAATGTGAGTCTATATTTTCTTTATTTTATTTTGGGAATCTTGACTTGGAGGGTAGAGAGGGGTGACACATTTCACCCCCTCATTTGTGAAGAAATTTATTTTCATTTCTTCAAATACTCCCTCATGTGGGAGAAAGAGGACTTTTTTTTGGCTTTTTCTTTGTGCATGGAGGAATTGGAGTTTTTCTTGAACAAGGAATTGGGAAAAGCTTAGAGATTTGGAGAGATTGTGGAGGTAGGCTCTTTGATCTTATTTTGTGATATTTGGCATGTTAGATTTTTATATTTTCTTATGGATGAAAGTTTTTCCTTGTTGCATGTGTTTTATGGTTACTTGGTTGTGTTATTTGTTATTTTCTCCATCCATCATATGGCTTGATGGATTTGGGAGTTTTATTGGGGAAGAGGGAGGGATTTTCCCTCTTAAACCTCATGGTTTGATGGGAAAGCCATGATGGATCTCTTATATCCCCTCATATGGTTTGAGGTGGGGCAGGTGGTTCATATGGTTTGAACCCCCTTCCCCATCCTTGGATAGGAAACCCAATGGGTTTGAAAATCCTCCCAAGGTGGATTTTAGGTGAATGAGAGGATAAATAAGGAGGTTTTAGAAGATCTTGTAATTGTGCATCCTATGGTTAGACCAAACTCTTTGGCATTATTGGATGTCTTTGTTATGCAAAATTCACCCCCAAGGTAATTTTGGATAAATTTCATAAATTCCCTCAGGATAGAGCAAGTATAAATGGTGAAGGGCCAAAATTTTGAATTTTTGGGTACCTCTTTACTTTCCTCTAATTTCCTTGTCCAAGTTAGTAAAAATTTTCAAAAATCTGAAAAAATGAAGTCAAGGGCTTGTTTTAATGCATTGTGGGTTTGGAGGCTGCGAATGGTACCAGTGTGGTTCATACCAAAGTTCGTCGTATTGAGTTTGGGGCTAAAACATAAATAAAATAGTGGATTGTGGGTTTTTTAGAAAAAAAGTGTCCCAGGCCGCACAAGTTCAACTAGGACAGTCGAGCTCCGAAAACGTGAAATGGCCGATTTGCAAAGGAAGCGGTTAAGGCAGAAAAAATTGTCTCAGGAAGTCCACAAGATAGTGAGAAATTTGGGATGTGAAAAGGTTAAATGACCGCATAATAAAGTCATTAAAAAATATGGAATTTTTTATCACAGGCGGTCTGCGGGACAGTTGGGACGTTGGGACGCACAGAACGTGAAAAGGCAAAATCACCGCAAGCAAGTGGGATGTGGAAAATGTGGATGTCAACGGTTGTGATGGCCTTGTCAATAATGGGATAGTTGGGATAGGAAATCCTGAATTGGGTGATTTGGAGAAAGGAGGCCCAGACTGTCTAAGTATGTGTGGGACATGAGTTCCCCGAAAACCTGCAATAGCTGCAATATAAAGGAAAAGTCAACGCCCAACCTCCGAACTTCAAACGGTCATAAATTTTGACCTAGAGCTCCATTTTTCACAAAATTTGAATTTTTAGAAACATCTCCAGCTATAGAAAATTAAATGCTCATTCCCGTTAAATGACATAAATCCCTGGCAAACCCAAAACAACTGCCTACACTCATAATGCCATATCTTTTGCAAATCTTAATGAAAATGCACAAAATTAGTACCATTGGAATTGTGATTCCAATCCTAATGTACATATATCAAGAAATCAAAAATCTAATTAATAATTAATGGATATTTCTCTGAAAAATGTGTCCAGGTTTAAAACAGTGTTTTATTTGGTAGTTGAGATGCATTTAATGAAGTATGGGAAGACATTTCTCACTGCTGCAAGTTATGGGACAGTATGGGGGCCATTCACAAGAAATATACCATCATTTCAATCCATTTATGACATATTATAAGTGGTGGGAAGATAAATTTTAGGGTTTTCATTTCCCTCTCTCTCTCTCCTCTCAGAATTCTATAAATTATAGTGTTGGGCTCATTGTAAAAGGAGATATTTTTTATGTAGCAAAACTTTGTCAATTTTTTTTGTGAAGTCAATGTGTTGCAGGCCCTTATAGTGGACTCCTTGCATGGTGATCCAAGCCATTATTTTGTAATAGATTGGACTATGCATATCAATGAAGCAATAGATACAAATTTGTGGATGTATTCTCCCCTGTCATGTTTGTTTACATTCCTCTTTCCCCTTCAATCTCATTACATATATATTGTGTCTATTTATGCTCTTCCAGGGATCCATTATCATTATGCGTGTATGGGATATTGTTGTGAATGTATTTGCTAGACTATGGAGAATTGTTATCACCACTTTAGTACAGGATTTGTTTTTACGCACTCTCTCTCCCTGGTCCCTTGAAAAGTTTTATTAGGACAAGATAGTTTTGCCTGCATTACAGTAGATTGTGGTAGGTATTTTAGGAGAAATAACCAGCTTTCTCTGGATTTCTATCTCAAGTATCAAGTCCCACAACTTAGAGATAGTACCCATGTTATCCAATCACACCGTGAGCTCAAGCACACACACTTGTGAAAACCTAAGGGTGTTGTGATTTGATAATAATAGTATCATCTAATCTTCCCCTTTGTTGATAATGAATATGTTTTTCTCCTCTTTTTATTTGGTTGGTAATTTTTGTGTTCTTCTTTAATGTATGGGTTAGTCTTGTATGTGATATGTTTGTGTTTACTTCTCCCTTAGTCTTGTACACATTTGTGAAAGCTAGCTCTCTCTCCCATGGGCTTATGGGATGCTAGGATGTCTTCCAACCTTTGGAAAGGCATGTATTGATGCCTATAATTTGGGAGGTAAAACAAGTCGTGTTCTCTTTGTGTTTGGAAACTATGTGGAGGAAAAGTTAGAGCCTAAAGTTTGATGATTGTTGGAGTATCTTTGGAGGCATTGTCTTGTTATGACTCTCTTCATTTTTGGAAAAAGTTTTGCTTCTTGATGAGCATATGATCATTGTAAAAATATTGATGTGAGCTCCTTTGTAAGCTTCTCATTTTGGGATGTATGTATAGTTCATGGAAGCATGTGTGTTTCAAAGTTGTGTTATCCCTCTCTTGAAAATAGTTTGAAGGTTGTATATAATGTGTAAATCTTACTACTCTCCATGAGACGAAGAGTCTTGTTGTATTGAGAAGTTATGCTCTTCATATTATATATATATATATATATATACTTAATATGTAGTAAGGAGAAACTATTGAACTTATTGTTTAAATGGAGGCATATTTTGTAAAATAGTTCATCCTTTAGTATGGATTGTTGGAACTTCATTTTTTAAAGAAAGTTTGTTATTTGGAAATATGTTTTCCCCAATAAAAATGTAAAATGTGATCTTTCTTTGTGGGTTTTCCTTCTTGGTAGAAATGTGTAGTATTTAGTTGACTATTGCATTGAAAGGATATCTAGTTGATTACATGGGGCTTAAGGTTTAATATTGAATGGAAGAATTATCATTTCAGTAATATATCTCCTTCTTGCAAATCCTTGTAACATCATAAAATGGAATGAAATTAGTTTTACTTTCCTTTCCATTTGAAATTTAACAAAAAGATTGTTTACCCTTATATGGAAGAATTTAATATTAGGATTTCAATGCAACTAATCAGATTTCTATTAAGGTGATATTTATTTAGTTTACTAGTTTTCTTGCATTTTTTAAAATATTAAAAAGAAAAAGAAAAAAAAAAGAGAATTTGATTTAAATATATATTTTATATAAATTATAAAATAATATATATTATATATACTATATAGTGGTATATATCTATAATAATGTATAAAGTAATATCACACACACACACACACACACACACACACACACACACACACACACACACACACACACACACACACACACACACAATTATAAATATAAAATAAAATAACAAAATTTTATAAAAAAATGTTGTGGCCAATTTTTTATATGTTGGATTTTATTCAACAAAAATAAAATTAAGTGTTTGGAAGGGCCGAGCCCCCCCAAACGCTACACTAAAGAAAATTGTTGGTGTGGTCATAGGCCAAACCACCATGCACCCACTCAAACCCCATTCATCCCAACCATGGACTCTCCCCAAAATCCCAACCCCCTCCACCGTAACCCTAACAGCCCCCTCCAAACACCACTACCCACATTACCTTCAAACCACGCAACCACTGCCCCTACATATTAAAAACAATGGATTTTATTTTGATTTTCTCCCATTTCCTAAATACAAATTATTTAATTATATAAATATATATAAAGGTGTGTGTGTGTGTGTGTGTGTGTGTGTGTGTGTGTGTGTGTGTGTGTGTGTGTGTGTGTGTGTGTGTGTGTGTACATGTGGTTTTGCAAAAAAAGGGGGGTATAACATATACCTAACTAGATATACTTTTGGTAAAAAGAACTACAAAAAATGGCAATATCTTGGGCAACCCCATGAATCCAAAAACCACCATGGCTCTTCCACATCCTACGCAAGAAGAAAAAAAATGAAATAAATGGAAGAGAAAAGGAAGGAAAAGAAATCATAAATATATTTTAGGGTAACATTAGGGTTTTTTGAATCAAGGGACAAGATTAGTTTGATCCTAGGGTTCCCATTAAATCCTACACCACTTTAAGCCTTGGGTATTTTCTAGGAATGAGAAATAAAATAATAAGAGGGTGTGGGGACCTAATTAATTAAAAAGGGTATGTATAGTTTCTAATATAACCATAGCAATTATTTAGTAAAGTAGCCATGATGGAAGTAATCTATTAAAGTTCCCATGGGGTAAGTTCTTGTCAAAACAATTAAATGGACAAGTAGTTAATTAATTGGGTAAATCATATTGGTATAAAAGAAATAATAATGAGAATTGGAGAAGTATAGTATTTGTTTACTTTTAAAAAATAAAATTTACCCAAATTTTTAACTACCTCTAGGTGTGGTTTTCTATGTCCCAAGGAGGTGCACTACAGGTTTTGAGGATTTTTTATGCATGGATGAAGTTTTTTGGCATGACCGGCATATATGAGTCAATTGTGAATGTTCTAGTGATTCTTATAGGATTTTTTTAAGTTGGTATGGTCAAGATAAAGTAGGTAAACTGGCCTCTTTTAAATTTTAATCAAGAAGATGTTATAAAAGTGATGTTTTGGGTGAAAATTTGCTAATATTTTGGAAACCATTTCATATTCTTTTGAAGAAATCTTAGTGTATAGAAAACCATCATTGGGATTAGCCCAAAACCCCTAGAATTATATTTTAGGTTAGTAACTAGTGGTCTTTTTATGAGGAGGATTTGAGAAAAGTAAAGGATGGTAAAATTTCCTTGAATGGTGAGTTGATGAGGGAGGGGAGAGTTGGTGTCATGTGTTGATAGTTATATTCAAAGCATGTTCATGTCATTTCTAGGTCTCTGAAGTATTTGTAGGTATGATCGTGAGCTGAAGTATTATGCAAAAGAGGCATATACTTTTGTGTATTCAAGAGGCATAGTCGATTGCATTGATATCACTTGATTGTATCTTGTTATTGTATTTGATTAACTAAAATGTGTATATTTTTATGTTAATATAATAAGTACAACTTTAAATAAGGGCTAATCAAATAAGAGGAAATGATCCAAGCAACTAAGAAAGTATATATATGAAACCCTAGAGTGTAAAGAGAGTTAGAAAGAACTCGGTTGATTCAACGAGCTTGTTGGACTGTGTCGCAGAGATGGATGGAGAAACGGGAGGAGGAGACAATTGTGTCAAAGTTTATAAAAATGTAGATCTAGGAAATCTGAGTGGACTGGAGTGCCTGGATAGGTACAAGGGTGCCTGTGGGCACCCTAGTCTAAGATATGGCCCTAGTTTATGAAAAACCTCTATAAACCTCCTCTGAAGTGTTGTTAAGTAATTTCCTGTGTTTTCTTCTTGCCGAACTAGCTTCAGCTAACTGTACAATATGTCATTGGAAATTAGAAATGAAGATGAGACCTATAAAACCCCAAGACAAGCATCAAACCCCTAAAAAATTAAAGATGCATATGAAGGGGTTGGACTATCCTCAACTGCCACAATGGAGGACTTACTAACTGAGTGTTGCACTACATCTCAGACCTGATATAGTTGTGTGTGTGTGTGTGTGATCATGTCCTAGGTACTCTTGTGTCAGTTATACTTTGTGAAAGTAGCAAGCAATAACTATGTGTATAAATGTAATAAAATGGTGGATGGAATATAATAAACTTCCCTCCTATGATGTGTGAAATAGATGAACCATCATTCTCCCTTGTGATCGAGCTAGATGGATGCAAATGAACTCTAGACGCCTTAGATGGAATGCAACATTAGGTGATGATAATAGTGACTAGTTATTGGTCCCTCATTATGGTCTCATAACTTTATATTTATATGGTTCTCTTGATCTAATTTTGTAATTAACCCCGAAGAGGCCGACCACCAAAAATATAGAATGCTCAAATGGATAGAAAGTTCCCAAAAGATGGAGATAAAGTGGAAAAAGGATTAGGGCACCGCGAATGGGACCAAGGCACCTATGGGCACCCCAGTACTGGCCCGAGTGCCCCAGACAAGGCTAAAATGATGTAAAATGATAAAAATGGATTGGGCATGTATGTGCAAGAGGTCGGAAATGATGATATAAAGAAAACTAAAATGGCCAAAAGATGGGGGTTAATTAGTACTTTCTTCACTCAAAAACCATATGAATTGTAGTATGAAACTGGAACTAAATAATACCAAAAGTACGTGATTTGGTGTCTACATTTTCCCCCACTTTATGTTGGTGAGTAGAACACTCGGTAACATAAATTAGATAGCTCGATAACATAAATTAGATAGAGATGTGTACCTGATGTCCATGTAGAGTGATGTAGGAAATGTGCCGAAGGAATAGACAATGTGTGGAGTGATAAAAACATGATGGACCATGGAAACTAAAGATGCAAAAGAGAAAAAATTGATGAGAGTAAACCTAGGGTGGAAATGCATGTTTAGTTGTCAATGTGTGTGATGTACCTGTATTTTAGTATGGTGTGTGCTACTGCAAAATGTTGTTTGTTGTTTACATCGTTGTTGTTGTTTTTTACTCCTTACTTCTCATACGGTCAAACCTGTAAGGAGAAAATGGTCAAGTAGTCAAATACGCATGTATATAGTAAAAATTATGTAATGGAAATGAAAAATGTAAAAGGAACATGTGCACATGATCAATGATGAGAGAAAGGGTGTAGAGAGGATATCTTGTACTGTGATTTTTTTGGGTGATCTCAAACCAACCTGGCTGAAGAAATGTCTGGAGAAAGTTTCATTATTCTCCAGCCTGTAACTACTTTCCTAAAGTATGTGTATGATGAGATCTATGTACTGACTAGTTTTTAAGGTGATCCGACGCTAGTGGCTAAAGTATTGTAGAGATGAAATCCATTGTATCCTATAACCTGTAACTACTCCCCAGAATGTTAAGGAAAACCATGTCTTGTAAAATCTGTTGTGTACGGGGTTCGTAAACTAGTCTGAACCCACTCGTATAACACATAATGTCAAGGGAATAAATTGAACTGAACTGATCCGGTGTAGAAGCATTGTGTAGTATGTAAAAATTCAAATGATGTCTCTCTCTTTGGGGGTGCATGCGATGTCATTGATAGGATAATGTGGACCCAAAAGAGGACCAACCGCATAAACTATTCCCTACATGGGAAGGTAATTCACTTGGTAGAAACCAAGGTACGCACAAACAAGTGGCTATAAAACAAGTGTTAGTATGAAAAATCATGCATGTAAAAGAAAAGTGTACACTACGCAGACAATGTAGAATATAAAAAGTAATTAAACACCCAAGAAGACAATCATAGAATGCCAAAGGAGGTTACAAACATGGAACATCAATCATGATGTCGTAAGACACTCAATGCCATAATGGCTTCATACAAACAAATAAGTGTGTATACAAGACAAGGAAAATCCCGTAAATAACCAAGCAATAACAGACAATGTAAAAAATAAGTATAGAAGAAAATATCCATGCATACCAAATGTTTCACATGAAGCACCTATTAACATGTTAGAAAGTTAACAAGTATACCAAAAGTGTGTATAAGAAAGTAATGAAAAGTTCTAAATACAAAATGAAACAATAGCACCTGGAAGAGACGAATGTGGATGCCCCTAGTGACTGTTGTAGGAGTGGTAGAATGTGAGTATCTATGTTTCATGCAAGAGACTTGTGTCTATGATCACAAATATAAAAATATGAAAACCCACATGTGTGGATGGTAAAGATAATGACATACAAGATATCTAACTAGCATGTGTAATAAAGTGACCATATACAAGCAAATGCAAGCAAGAGTAAAAGAAACCAAGATATGCAACATGGTGTGGATGGGTGGAATGGAATGCAAGATGAATGATAAGAGCCACATCCCCCAGAGTGAATGGAGTTGTATGTAATGAGGTTAATTTGGTTTTCCCCATCAGTATTCAAGAATGAACCATAAATGAGAGTTTGTCATTGGGAAATGGTCGAAGTGTGTGTTGTATATGACGTGTTTTGATGATTGTGTATGTGTATTAATGATATGTGACCTAGAGTTGACATGTGTGTGAGCCTTATATCCGAAGCTTATATCATGACAAGATGATCGAAAGAGTGATGATGTATCCTAAATAATATAACACTACAAGAGGAATAGAGGGAGTGGCGATGTATCATAAAGTGTATACCAATACAAGATGAAGGAATAGGTGACCATTTAGCCTATAGCATATGTCACAAACCTAGGAATGTCACATGATAGAAGATTTAATGATGGACATGTGAGTATGATTAGGTCCATTTTATTTTTCAACCCTTGGGAGTCGAGTATGGACCAAGAAACTAAAGTGCATCATAGTGTAGTGAGTGCAGCACATAGAAGAAGATGTAATATCGTGTAAATGAATAACCCCAAACCACGATGCAATGTGTAGGAAATGTGTATCAATGACTGTATAGTGATGCCAATATGCCAATATGTATAAGTAAGACATGAAAACATGCTCCTGCACACTATGTAGTATGTGAGATGAGGAGTATGTAATGCGATACTTATAGACCATAATAGTGTGACACGTAAACCATATGCAACAGTATGTAGTGATTGGTACATAGGATATAGCTTTGAGGATCATATTACTGTGTGATATGAGGTACTAAAAGTGAAAATATTGAATCCTATGTAAAATCATGTAGATTCCTTGTTAGTGACATTGTAAGTATGTATTCTTGCAGTCTGAAATAATGTTGCTAGTATGAATCTATTGTAAAGTGTGTGCAAGTTCATGTGTATTAGTTCCCTCAAGGTGGGAGATATGAAGTTGTAGGTGATAGAGTGACGCCCATCAGTCTAGATGAGGCTACTCACCATTTTTTTTATAATTTTTTTATTTATGAGTATGTTTGAAGCAAGTAAACATTGATGAACACTGAACAATATGTCACTACTGGAAATGAGACCCTGTAAATACTGATGGTCAAATTCTATACAATGAGTGGTTAATGATGTATGATTTAGGCCCCTTTCACTATTCCATGTAAAAAAGATATGGGAATTGATCTAGTATTTTAGGACACTAATTGTGATCATAATAATGGAATGGATTATCGGGCAAAAAAATGGATGGGATATTAACATAAAAATGTCAATATTTTTATGTTAATCTAATAAGTACAATAGTAAATAATGGCTAATCAAATAAGGAGAAATGACCCAAGAAACTAAAAAAGCAGATATGTGAAAACCTAAAGTGCAAAGAGAGTTAGAAATAACTCAGTTGATTTGACAAGCTTACTGGAATGTGTCGCAGAGATGGTTGGAGAAATATGGGGGAGGAGATGACTGTGCTGAAGTCTATAAAAGTGCAGATCTAGGAAATTTGAGTGGAATGTGGCACCTAGATATGTACGTAGGCACCTTTGGATGCCCTAGTCTGAGATATGAGTGCCCTGGTCTATGAAAAATATTTGATAGAAATTCCTCCTCTATGAACTGTCGTTAAGTGATCACAGATGTTCTGCTTCCTAGTGCACATGCTAGCTTTGTTGGACTATGTAAAAATAAGTCGCTGGAAATTAGAAATGAAGATTAGACTTGTAAAACCCCAATACAAGCATAAAACCCCTAAAGAAATAAATATGTATATGAAGGGGTCAGATTGTCCTCAACTACCACAATGGTGGACTTACTATACTGAGTGTTGCATTACATCTCAGACCTGAAGTAGTTCTATCTGCTTATGTGTGTGTAATCATGCACTAGGTACTCTTGTTCTAGATGCACTTTTTGAAATTAGTGAGCAATAACTATGTGTAGAAATGTAATTTAATGGTGGATGGAATAGAATAAAACCTCCCTCTTATGATGTGTGATGCAGGATGATCCAGCCTTGTCCCTTGTGATGGAGCTAGATGGATGTAAATGAGCTCTAGATGCCTGATAGATAGAATCCTAGTGCTTGGTCCCTCATGATAGTGGTCACATAGTGCTTTATCCCTCATTATCTGGTTCTCTTGATTCTAATTTCATAATTAACCCTGAAAAGGATGATACCACCAAAAATATAGAATAATCAAATGGCTAGAAGGTTTCCAAAAGATGGAGATAAAGTGGGAAAAGGATTAGGGTACCTCGATTGGGACCAGGATGCACCTGTGGGCACCCCAGTACTAACCCAAGTTCCCCAGTTGAGGATAAAATGATGTAAAACAACAAAAATAGACTATGACATGTATGTGCGAGAGGTCAGGAGTAATGATAGAAAGAAAATTAAAATGGTCAAAAGATGGGGGATAATTAGTAATTTCTTCACTCAAAAACCCTATGAATAGGAGTATGAGACTGGAACTAAATAATACCCAAAGTGCATGATTTAGTGTCTACAGTATTGTTAAGGGAATCATTTGTTGTGATCTGATTTGAACATTAATAAAGAAATTTTTTTGAGCATATCTTGTGTTCTTATTGATATGTATGCATGAATCCTTGCTTTGGTGAAGTATATTTCATGGTAAATTATATCACATTATGATCAAGCATTAATTTATGTATTTCATGAGGGTGTGTGTATAATTTTTGAAGTATAAAGAGTGAAAGTTTTTATTGGGGAATGATTCACCCCCTCAGTCCATTGTCACTTTCAATAGTCCTGATCATATACGACTATTCATATGATTCCTAAGATAGAAAATTACTAAAGAATTTTTGTCTTTGGCCATCTTTGTTTGCTTGTTGTTATCTCTTTTGGTCTTACACTCCTTCTCACCTAGTCTGTATCCCCATACTTTGACATTTCTCATTCTGGACACCAATGCCCAGCCAGGATGCCAACGCCGGGCACCCCCATGCCGTCTAGGTGACGCTGACCTCTTTTTACTTTGTTCCCATCTTTTGGGTCCTTTCTAGTCATTTAGGCATCTTATTTTCTTGATGGTTGGCCTTTTCATGGTTAATTACAAAATTAAAGTAAGGGAATCATATAAATATAAAGTTATGTGACCATAATGAAGGAAAAAACACCAAACATTAGCTATCACCACCTAAGGTTGCATTCAAAAAGCATTCAAGCATCCATCTAGCTCCACACAAGGAATAAGGGACTGTTACTTCTACATACACGCATAAGAGGGGAAGTTCATTCTTTCACGCACACATTTATTTACATTTCTTACATGTATCTACTTGCTCATTATCAAGTGCGACATGCACAAGAGCCACCTAGGGCACAATTCCATACACACACACACATAGAACTAAATTGAGTCTAAGATGTATTGTAGTGCTCATTCATAAGTTCACTTTGTTAATAGCCAAGGACAATCTGACCCCTCATTTTGCATCTTTCTTTTTAGAATTTGATGTGGTTTGAGGGTTTTGCATGTGCTTCTTTTTTATTACAAGTTTCAAGTGAACAACAAAGTGTACAGAAGTACAGCTGATCAAAATTGAAAACTAATGAATATATTGCAACCCTATTAAATTGGGTTCTGCAGCTTCTGAGCAGTAACTAGCACCTACAACAGGTCTCTAACACCCCAATTTCCCCTGACCCTTCATAGGAACCCTATTCCAGGCACTTCTGACACTCCTATATTTTTCTAAGTCTTATTGCAATACTCTGATTTCTTGTTCTAGTAGTTTTCCAACTCAAAACACCTTCGGCATCACTATAAATCATATAAGTCTTTTTATCTCTCCATTTACAACTAGGGTTTAAAATTTAAATTACTTATTTTCTTAGGTCATATTTGTACTTAATTGTTTATATTCAATGTTTTACATAATATATAATTGGGAATTTATTTATTCAATCTTTTCTTAATCATTTTGGTGAACCCCACTCATGATCGGTCTTTTAGATCCTTATTTAGCATATCATATTTTCTATCATGGATCCTAAAGTTCCTCAAATTTCTTTGCATTATTTAATTCCTAGACACCATGTATCTCCCTAGAGATATATTACCACATCAAGTGAGTGCTATTTTTTATCATCTATCTTTCGACCCTAGTCTTCATGATCCTCCATCTAATCAACTCATGGTGGATTCAATTCAAGCTTTGCATTTGTTATTTAAAGACAAATTTCAGGCTATGGAATCCACGATTGCATCTCTAAAATTTGAAATCCAACATCTTAAGTATGCTTCTCAAGCTCATGTTAGTTCTTCTTCTCATCCTTGTTCTATGTCTTCTGCATGTGCTCATATTAGTTATCCTCAATTCTTTCCATTACCAGTTCCTCTCATGTTTGATCACAATGCTAAGCAACATGATATTCTTACTGAGCTTCTTAGTCATCAATTGATCTGTTTTCCAACTACTCATTATTATCCTCATTATCAATTGATAAAATATCAAGGTCTCCCATTTTTGCACTTATCATTGAATCAATGAACATACTGATAATGATTTCTATGTTTTAGAACAAAGAATCAAGCATCTTGAGTGTCAAGTGTTTGTCTCATTCACTACACAACATTCTATTGCATGCCCATCTATAACTGCTACATCCAAACGGGTGCCTAAATCTACTCCTTCTCTGTCTCATCAACATCTTGTCATCACTTTTAATATGTCTTCTTTAGCCAGTCAAGCACCTCCTATTCAACTCACTCTAACTAAGAAACCACCTCTCAAAGTCTTTTTTTCATTACCTCCTCCTAGTGAGTCATCTACAGCACTACCAAGTCAAAAAAATAAACCAATATCTCCTCCTCTTAAGCCTTCTATGGCATTACCAAATAAGCAACCACTCGCTATACAAGACAAGAAAACTCTATCAAGCCTCTTTCGAATTCCACCACTCAAGGCTCTTAAGTAATCACCACTTCAATGTCCAATTACTTTTTTCAAGGAAACTACTCCTTGCATTGATCCGCTTAGCATAATCAACTAGATTTACATATTAGGGAGGCACCATAACTTCCCCCCTCATTTGCATTGTTATCAAACATTGCTATCATCCCATACACTTCACACTCTACATTTACCATTTAATATCTCCTAAGCATCAATACAACCCACTTGATACACTTGTATCATCATTACCCCATGACACACTCTTGTGTTATGGTTCACACTTGACTGTTGAGGTCATCATATATACATGAACCTCATACACACTACACATTTTTCACGTTGTGCATTCATGACATATCTTTATATGCATCATCTATTGTGCATCATACACACCACACACTTCACATGTCACACATTCATGAAATCTCTTTCTACCCAGCATCTATTACACATCATACATAGTGCACACTCTACGCATTCATGATACTCATTTCTTAATTCTACTTATACACGTTGCCCTCATTACCCTATGTCACAATCTAGTTCCATGGTTCATACTCGACTGCTGAAGGTTTCAATCCTAAATGAACCTCACATCACAACACTCACTCAGTCTTTACACTCTACACTTTCACGATCATATCTTTCTAGTGCACACATTCAAACCATTTCCTGATGACACGCTCTTGTTTTATGGTTCATTATTGACTATTGAGGGGGCATGTATAAATGAACCTCACTTCACGCAGACACATTCACTTAGGGGCATTATTCTCCTATCAAACTCATATTGCATTCCATTCCATCTCATCCACAGTCACACTTACTCTTGCTTTCTTGTGCTTACATGTACACTTTATTACACATGTTAAATGGATATCTTATATGTCCTTATCTTTCTATATAAAAATGCATGTTCACTTTCCTTCTAGTTATGGATGTTTATTTCATACAAATCAATACATGTAGCATATATGTTTGGCACAGTACCTCTTACTAGTTCCACAGAGGCTCCTGGGGGAATCCACTTTCATATACACTACAGATTTTATTGTCTCATTAGTCATAGCACATTATTATATTGGCTTATACATGCTTTAACATAATTTTTATATTTTTAACATCTTAACAGGTGCTTCATGTGCAGCATTTTCTTTGCAGGTCTATTTTCCACCATGGTTATCTGTTACATTGATTGCTACTATTTTCTCTTGACTTCCATTGTATGGCATTGTTTATGGGATTTCCCTATGTTTTCCTTATTCTCTGATTACTTTTGTGCTTGCAGCCACTTTTTCCTCATTTTTCTTGTGACATTGTGAGTGATGTCCCATGTTTGAAACCCACTTTTGTGGTCTATTATATATACTCTTTTTCGTGTTTACATTGTCTTCTTGCTTGCTAGTTTATACATTAATTTCTACATGTGTGTTTATCATGTTTGCACTAACATTTGTTTCCAGTCACTTTGTTTATGTGTGCCTTGGTTTCTAGCAAGAACACTCTCTCCCCTGCAAGGCATCATTTTTAGCATAGTAATCGGTCCTCCTTTGGGATGCATACACCTCATTGAAGTTGTATACACCCCAAATGAGGGGGCGTCATTAGATGAAATAGTCACCTCATACAACAGTCTACATTCATAGTACAGCATAAATCAGTTCATAGTCAACACGGCATGAAGTCTCTAAAATGGCCCATAATCTAACTTGGTTCTTCACTATAACATAGACACTAATGCCCAGACCTAGACATTAGTGCATGGGTATCCCTGACCCTTCCTAGACACCTATGACTGGGGGCATATACATATATTTTCTTAGTTCACTTCAATTTTCAGTAGTTCACACATCAAATTTTACAGGGCACACAATCCTTCAACACTCGACATGCATGAATTACATCTTCTTTTCTACTTTCACGTTGGATTGAACCGAATCATATTTTTACACACCATGTGTAGTGGTGTTTACACTTCAGGAAGTTGTTAAAGGTTATAAGATAACACTATAAGTTTTTCCCTGCACTTCTTCCATTCTTGGCATGATATCTCCCAAAAAACTCACATTCACATCTAGCATGAGATCGTCCAAAAAAAAATCACATTCAACACAACTAGCATGAGATCGCCTAAAAAAATCAATCTTCTACAACATCTTTAGGATCCTTTCTACAGTCTTTACTCATCACGGATCAAGTGCACATGTTCCTTTTTCACCTTTTTTACAAACCTTTTACACATATTTGATCATATATACACGTATTTGACTACTTATTTGTTCTTCTCTTTTGCAAGGCCATCCTTATGGGAAGCGATAGTCATATCAAGCACATAATAATTGAGATAAAAAAATAGGTACAATGTGACATCTACCCATATGATATCACCCTAAGGTCATCATCATCATTTTTTCACTTCCTCTTCTTTAGATTCCACATTTCACATTTTTATCACTCCATGCTTTTTCTTATCTCTCTCAGCATGCTTTTCGCCATCGATCTACATGGGTATCAAGTAAACATCTCTTATCTAATTTATGTTATCAATTATTTTCTCAACAACATAAAGTGGGGGAAAATGTAGACATTCAATCATGCACTTTGGGTATCTATCTAGTCATGATCACATACTACAATTCATATGATTGCTAAGCATGAAAAATACTAATTGATCTCTATCTTTGGCCAACTTTTCTTGCTTTCTATTGTCTCTTTTAGTTTTATGCTCCTTACCCAATCTGTACTCCTATGCTTCAGAATTTCTCATTCTGAACACTAGTGCCCACCCAATACGTCAATGTCAAGCACTCACATCCCCTCTGGGTGCCCCTAGTCTCTTTGTACTTTGTTAACATCTTTTGAGTCCTTCCTAGCCATTTGGGCATCTTATTTTCTTGGTGGTAATCCTTTTCAGAATTAATTATGAAATTCAAGTGAAGGAATCATATAAATATAAATTTATGTGACCATAATGAAGGACCAATCACTAAGCATTAACTTTTGGTGGCGAATCGCAGCACCCCTGGGACTTTGCAACTCGATGGGTTGAGACTCTCAGTGCGATTGCATAACATGGAGCTTTTCCCAAGTGTGGGACCTTGCGAAATCAGAAAAGCTCTTTGGATGAAGGCCGGTTCCTATTCCTCTGTTCAAATGCACACGTAAAAATGCCAAGGGTTTACTCAAAAACCTAATCTAACTTGCCAAGGAGACAGGGTAAGAAGATGCATAAAAATAAACCCTAAACTAATAGAGGTGATGCACTTAGGAATGAATAACAACTGTCTTGCCAATAAACACAAGCCATTAAAATGCAATGCAAGCTCATGCACAGGTAACCAAATTCGTAGTGAAAGGTCAAGGGGATGTAAATTAACATAGAAAGGGTTGATAATCATCCACAGACATGTATTATTTACTCCAAATATTGGCACAATACACTACAAAATGCCAAGAGGCAAAGTTGCATTACGATTTTAAATGGGAGGTTTGAACTCCACAAATTCACCTGCCAAAGAGAAGAAGGGAGGGGTAAAACAAAAATGTCCAACCTTTAGAAAGAAGCCCCTCCTTACAATTTATAGGAGGAAAAAGAGAGGGAGAAGAGAGGAATTCGAAATCTGCCCCAACCACCTCCAGACTGCACCTAACTCATCTCATTATGGCGGTAGGTGAGATCCCCAACAAACTCAAAACATGGCAAACTATATTTTTGCATTTTTAAGAACTTGTTCCCACCCAATTAAAGATATCCAGTCGTAGTTGGGTAGAGGACCTTGCAAGCTTTCCAAAAAGTCTGACCTTGTGTGAATCTGAGCTCCCTGTAAAAAGTTATGGCGATCTGAACATTTCCCGCGTTAGGGTCTTCTGCCTATAGGGTTCGGGGTTCTCCTCTACATTTGCATCAGGTTTGGAGGATGCCTCGACATGTGTTTGATGCTTATGTTTTCCCGAAACCTGCATCCACCAGTATTTCCAAGATTTCCTTTGTTTCGGGGTCAGAAAATGGACCTGCATGTGCATCGGGTTTGGAAGGTGGCTCGACATGTTTCCGCCCCATGCTTTCCCGACATGTTTTCCCGACTCCAAGACCCAATTTTCCTAGGAAGTGTTTCGGGTTTGCGGAACTCTCAAGCATTGGGACATCCCTTGCGATCTGCATGCTTCATGTCTCATGTTTCCTGAAACCTGAAACCTGAATTTCCTTTGTGCCGGGTTTCTAAACCTCCCTGACATATTTTCCTTTGTGTCGGGTTTCTTGACCTCTCCGACATATTTTCTCTTTGTCGGGTTTTTGGACCTCCCTGACATATTTTCTCTTTATTGGGTTTTTGGACCTCCCCGACATATTTTCTCTTTGTCGGTTTTTTGGACCTCCCCAACATATTTTCCTTTTGTGTTTATCTATATTTACCTGGGGGGTAGATATATACAACAATTTGGCGACTCAACGGGATTACCTACCTACTAGGTAGAAGATCAGTGGCCTTTTAGCGATCCATTGGGCATGGAGTCATAAGCAATAACCTGAAACCAACCTGATATCTGATCCCAAGCCTGATACCGCAACTCCTTCTCTGAGAGCTTGCTAAACTGTAGAAATCCAACCTAGGAGCAACAAAACTATGCCAAAGCACTTAGGGAAACTGAAACCTAACTACAACAAGACAATGTTCATACACACTTAGAGGAATTGAAATCTAGGCTAATATTTACAAGAGTAAACCTTTTATTTTCAGTAGCAATGTTTAAGATAGATTCCGTTAACCGGAATCGGGAGTTCTTCTCCATCCAATGTAGACAATTGGAAGGCATTACTATCCTTACATCCCGTGACCATGTAGGGGCCACTCCAAATGGCATCAAACTTGGAATGCCTTCCTGGTTTTGCCCGATCTGCATCCCATCTCAGAACTAGGTCCCCTTCCTGGAAGTTCCTTGCTCTTGCTTTCTTATCAAACCATCTTTTCACTAAGGCCTGATCTTTCTCAATTGTTTGAACTCCATGTTCTCTAATTTTTGTCAATTCCATCAACACTGCATACCTGGCCTCCATTGGTTCAAACTCATCTAACTCCAACTGCTTCATGAACTCCAATGCAGGAAGTTCTAATGATATAGGCAATACTGCCTCTTTTCCATAGACCAACTTGTAAGGGGAATTACCTATAGACCTCTTTGGTGTTATTCTATCAGCCCATAATGCTGATTTTATCTTGGTATGCCATGTTCTTTGATTTTCATCCAGAGTCCTCCTGATGATTCTTAGCAAATTTTTGTTCGTGGACTCTGCCTGTCCATTACCCTGTGGGTAATAATTGGAAGAGGTGCTCAAGTAGATTCCATTCTTGACAACCCATTCTGTAATCTTGGAACCTATGAATGCCAATGCATTGTCTGATATGATAGTGGCCGGCACACCAAACCTGGTCACTATTCCTTCATAAAATTCTAGTATATTATACTCGTTTGCCTCTTTGAACGCTACTGCTTCAGTCCACTTGGTGAAGTAGTCCGTTACCATGAGAATCCACTTGTGGCCTTGGCTTGAGTTTCGATTGATGACCCCGACGAAGTCCAATCCCCATTGCATGTTGGTCAACCAAAATTGGGTGCAATGGAAGTGCTGCTAGTCTTTCTTTGCCTGTAAAGAGTGCACATTTCTTACACTTTCTTATCCATGTATAGCAGTCATTGAACACCGTGGGCCAATAATACCCTGCCTTCATTATCTTGAGAGCTGTTACTCGTGGGGAAAAATGTCCGCCAAAATCTCCATCATGAAAATCTCGTAACACCCTCTCAATTTGACATGTCCCAATGCACCTCAATAGAACTCCATTGATGTCTTTCTTGAACAAAACACCATCAACAAGCACATATGGAATAGCTTGTAATCTAAAGTATCTCCTCTTTGCTTTGCTTATTTCTGGAGGGCATAGTCCTGTCTATAGGAAGTGTATCATATTCTAAGTCCAACAAGGAGTAGGCACATCATCATTTTCATGTTCTTGACCATCCTGTAGTACCAAGACAGTATCTTTTTCATCACCTGCTTCAACCTGTCGACTCAAGGCTAACTGTTCACATAGTCCCTTTCCATGTACTAGCTTAGTGACCTTAATTTCGATGTCATATTCCATGACACGAGTGATCCATCCTGCACATTTCTCATTCAGATCCTTGTTTAGAAGGAAGTCCTTGACTCCCGCATGAGAGACCAATAATTGGATCTTGTTGTTTGAGACTAGGTGCTTGAATTTCTTTAAGCTCCTGATTACTGCAAGGACATGCTTTTCAATGAAAGAGTACCTAGTTTCGTATTCCTCTAAGCCTTGACTAAAGAAAGTAATTGGTTGTTCTATTCCTTCTTTGTTCTGTTGTACTAGAATTGTAGAAATTGTGTCCCCACCACCGAAGGCATATAACACGAAGCCCTTGGAGAAGTCTGGATTAATGAGAGTTGGAGCCTGAGATATAGCCTCTTTTATTGCCTCAAAACTTGCCTTGCCTTCAGATGTCCACTTAAATACCATGTTCTTCTTTAACATCAGCGTTATTGGCTTTACGAGAGCTAAAAAGTTTGGAACAAACCTACGGAAAAAATTGATCCTTCCTAAGAAGCTTTGAAGAGCCTTCTTGTGACTTGGCAATGGCAACGCTTGAATTGCTTCAACTCTTTTAAGATCAATCATCAATCCCTCCTTTGAAACAATATGGCCTAGAATTTTTCCCTTGTGAGCCAAGAATATGCACTTTTTGGGATTCAATGATACCCCCCCAAATCTTCTACATCTCTGAAATACTTGCCTCAAATGACAAAGGTGATCCGCTGCATTTTTTGAGAATACAGTGATGTCGTTAAGATATATCAAAACTATTTTATTAATCAACCCCTTAAATGCCATATCCATTTCCCTTTGGAAGGTGGCTCTAGCATTTGATAGCCCAAATGGCATCTTCTTATAGGCATAGGTCCCCCATTTGGTGGTGAAAGCCGTCTTGAATTGGTCATCTTCTTTCACCATCACCTGATTATACCCTGAGTAGCCATCTAGGAGAGAGAATCTCTCTGAACTAGATACTACTTGCAATATTTGTTCCATTGAAGGGAGCAGGTAATGGTCTTTGAGAGATGCCCTATTTAGGTCTCGGAAGTCCATGCACAACCTGATCTCTCCATTCTTCTTCCTGACAGGAACCAAGTTTGCAACCCAGCTTGAGTGCTTGATCAAGAATATAATGCTTGCCTCTATTAGCTTGTTAAGCTCTTTCTTCATTAGAGTCTCAATGTGAGGGTTGACTGGTCTCTGCTTCTGCCTGATGGGCTTAGCATCTAGATCCAATTCTATTGTATGTTGTGCCAACTTCGGATTGAATCCTCTCAAGTCTTCATAGCTCCAAGCGAAGACATCTGGAAATTCTTGGCAAAGCTGTATGAAATCTGATTTCTCTTGCTCAGTGGCCACTTTACCAATTTGAAGTGTTTTGCCTTCCCCAACCAGAATTGGCCCTGAATCTTCTCTCTTGACCTGTATGTTAGCCATTTCCTTATGAAACTGGTCGTTAGGGTTGAAGATAAACTCCAATGTTACTAAACCCTTAGGAAGCTTGTTTGTCCGCAGCTGCACTACTTGATCCCCATACTGCTGCTCTAGCCTATTCTGATTTCTAGCTGAGAATTCAGCCTCTTCTTGTAAATAATTGATGATCTGTTGATCGTTCTCAAACACCTACCATCTTGTGTTATTATCTAGAACTGCTGGCCTCACAATCACATGGATATGTGGCTGTGTTTTTCCCCTTCTGATGTTTTCAACCACATCAAACATTGCACCAACTGATGTGAGCCTATCTGCAACTTCATTTTTCTTCCTGGGTATGGACACGATGTTGAAAGCTTCGAAGTCCTCAATGAGGTCCCATACCGTGTTCTTGTATCTCTTCAGCAAGTCATTCTTTGTAGCATGTTGTCCCCTAACTTGGTTGACGATTAGCTTGCTATCTCCAAACACCTGTAAGTTCTTTATGCCCTTTTTCTTGGCCCAATGAAGTCCATAGATCAATGCCTCATATTTAGCCATGTTATTTGAACAGGAAAACTGGAAACGAAAAGCTGAAAAATATTTGATGTCTTGCGGTGAAATCAACATTGCACCACCTCCAGCACCTTGTCTGCTTCTTGAACCATCGAAAAATAATTTCCAAAATTTTCTTTCATCCTTTTGTTTAGGCTGAATGATGTCAGGAATGGGTGAATTTTCTTCATGTACACAATACACACCTAATTCAGATTCTTCAATTTCCTTGTATGGGTCAAATTCATGACTCTTGTTTGCCCATTCATCCAAAGTTAAATTAGGAATTCCCTCGACCTTAGTACCTACTTCTAGATCACTTGAACACTCCTCCTGATCAAAAGCTGAGCAATTTTCATTGATAGGACCTAGTACATGAGGCTCAATATGGAAATTGGCAATTGGTTCTGACCTGATTGTTGCTTTGGCCCCATACCTTGTCTTGAAAATCATGTGTCACCAATCTGCAGATAAATATCCACTGATTTTTGTAGTGAAGTCCCTTGATAGACACAACGCAAAGAGTGGCGGAAGGTCAATCACAGACACATCTTGCAGAACTGTAACATTAGGACAAGAATGTAGTGTTAGGCTTAACCCCTTGATGACCCCAACTGTTCCCACTGTCGTTCCATCTAGCTGTACTACTCCTTTCAACACTGGCTCATACTTTAGACCCAATTGATCTGCTATTTGCTTCGGCATCACTGAACTACTTGCCCCTGAATCTATCATGCAGTTGTGTACCAAGTGGTTTCCAACAACCTATGACACATAGAATGGTGGAGGCTTCAAATTTTTTCTTGTCTAGCCCCAATCATGTTGCACTGCATTAGTGAGAACTTTCTCATGTCCCTGGTTTGATACATTTGTGGCAGACCAATTAGCCATTGCATCTTGCAATAAATCTCATTGCCCTGGGATCGCCAGTGATTCCCACATGGAAATGTTCACATGTGTCTTCTTCATTTGATCGATGATGTTGAAGGGGGATGAATTGTCCTTTTGCTGTCCCTTACTTGGTGCAAACTTTTCTGGAGCTTGAACATGTGCGTGTGTTGCTACAATAGGTACCTTAGGCTGATTTTGCACATTTAGAGCTGTGTTTGGTCTACTGGCCCCTTGTTGTGTAAGAGTGGGTTGAGAAACAACTGGATTAGACGGTTGTCCCTCTTCTATGCTTCTCTTCTTTGATCATGTGTTGGCAACCACGCCTTGAAAAGGCTGTTGGTTAACTCCACAGAAGTCTTCCGTTTGCCAATTGGCCAATGTGGTTTCTGTTGGAGGTCCCTCTTGTTGCATTTCTTACTGTTAATTCTCTTCCTGGCTTGGTTATTGAGGGACACCAATGGTTTGCACCATCAAGGCCTGATTTAGTGCACCATTGAAACACATTGACTGATTGTGAGGTAGATTGCAAGGGTAACACCAATTGTATTCATGTGCCATGTTATTTTGTATTGGAACCAAGGCTCTTGAGGGCGTCATTGCATTTGGATCATATGGTTGAAATGGCCTGGCAGCTTGAGGTTGTCCTTGGTTTTGGTTTTGATTTGCAGCCTGAGGTGGTGGTCTATTTTGTTGGTATGGGGGCTTATCCTGGTACTGCGCTTGAGGCTGATACAGTCTAGCACTTTGAGCTTATTGTCTTTTGATAGTCACTAGCTCATTTCCAAGGTTCTGAAGTTGTTTCATGACCTCCTGCAATTCCTTTGAAGTATTTAAAGAAGTCGATGCATCATTATTGTTTTGATTTCTAGGAGTTGGAATGGGATTCAACTCTGGTGCTTGACTGGTTGTAGGATTTCCCATATCCGGATAGAGAGGCATTGGTGGCCTTGGTGCAAGCTTGCCAGCTTGGATCAAACAGCTCTCTACTCTGATAGTTGTGTCGTAGGCCCCTGGCAGCGTTGTTCCTTCCATTGATTGGATCATCATGGCTATGTCTGAATTTATAGCCTTTAAGAAATAAAGGAATACTCCTTCGGTGGTTGGGCTAACAGCTATTGGAATCCTGTCCCATGTTCGTTGGAATCTGAAGTTGAAATCTGTCATTTGTTCGTTAGGAGCCCTTTTGATTGTTGTCAATTGTTCCAATAAGGACAAATTGTCTGCCTCTCCCTGAACTGGCTTTAAAGAGCTAAACAAAGTTGGTTCCAATTCGTAATAGACCCTGTTGTTAGGCTCCTAAACCATTTTAAGGCCTTACCTTTGAAATATGAAGCCAATAACTTGACTGCAACATCCATTTCATTTATTTCATGGATTGCACATGCATTAGCAATATCCTGGATGTGATCAATAGGAGTAGTATGATTTTCTCCTGTGAAATAGGGTATATTCTTTAGCATTGCAACTGGAATTTGATTCTGAGCATTTAGGGAAAGTGGACTACTACCCGTGAAATTGACAAAGGGATTTGGTGGTAGATGTGCCATTATGATTGGCCTAAGAACCCTAGTTGATGCGAGAAAAGGTCTACCAGGTGGAGGTGTAGACAAATTCCTGTTAGGTGGAGATGGTGATCTTTGTGGTCTTCTTCCTCTCCTTCCTCTGCCTGGTGAAAGTTGCAAGTGGAAAAATAGCCCCTCTTCTCAAGTATTAGACCTGGTTCAAATTCTTCTCATGTGCCTGGGAAACTTGTGCTGCTACACCACTGAACTCTATCCCTTCGGAGTCGCCAGATGTGTTAGATAACAAGCCTCTAAAAGGCTGGATTTTTCCAAGTTACACACCAATCTTGACAATATTGAAAATATAATTTAAAATTTGAAGGACCTAGAGGAGACAATCTTCAATTCGGAATTCGGGCCTTGTTGTGCAGCTGCGGATCCCCAAAAAGTACAGGTAGAACTCAGTTCATGCAATGCAACTCACAAAATCTGAATTGCCATGTGTCAGAACTTGGAACATGCTTGACATCCCTCAAAACCCAAAATGACTATTGTGTCTTTTAAAGATGTTCTCAAACCTCAAAAACCTGAAACACTAAAAAGCATGAAATTTTGAAAGTCAAAATCTCAAAAAACTAAAGATACCCTTTTGAAGATTAACCCCAAATCTACCAACTGGTGAAATTTTGACTTGTTTTGAGCAATTTAAGCCCTTGAAAAATGATTTCGGAGTTCAGCCTGGAAGGTGCAAAATCTGAAATTGTAAAAACTACAATTTCTTAGTCCAAATTTCATGAAAACTCCTTCAAATCTTATAAAATGACCTCTTGGTCCCACTGGGCATGCCAAAACTGTTGGTGGCGAATCGCAGCACCCCTGGGACTCTGCAACTCGATGGGTTGAGACTCTCAGTGCGATTGCATAACATGGAGCTTTTCCCAAGTGTGGGACCTTGTGAAATTGGAAAAGCTCTCCGGATGAAGGTTGGTTCCTATTCCTCTGTTCAGATGCACACGTAAAAATGCAGAGGGTTTACTCAAAAGCCTAATCTAACTTGCCAAGGAGACAGGGTAAGAAGATGCATAAAAATAAAACCAAACTAACAGAGGTGATGCACTTAGGAATGAAGAACAATTGTCTTGCCAGTAAACACAAGCCATTTAAATGCAATGCAAGATCATGCACAGGTAACCAAATTCACAGTGAAAGGTCAAGGGGATGCAAATTAACATAGAAAGGGTTGATAATCATCCACAGACATGTATTATTTGCTCCAAAGATTGGCACAATACACTACAAAATGCCAAGAGGCAAAGTTGCATTACGATTTTAAATGGGAGGTTTGAACTCTACAAATTCACCTGCCAAAGAGAAGAAGGGAGGGGCAAAACAAAAATGTCCAACCTTTAGAAAGAAGCCCCTCCTTACAATTTATAGGAGGAAAAAGAGAGGGAGAAGAGAGGAATTCGAAATCTACCCCAACCACCTCCAGACTGCACCTAACTCATCTCATTATGGCGGTAGGTGAGATCCCCAACAAACTCAAAACATGGAAAACAGTATTTTTTCATTTTTAAGAACTTGTTCCCACCCAATTAAAGATATCCAATCATAGTTGGGTAGAGGACCTTGCAAGCTTTCCAAAAATTCTGACCTTGCGTGAATTCGAGCTCCCTGTAAAAAGTTATGTCGATCTGAACATTTCCCGCGTTAGGGTCTTCTGCCTGTCGGGTTCAGGGTTCTCCTCTGCATTTACATCAGGTTTGGAGGATGCCTAGACATGTGTTTGATGCTTATGTTTTCCCGAAACCCACATCCACCAGTATTTCCAAGATTTCCTTTGTTTTGGGGTCAGAAAATGGACCTGCATGTGCATCAGGTTTGGAAGGTGGCTCGACATGTTTCCCCGACTCCAAGACCCGATTTTCCTAGGAAGTGTTTCAGGTTTGCAGAACTCTCAAGCATCAGTTGATCCCTTGTGATCTGCATGCTTCATGTCTCATGTTTCCTAAAACCTGAAACCTAAATTTCCTTTGTGTCGGGTTTCTAAACCTCCCCGACATATTTTCCTTTGTGTCGGGTTTCTTGACCTCTCCGACATATTTTCTCTTTGTCGGGTTTTTGGACCTCCACGACATATTTTCTCTTTGTCAGGTTTTTGGACCTTCCCGACATATTTTCCTTTTGTGTTTATCTATATTTACCTGGGGGGTAGATATATACAACATTAACTACCACCACCTAAGGTTGCATTCAAAGAGCATTCAAGCATCTATCTAGCTCCACACAAGGGATAAGGGACTATTACTTCTATATAGACACATAGGAGGGGAAGTTCATTCTTTCATGCACATATTATTTACATTTCTTACATCTAGCTACTTTCTCTCTATCAAGTGAGACATGCACAAGAGCCACCTAAGGCACAATTCTACAAACACACACATAGAACTACATTGGGTCTAAAATGTAGTGCAACACTTGGTTGTAAGTTCATTTTGTTGACAGCTGAGGACAGTATGACCCCTCATTTTACATCTTTATTTTTATTATTTGATGTGGTTTGAGGGTTTTACAGGTGCTTCTTTCTGATTGTAGGTTTCAAGTGAACAATTGTGAAGTGCAGTGAAGTACAGGTGATCAAAGGTGAAAACTAGCAAATATCTTGCGACCCTGTGAAATTGGGTTCCACAACTTCTGAACAGTCACTGGCACCCAGAATAGGTCTCTAATGCCCTAGGTGCCCTTGACCCTCCATAGGCACCCTATTCTATACACTTATGACACTTCATTTTTCTGAGTTTGATTTTGACACTCTGAGTTCTTGTTCCAACAGTTTTTCAACTTGGAACACCTTCAGAAACACTAGGAATCAGCTAAGTCCTTTTATCTCTACATTTACGACTAGGGTTTTTTTAGTTGTGGAGACCATTAAAACAAAATGTCTTATTTATATTTTTATATATTAATTCTTTTGCTGCATATTCCCTAAGCATACATTGGTATAATATTCGTGTAATCATTACATAACCATTTTTTTAGTTCCTTTTGTTTAGAAACTAAATGTTTACATTCAGATAGAAGAGTAAAGGGTGTAGGAATGTATATATACACACAAATGGCTATGTTGGAGATGTGTGAGAGAAAGATGAAATAAAAACTAGAGTAACCTATTACAGTGTTGAAAATGTGAGATTAAAGTGGTGTGAGAAGAAGAAATAAGCACTAATAAAAAGAAGAGGGGTGGTAGTTTTGTTGTAAATCTAAAACTATAGATTTATGCATAGTTTTTGCATGGTGTAGCATGTTTATTGTATTTTATTTGCTTCTAGATTAATAATTAAAAAAAAAGTGTTGTTGTTGGTGGACATATCCCATGAAAGGGTGAACCGCGTTAAATCCATGTCGTTGTTTTTGTTTGTGTAATTTCAGATTTACTTTATTTTGTAATTAATATCTACATATTAAAATTTTCTCTTCATTCCTGATGGTAATTCCTAAAAACTTGTATCATAGCGGTGGTGTTTTTTTATTAGTAGGAAAGTCTCACAGCTGAGTGGGAGTAATGTCAGAAGAGGTAATATTAAAGGTTGATAAATTCAATGCCCAAAATTATCAATTGTGGAAGATGTAGATGGAAGATTATTTATTTCAAAAAGCTTTGTGATGGCCATTGTAGGGGAAAGAAAATAAATTTTCAACAATGATATATGAGGAATGTGAAATTTTAGACAGAAAGGCACTAAGAAGTATTCTGTTGTTCCTGGCACAATCAGTGGCATTTAATATTTTGAAAGCAAAAACAATGGATGAATTGATGCAGTCGTTAGTAAAACTGTATGAAAATCCCTCTGCTTCAAATAAGGTATTTTTGATGAAGTTATTATTTAATATGAAATTGGTAGAAAAGTGTTCTATTACAAAACATTTAAATGAGTTTAATATGGTTACCAGTCAATTAACTTATGTAAGTGTTAATTTTGATGAAGAAGTTAGAGCTCTCTTTATTTTATGTTCTTCACTTGAAAGTTGGAATAGCTTGGTTATGGCGGTTAGTAATTTTTTTATTCAAATACATTGAAATTTGATGATGTTGTTGGTGTGATTTTGAGTGAGGAAATTCGAAGGAAAAGCACTGGTCAAAATTCCACATCAAGTAATGCTTTGAATGTAGAAAATATGGGCAAATAAAAAGAGAGAGGAAAATATCCTGGAGATCATGGGAAATCCAATAATGGTAGGTCTCAATCCTGGGACAATAAATTTTGTTAGTACTATGGCAAACGGGGTCATTTAAAGAAGGATTGTTGGTCTCCTAAGAAAAAGAAGGAGACAAACAAGAAGGAAACAAAGAAGTAAATGTGGTAATTAAATCTGAAGATGATGATTTAATTATTTCCCTAGATAATGTTTATGATTCATGGGTATTAGATTCAGGGGCCTCATTTCATGTTACGCCCTATAGAAATCATTTTCTTGATTATGTCCAAGGAGATTTTGGACTAGTTTATTTAGAAGATAATGAACCTTGTCAGATTTTTGGAAAGGGAAGAATCAAAATTAAATTGAAAAATGGAAATCAATGGCTACTACAGGAGGTAAGGCATGTTCCAATTTTGAGTAGAAATTTAATTTCAGCAGGGCATCTTGATGATGAAGGCTGGACAATTACTTTTACAGATAAAATTTGGAAGGTTACAAAAGGTGCTTTAGTAGTAGCAAAAGGTATGAAGGTTGGAAATTTATATCTTTGTGCATGTCATGCTCTTTCTGTCACTCCATTTACTGTAGGAAATAATACAACAAGAAATATTACTAGAAAATCAGCCACAGTTGTTGCTGCAGGCACAAATACAATAGTTGTTGCAGATGCTATAGGTACAATAGAAGTTGTTGTAGGAACTATAGGTACAACAGTTGTTGTTGTAGGCATTTTAGGTATAAAAAAAAATCTATAGGAATTCTAGATACAACAAAAATTGTTGTAGGCACAAATATAGTTGCTACAGGTTCTAAGACATCACTATGGCATCATGGGATTGGACACATATGTGAAAAAGGTATGAAAGTACTTCATTATAAAAATTTATTACCAGGTCTGAAATGTATTAATATGGGCTTCTGTGAAATTTGTGTGTATGGAAAACAAAAGACATTGAGTTTGCTCAAGCATGGGAGAACAAAGAAAGAAGATAAATTAGAGCTTGTGCATACGGATGTATGGGGACCATCTCAGGTAAATTTGCGTGGTGGATCTTGTTATTATGTTATATTCATTGATGATGCAACTAGAAAGACATGGGTATATTTTCTTAAAAATAAATTGGATGTGTTTGAAACTTTTAAGAAATGGAAAATCTTGGTTGAGAATGAGACAGGTAAAAGATTAAAATTTCTCAAGTCTGGTGTTGGTGGTGAGTATTTCACCAAAGAGTTTGAAAACTATTGTTCATCAAATGGAATTCAGAGGTAGAAAGTGGATCCAGGGACTCCACAAAAAAATGGTGTGGTTAAGCGGATGAACAAAACAATTATGGAGCATGCAAGGAGTATGAGATTGCATGTGGGGCTGCCCTTTTAATTATGGGTGGAGTTTGGTAATAATTTTTTTTATCTAATCAACAAAGGACCTTTATTTCCTTTGGGTTGTGGTATTCCAAAGGAAGTTTGGACCAATAAAAAGGTAGATTATTCTTTTCTTAAAACCTTCGGTTGTGAATTTTTTGCACTTGTTGATCCTAAATATAGACATAAGCTAGAACAAAAATCTAAAAAATATACCTTCCTTAGATATGGCATTAATGAATTTGGTTATAGATTATGGGATTTTAAAAATCTGAAATTTGTTAGAAGCGAGGATGTTGAGTTCAATGAGAAGGTATTGTATAAAGATCATATACAAGAAAAGAAGCATGAGAAGATAGGAAATGAATATGTGGTGTTGGATGATATTCCAGTTTGTAATACTCCAGTGGTTCATCATACTGAACAACAACAAAAAATACCACAAACTCCAATAAATGTTAGACGTTCTACAAGGGTAAGTAGACCTCCCAGTATATTTTCTCCTTCTTTATATTCTATCTTATTGACTAACGTTGGTGAACCAAAAGGGTATGAAAAAGTTATGTAGGTGAATACACATAAATAGTGAGAGCAAGGAATGAAATAAGAAATGGAATCCCTACTACAAAATTAGACTTGGGATTTATGCAAGCTACCTGTAGGTAAAAGATATTTACCAAATAAATGGGTTTATAGGCTGAAAGAGGAAGGATTAGGTAAGAAAAGATTTAAAGCCATACTTTTGGTAAAAGGATTTGCATAGAAAAAGGGTATTGACTTTGGTGAGATATTTTCTTTAGTTGTTAAAATTACCTCTATTCATATTGTTCTAAGTCTTGTTGTCACACAATACTTGCATCTTGAATAGTTAGATGTGAAAACAATGGTTCTTCATGGGGATTTGGGAGAAGAAATATATATGTAGCAACCACAAGGATTTTAGGTCAAAGGTAAGGTGAAATTAGTGTGTAGATTAAAGAAGAGTTTGTATGCATTGAAACAATCACCTTGGAAATGGTATTTAAAATTTGACATTTTTATGGTTGAGCATGGCTACAACAGGTGTCATTCATATCATTGTGTTTATTTTAAGAGGCTTGATAATGGTAGCTATATTATCTTATGTTTATATGTTGATGGCATGCTTGTTGTGGGGTCTAACATGGATCATATTAATGAGTTAAAACAAATTTTAGGAAAAAAAAATTCTATGAAGGATTTGGGGGTAGTGAAACAAATCCTCGGTATGAGGATTTCTAGAAATAGGAAAAATGGAGAATTATCTCTATCTCAAAGTGATTATATGGAGAAGGTGTTAAAATATTTAACATGGAAAATGCTAAAGTTGTCAACACACCTTTTCCTAGTCATTTTAAATTGACTAAAGAGATGTGTCTGAAGACACAAGAGGAGGAAGAAAAATGTCCAAGATTTTATATTCTTTAGCTATTAGTAGTTTGATGCACACCATGGTATACATGAGATCAGATATTGCTCATGTCATTGGATTTGTGAGTAGATTTTATGAGTAATCCCGAAATGGAGCATTGGAATGTGGTTAAATGGATTCTCAAGTACTTGAGAGGACATCCAATAAGCATTTATGTTTTGGGGGATCTAATATTGTTCGACATGGTTGTTGACTCAGATTTGGCAAGTGATATTGATACCAGGCATAGCACTACAGGTTATGTATTTAATGTTGGTAGAACAGAAGATGGTTTGATTTCAAGGCTGCAAAAAGCTATTGATTTATCAACTTTGGAGGTGGAACATGTTTTTTCTACAAAGGTGAGCAAGGATATGATTTGGCTACAAGTTTTCTTAGAAAAATTAGGAAATCAGCAGGCTGATAATTACTTATTTATAGATAGCTAGAGTGACATCTATCTTGCTAAATAAAATTCCTTGCATTCAAAGAAAAAATGCATACAACTGAGATATCACTTCATATGGTAAGTATTGGAGGATGGAAATGTAAAGCTAGAGAAGATTGATACATATAAAAATCTAGTGGATATGTTTACGAAGGTAGTGACTCGGGAGAAGTTGATTTCCTCTTCAGCTTCTATTTTCCTTCATGATTAAAATATTAAAATAGAACAGCAGTGTTCGAGGGTATTGAATCCAGTGGGATTTTATTTGGTGTTGATCATTCTCCAAGTAGGATATTGATGATTGTGGAGACCATTCAAACCAAATGTCTTAATTATATTTTTATATATTAAATCTTATACTACATATTCCCTAAGCATACGTTGGTATAATATTAGTGTAATCATTGCATTACCATTTGTTTAGTTCCTCTTATTTGGAAACTAAATGGTTACATTTGGTTATAAGAGTAAATGGTGTGGGAATGGTTATGCTAGAAATGTGTGAGAGAGAGAGAGGAAAGAAAAATCATAGCAGCATATTGCAACATCAAAAAATGTGAGATTAAAGTGGCGTGAGAAGAAGAAAGAAGCATCGGGAAAGAGAAGAGGGATGGTAGTTTTGTTGCATATCTAAAACTATAGATTTATGCATTGTGTTTGCATGTTGTAGCATGTTTATTGTATTTTATTTGTTGTTGGATTAATAATAAAAAGGATTGTTGTTGTTAGTGAACATAGCCCAAGAAAGGGTGAACCACATTAAATCTGACTCACTGTTTTTGTTTTTGTAATTTCATATTCCTTTATTCTGTAATTAATATATGCATTAAATTTGTCTCTTCATTTCTATTGGTAATTCATAACAAATTTCAAATTTAAATTGCTTATTTACTGGGGTCATATTTGTACTTAATTGTTTATATTCAACATTGTTACATGATAGAGAATTGGGCATTTATTTATTCAATATTTGCTTAATCAATGTATAAATGTGCCAATATACATTATCCCCAGAAAAATATGGTGGCCTCCATAAGGTTTTCCACTACACCTATAATTCCCAACTAGAAATGGCAACCGGTCTTATCAGACAACAGGTGGCCACTGATAAGATCTAATAGATAAATAGGTAATCATGCCAAGGTATCATCATCCATACACTCATACAAGTACACCTACATCCCATCTCTGGGAATTTCCTCCATCTCAAATAGTGACCAAATCCATTCAACATGTCTATCCCACTGCACTAGTCTGATATCTATCAGTACTCAAAGAATCTGATAGACATCCTCTAGTATAAATATCATCTCTCGAGTAGGTAGTATAAATTTGTGGCTCTTTTTATACCACCTCTAAGCCAGTGTAGTGAGAAAATAATGGTCTAGTATAATATGAGGCAACTTTGCAATGTAGGTAATCCATTTTTCCTCTAAAAATATAGCCAACTATCTCTACTATATGCGAGTGAAACTCATCTCTAATGACCGCAATCGTTTGTGTCAATCTTGTACATCTAGGGATAATAATCTCTCATGTACATCACCAAACCAACATTGCTACATCACATTTATTTTATTATACCTTTCAAACATTATTTAAAAAATTAACTAACTATATTAGAACAACCTTTTCTATACTAGCATACCCTTTTCTATGTTAGCACGCCCTTTGTTATTCTATCACACTCTTTTATATAATAGCATTTGCACTAGCATGCTAGCACATTCACATTAGTTTGTCCAATTTAACGCTAGAACATTTAGTTAAACGTTCATGCCTTTACCATTAAGCTAGTGCATTTATCGCTTAACACTTATGCTCTCATTTAAATGCTAGTGTATGCACTTCTACGCTAGTGCACTCATCGAGATACACTAGAACACGTAAGTGCATGTGCTAAAAATCAAATTCATTTTTCCCCTACACTTAACTAGAAATAAATGCATCAAAAATTTGATTTTATTGAGCTACTCACCATAACATCCTTGTTTAGTCTCTACTCGTACTCTCAAACATGATATATGTGATGCTTCTGCTACGGTCGGTGGACCATTTCTCTAAAATATCATACTTCTAATTAGGTGATTTTGGGTTCGAGTCCTACCAGGTGTGTAAAAAATGTATACAGGAAAAACTTGAACATAATGAAATATAATAAATTAAACTATCACAAACCTTTCTCCTATACTTAACTAGCAATAAATGTGTCAAAGAATTAAGTTTATTAAGCTACTCATCACAACATCCTTCTCTAGTCTCTTCCCATACTCTTAAACATGATATACACTATGCTTATTCTACAATTGGCGGGCCATCTCTGTAAAATATCAGAGCTCAAATATAACTCAAAGGGAAAAAATATTCTATAAGCACAAATGAGTTGCAATGTTTGTTAACCCTCCAACCCATCTATTTATACCCTCCTAGACCCTAATTCTTATTTTTTTCACCTTCATGACCAAAAATACTAATATTTCTTCATTGTTATATTGGGTGTTTGTCTGTAGCCTCTTCTCTCGTCTGTCACACGTTTATCCATTACTTTGTCATAATGCTCACCCACTTGTGGGGACATTTTGACCACCTCATTCTAACTCATTAGGGCATTCCAATGGTTTCCCCATGACATGTATGGCATTCCTCATTGTGCTACATTCATTTATTTAATTTGTGCACTCTCTATCGTGTCAAAAAACTATAAAATCCAAAAAACAAAAAACAAAAAAATTAAAAATTAAATATATATATCAAAAACATTCAAATAATCCTAAAAAATCCTTAAAATTTCAAAATTTTCAAAAAAAATTCAACCAAACAACACAATTAGTGAGATAAAATAATTCACTCTAACCCTAGTGATCATTCCAATTATCTTAAGACTATCACAATTAATTATTTCCCTCGAGTGTATCCTCACTTGGCACAATTTCGGTTCTCGTTCTCTCAATGTATTTTCAGCGTCCATGCTTGGGGGTAATGACCCTTTTCAATCTCATATCACACTTCAACGGGATATAATACGAGTTTCATGGGGATTATTTGCTCCTCTCTTTGGTCTGATCTAATCCCTCTTTATATACCATTACTTAGGGGCATTCAAATTTGTTTACTTATCATTGTGGAACACATTAGGGGAAAATTTAATTATCTTTATTTCAAAGTTGTGTTGCATTTTTGTTATTATTTCATGATCAATTGCATGTATTTCATTGTGGAACACTTTAAGAAATAGAAGAGCTCGTTCCATAAGCACACCTCCTGTTGAAGATAGAGCTTCTGGTAGTAGCATTCCTCAAGCACAACTTAGCCCTAATTCTTGATGGTGTCTCAATTTCACTTCAAGCAATCTTTCCAAGGATGGTAGCACCTCTACATTGGGGATAAAGAGTTGGGCTGTTGGCTCTTCCTCAACCATTGCATGAGTTACCTAGGGATAACAGGAATAATTTTCCCAAATTTAGAGGTGATGACAAAGTGCACCCTGATGAGCACATTGCAGCCTTCATTGTTGCATGTGGGGTCTTTGGAGTTGAAAATGAGGATGTCTCTATTAGGTTGTTTGTGGAGACCTTGCAAGACAAAGCTGCAGATTGGTTTTACCATCTTCCTATTAGGACCATCACCAATTGGACTACTATGAGGACTAAATTTGAGCAACATTTCAAACCTGCTGAAGATGTGCATGCTTTGTTAGCTCATATTTCTCAAATCAAGAAGGAGGCACATGAGTCTATGAAATAATTTGTGGCCAAGTTAAACAAGTTGATTAACAAGATTCCACTAAATACTAGGCCTATTGATCAGATTCAAAAGTGTTTCTTCTTGAATGCTCAATTACCAAAAGTAATTTATGCCCTGAGGAGAGCAAATCTTACAACTTTGGATGCTAATCAAATATTGGTTATCAATGTGGAAGATGGCTTGATCATCTGGAAAGCTGAAAAGGGAGTCTTTCAAATCCAAAGCATCTTCTTCTTCCTCTTCTCCTGGAGGTAATGCAGATCAGTTCGTGCAAAATATGGCTAATGACCTCATTGTCATCAAGAAACAATTGGCTTAGCATGCTCCATATCAAGATGTTCCAAGGAATAATTTTCAGCCTAGGAACCGCTTGCCCTCTTCTCAAACTAGGTTGGACATTGAAGTTCCAACCCTCAAGATGCCTGTCAATGCTACTTGTGAGGTTCTTGAGCTTGATGATGAGGAAGAAAATGGGCTCTATAATGAAAAAGAAGAGGAAGGAAATTGATGAAGAACTAGATGAACCTGGTGGTTCTCGAGTTCATTTCCTCACCACTGAAGGTGTGGATGATGAAGATGACTATGATGATGTAGTGTCTAAGATGAACAGTGATTCATATGTTGTTATGACCTAGGAGCAGACCAACAAAAAGGAAAAAGTGGTGCAACCTACAAAAAAGATCCAAGGAGTACCCCATCACCATCCCAGTGATTGCAAGAAGAGGAGCTCCTATTCCTACTACTTCCACCCAAAAGGTAAGCTCTACTAGTTCTTCTCCCTCTACTTCTGCTTCTGAGAATTCTTTTCCAACAAATGATAAAGCTGATAGATCAAAATCTTCTCCTACTCCTAGTAGTGATTCCCCATCAACATATGGATCTTTTGACATTATAGACCATCTTAAAAAGACCAAGATTCAGATTTATAAGGCAGAGTTCTATGAAACCCATCCTAAAGCCTTTGTCAAAATGGTTAACTTTGTAAATTCTAAATCTAAAACCCCATCCCATTCTTCTAAATTCCTTTTTCCCACTCCTTCTTCTCCACCTCAACCCAGCCTTGTGGCTGCAGTCACTTCACCTAATGAGAAGATCAAGCCCTTCTATGTGACTCTCCTCATAGCTGGCCACAATATTAGCAATTGTGTCATTGATTCTGGTGCATTTGATAATGTAATGCCTAAAAAAGTGGCTCATGCTTTGGGTCTAACCCTAACCTACACTTATGGCTCTTGTTATTCCATAGAAACTAGAGAAGTGCCTTTGGTTGGGAGAATCAAGGATTCACAAGTAGCTTTTGCTGCTTTACCAGAGAAGAAGGTCTTGGCTACCATCTTGGTTACTGATATCCCTCCTTCATATGGCATGCTACTAAGTAGCAACTTTTGCATAGATGTTGGAGGTGAGATCCAAATGGATTGGTCACATGCCTTGATCCCTGTCAATGGGAAGATGAAGAAGTTGTTTCCTGAGAAACAAGTAGAGAATATTGTGAAAAATATAGATGATCCTAAATCATAAATATTGTATGAAGACATTGGGCATGGGAACTACATGATCATGTCATAAGAGGAGACAAGTCTTTCAAAGGGACTATTGTTTGATCCTAATGGTGTGTGGACTTTGGAGTTTGATGGAAGTTGTTCTTCAGCTAGTTCTGGAGATGGTGTAGTTCTCATTTCTCCTGGGGGTAAGGTTCATCTTTTCTCTTTCAAGTTTCAGTTTGAAAATACCAACAATACTGCTGAGTATGAGGCCCTGATTCTTGGGTTGAGCATGGAGAAGGAAATGGGAGTGAAGAACCTTCTTTTTTGTGGAGATGCAGAGCTAGTTGTAAAACAAGTTAGATACCTTTATCAGGTAAAGAATAAAAGGTTGAAGCAATATAGGAATTTGGTCTGGGATTCCATTGAATTCCTTGATGCTTTTTCCGTTAAAGTTTTTCTAAGTGAAAGGAAAACTAGGGCTAGATCTCTAGCTGTTTTGGGGTCCTTATTGATTCCTCATCTTGATTTCCCTCAGGAAAAATTCGCCATTGAGTTGATCCATAGACCTAGTGTGCCTGACAATGTAAATAATTGGCAAGTTTTTAATGATGAACAGAATTTTGTTTCTTTCTTGGAGCTCAGAGACAACTTTGATTAGTTGTACTTTGAAGGAAGTGACAATATTCCTGGAGAGTGTGTGTCATCAAATGAAGAGGGTGTCAAATAAGGTATGGATCAAGATGGATGCATAAAACTGAAACGCAAAAAAATCCCTAAAGGGCTGGTGAGTTTAGAGAATATTTTTTATAAACATCATAGGTATATGAAGTCTAAAGTTTCCCAAGGAGCCTGACAATTTGTTGAGACTGAGAAAGTGAATATTGGGAGTCTTGATGATCCAAAAATGGTCAACATTGGAAAATGTTGCACTCATGAAGAGAAAAAGAAGGTGGTGAATCTATTGAAGAGGTATGCTGATGTCTTGGCTTACTCTTATGATGATCTTAAGGCTTTTCAGCCTAAAGAAATGCAACATTTCATTCCTCTTAAGCCTAGGATCAAACCCTTCAAATAGAAGCAAAGGAAATATAATCTAAAGATAGCTGATACAATTTTCCAAGAAATACAAAAGCTTTTGAAGGCTAAGATCCTTTTCCCCATCCACCATTCAATGTGGATTGCTAATCTAGTGCCTGTTAGGAAGAAGAATGGTGAGATCCAAATATTTGTGGGGTTTAGAAATCTAAATCAGGGTTCTTTGAAGGACAACTACCCTCTCCCCATGATGGACCAAGTATTGCCATTTGTCACAGGCTCGGAGATGCTATTTATGTTAGATGGATTCTCAGGGTACAATCAAGTAGAGGTGGATATTGTAGATCAAAATAAGACTACTTTTACTACTCCTTGGGGCACCTTTGCATACAAGAGGATGCCATTTGGTCTCATCAATGCTGGTGCTACTTTCCAAGGGCCGCGGACTTGTATTTTGGAATTTTGAAAGGGAAATGCATTGTTGTGTATTTAGATGACTTGACAATGTTTTCTAAAGCAAGAACAGATCACTTCCAACACCTTGAAATAGTATTGTAGAAGGGTAGAAAGCATGGGATTTCTTTAAACCCTAAGAATTCTATGTTTTGTGTCACATAAGGAAAGTTGTTGGGACACATTGTTTCAAAGGAAGGGATCAAGATTGATCTGGAGAGAGTTCAGGCCATCCAGAAAATTCCTCTTCCATCAAGTAAGAAAGGTTTCCATTATTTCTTTGGTAAGATCAATTTCCTAAGAAGATTCATCCTCAATTTTACAAAACTTACTATGAGCATTGCTCACATGATGCAAGGGAAGCAAACTTTTGCTATTGCAAATACTATTGCAAAGACTTTTGCTAAGAATAAATCATTTGAGGACATTAAACAGGCTATTGCAAAGACTCCAATCTTGGTGTGCCCTAACTTTAACAAATATTTCATTATCTATTCTTATGCCACTGAAAAATACCCTAGCTATTGTGTTAGCCCAGAAGAATGTTGAAGATCATGAACTTCCAATTGCATTCATGAGTTATGTCTTGAAAACTCATGAGATGAAGTACACCATGATGGAAAAACATAATTTTGCAGTTGTCAAAGTTGTTAAGCAGTTTAGGATTTACATCCTTAATTTTCATTCTATGGTGTTGGTGCCTGATACAACAATCAAATCCATTCTTACTCAGTAAGAATTTGAAACCAAGAGAGGTAATTGGGTAGCAAAGGTGCAAGAGTATGATCTTGACATCAGGCCAACAAATTTATTTCAGGGTAAGGGCTTGTGTGAACTCATTACTGAGGGAGCTACCAAGGAGTTATCTAAAGATGGATTTGATGTCCCTATTTTTATGTTCCTTAGCTCGACAGATGTATGGTATGTTGGCATTGCTCACTTTCTAACCTATGGAGAGTGTCCATCTCACTTGAGTGCTAAAGAGAAGAGAGCCATCAAACTGAGATATGCACAATATTTGTTATGGGAGAATGCTTTGTTCAAACGAGGTATAGATGAAAGGTTTTTGAAGTGTGTAGACAAGGAGCAATAAAATAAGTTGTTCTCTACTTTTCATGACCAGGCTTGTGGAGGTCATTTATCCTCCACTGTAATAGCTCATAAAATACTTCGTGCTGGTTATTACTGGCCCACTCTGTTCAGAGATGCATCAAAAAGGGTTAGTAAATGTGAAGCATGCCAAATGTTTGTTAGAAGACCTAAGTTAGATGTTTTTCCTCTCAAGTCTGTAGTGATTGAAGATCCATTTCAACAATGGGGTTTAGACTTCATTGGAGCACTCAATCCATATTCTAGTGTTGGGCATACCCATGTGTTGGCTGCCACAGATTACTTCACCAAGTGGGTGGAAGCCATCCCAGTCAAGAGAACTACTTTTGAGGTAGTTTGCAACTTCATTAAGGAGAACATATTGATTATATTTGGGACTTCAAACAAAATTTTGACTGATAATGCTTCCAAATTTTCTTCTACTGAGATGATGGACTTCTAGTATGGGTATGGGATCTCCCTTGCTCATTCTTCATATTACTACCCCCAAGGGAATGGATAGGAAAAATCAACAAATAAGAACTTGGTGAACATAGTTAGAAAGATTGCAAATTATTCTCAGAGGAATTGGCATAAGAAGCTATATGATGCACTTTGGGTTGATATAATTACACCCAAGAGAGCAATTAGAATGTCTCCTTTCCAAGTGGTGTATGGTGTGGAAGCTCAACTGCCAGTCACGATGGAATTTCTAGCCTTGCATCTGATGAAAACCATTAAAGATTCAAGTTTTAGTAGCTCTTTGGATAAGAGAATTATGTACCTTCAGAAGCTTGATGGGGACAAATTGTAATTGGTTGACAAGATAGCAGCTCATCAGTTAAAAGTGAAGGATTTGTTTGACAAGAAAGCCAAACCCAAAGTTTTCCAAGTGGGATACATTGTGTTGCTTTGGGATAAAAGACATGAGCTATGAGGAAGCCATGGTAATTTTTATTCTCTTTGGCTTGGTCCTTTTAGAATCAAACATTTTGCTGAGAGAACTCTTTTTATCTGGATTACATGGATGGATCTCCTCTCCAACTTCCTTATAGTGGGTAGTACCTAATTTTTTTCAAGTCCTAGGTGGCTAGGAATTCCTTTTATACATTGCATTTGGTTTTTTGTTTTGGCTTGTTTCCCTTTCTTTTTATTTATTATGTGGTGTGTTTTGTTTTGGGTCTTCCCTTTTGGTTTGTTTTGTTTCTTTTTATATCTTGTGTGTGTTGCCTTATATTGGTTTTGATTTTGACTCCTTTAACCAATGGATAAGGCACTGGTCCTCTTTCCTAGAGTTATATGCAGTTCTTGATCTTTCCTTGTGTCTTTGTTCCAAGCCAAGTCATCCCCAGAAAGATCCATTTGTTATCACATTCGAAATTCCCCTCATTTTCTAATTCTAGACTTAAAATTTGAGTCGGTTCCTTTAAAAATATTGAAAACAAATTATTGTGAAATATGGTTCTTTCCAAAGGCTTGTGCTCTCCTGGAAACTTCTTCATCAGATGGGAAATTTCTTCCCATTTTCGAAAAGGTAAATAATTCCTCCTAGCTCTTCATATTTTTCAATTTATGACCCAGCAGACCTGAGATGGTATTATTTTCCCAAGGCGGGCTGGCGGGGGTGTGGGAGTTTTTTAGAACTTAACACCTTTTGGAAAAGGGTGTAGTTGGTAATGGAGGGCCCACAAGCCCATGCAGATAGATAGAAAAAATAATGCCTAAGGCCCACCACCAATCAAATGGTGCCACGTGTAACTGAGTTAAAAAGTAGAAGCGGGGATGCGGGTCGGCAAAGAATTTTGAAGTTTTAAGATTTTTTGATCAAAAAGAGTTAAAATTAAAAAGTGATCCGCGACCCCGTCACCAAGCAGATAACACCACATGTCTAACCATTGAAAATTCAAAGCGGGCGAGCGGGCCAAAATGTTCCAAAATGCCTTTTTGATGTAAAAGTTATAAAGCGTAAAGTCCCCCCCCCCGGACCTGCTCCAATCAATTTCTTCCACGTGGGTGGCCCAAATTTAAAGTTGTAAAAGCAAATCAAATGGCCCACATTTTAACTAGTAAAATAATGTGACAGTCATATATTTGAAAACCTAGTTTTTCCACCATTAATGTTTCTTTGCAAACCAAGAATTTGAAAGGGCGCGAATGATTTAAATGATTTGTAACCATTTCTTGCTTACTCAAGGAAGTTGTAACCGTCTCATGTGAGCTATTTCATGGGATTTCAAAGCCATTGTAAAGGGTTAGAATTTTGATATTCTATAACTATAATTTCAAATTTGAAGAAATCAATACAAGGGTTTTCCCCTTTTTCCTCTATTTTCTCTTTCCTTCTTGCTCTGATATGTGAATCATCTAATCCTTGCATACTTAGAAACTTTGTGTTCTAGTTTATACAATCTCAATAACTTTGAGTTTGTGGATTGTGCTTGTTATAAACATGAATGGTTCTACTCTATATCTCATTTGCTCAATACATATAAGGGTTTTCTTTGCCATCTCTTTTCCCTAAAAGTATTGTCTTCTTCTTCCTCCCTCCTCTCTTCAATTATTCTATCCTCATGTATTGATAACTTTCCAGGCATAAAACACATTTCAAGATATTAGGAAACCACCATTGAATGAAAGATTATGTATTTGTACGTAGTTTTTGCCCCTAGTTTCAATAACGGAACCTCTCCCATTAAAGAGGAGCAACTTGCTTGTCCCTTGAATATGGTTTCATTCCAAGTGCAAATCTAAAACCCAATTGTTTTTGGCGACTCCACTGGGGATTTGTTTAAAAAAATTCCTTTCTAAAAAGAAAAACTAATTTGATCATTTCTTTGATCTGGAGACTCTAAGATACACTCATGGTAAAAGGTCTCTTGGAATTGAAGATCCCCAATTTCAACTCCTGGATCGACAAGGTTTTCAAATTTCTCCAACAAGAATAAATAGAAGATATCATTCCACAAGCACGCCTCTTGTTGAAGATAGAGCTTCTGGTAGTAACCTTCCTCAAGCACAACTTAGCCCTAATCTATGTTTCCTAATTCGTGTTGTTGTCTCAGTTCCACTTCAAGAAATATTTCCAAGGATGGTAGCACCTCTACCTTGGGGATAAAGAGTTGGGCCTCTGGCTCTTCCTCAACCATTGCATGATTTACCTAGGGGTAATAGGAATAATTTTCCCAAATTTAGAGGTGATGGCAAAGTGCACCCTAATGAGCACATTGCAGCCTTCATTGTTGCATGTGGGGTCCTTGGAGTTGAAAATGAGGATGTCTCTGTTAGGTTGTTTTTGGAGACCTGGCAAGACAATGTTGCAGATTGGTTTTACCATCTTCCTATTAGGACCATCACCAATTGGACTACTATGAGGACTGAATTTGAGTAGCGTTTCAAACCTGCTGAAGATGTGCATGCTTTGTTAGCTCAAATTTCTCAAATCAAGAAGCAGCCACATGAGTCTATGAGAGAATTTGTGGCCAAGTTCAACAAGTTGATTAACAAGATTATACTAAATACTAGGCATGTTGATCATATTCAAAAGTTTTTCTTCTTGAATGCTCAATTGTCGGAAGTAATCTATGCCCTGAGGAGAGAAAATCTTGCAACTTTGGATGTTGATCAGAGATTGGCCGTCAGTGTGGAAGATGACTTGCTCATGTCTAGAAAGCTGAAAAGGGATTCTTTCAAATCCAAATCATCTTCTTCTTCCTCTTCTCCTGGAGGTAATGTAGATCAATTGGTGCAAAAGTTTTCTAATGACCTCATTGCCATCAAGAAACAATTGGCTCAGCATGCTCCATATCAAGATGTTCCAAGGAAGAATTTTCAGCCTAGGAACTGTTTGCCCTCTTCTCAAACCAGGTTCGCCATTAAAGGTCCACCCCTCAAGGTGCTTGTCAATGCTACTTGTAAGGTTCTTTTACATTGCATTTTTACACACATATACATACATATTTGACTACTTGATCATTTTCTCCTTGCAGGTCTAGTCATATGAGAAACAAGAAGTCAAATAGGGGCAACAACAACCACCACAATGACATCAACAACACTTCACGTCAGCACACTTCACATACTAACCATACAGGTACACTACACACATTAGCATCAGCAAACACATTCCACCCTAGGTTCACTCTCATCCCTTTTTTGCATATTTTCATCTTTAGTTTCCATGCTCCATCATCTTTTTATCACTCCACACTTTTTCTAGTCCTTTGCCATGCCTTCTTTGTTACTCTACATCGGTATCAGGTATGCATCTCTATCTACTTTATGTTATCAAGATTTTTTCTCACTAACAATATATGGGGGCAAATTTAGACACAAAATCATGTACTTTAGACATTGTTTAGTCCCACTCTCATACTTTAGACACTATTTAGAGAGTTTTTGAGTGAATAAAGTACTAATTAACCCCCGTCTCTTGGCTATTTTTATTTGATTTGTATCATCATTCTTGACCTTTACCACACACATGTCCATTAATTTTTCATCATATTCCATCATTTTAGCCTTGACTAGGGCACCCATGATAGTACTATGGCACCAATGGGCGCCCTAGTCCCACTATGGGCACCCCGATCCTTCTTAAACTTTCCCACCACTTTTTGGTGGTCATCCATTTCAGGGTTAATTACAAAATTAGATCAAGATAACCCTATAAATATAAATTTATGAGACCATAATGAGGGACCAAGAACTAGTCACTGTTATCATCCACCTAGAGTTACATCCATATATTACATTACAGATCACTTGCATCCACATAAATCCATCACAAGGCACAAGGCTAGGACATTTGCATCACACACATCATAGCGGGAGGATTCTATTCTATTCCATGCACCATCTATTACATTTTTCTACACATAGTTATCTCGTTGCATCACAAAGTGTGAATAGCAAGAGAGTAACCTAGGGCATGTTTGGCACACACAAATAGAGCTAAATTTGGGTCTAAAATGTAGTGCAGCACTCAGTTAGTAAGACCACCATTATGGCAACTGAGGTCAGTCTGACCCTTTCATATGCATTTTTCTTTTTTAAATATTGATTCTTCTTTAGGGTTTTGCAGGTCTTCCTTTCATCTCAGATTAGTAGTGACACCTGGTGCAGTACATAGGATTTGATGTGACACATAACAAGGGTTTCAAACCACCTACCAAAACTATGACAATCAATTTTGGATCTTTTACACATACCAAAGCACTCGTAGGAAACCCAGTCCTTCTCTAGGCACCTTAGTCTGAATAATCAATCTAGATCCATCCTTTTCAGGGTTTTTGCACAGTCATTCCTTCTTCCTAATTATCCATTCACCTCTGCGACACAATCCCATGAGCGTCTTCCATTTAGCTGATTTCATTCCTCTTATTTCTTGCACTTTATGATTTATGTTTTCATTGGCTTAGTTTCTTGGGTCATGTTGTATATATCGACACAAAGGAAATATTTCGAAGGGGTTCCAAAACCCAACACAAAGGAAATATGTCAGAGGGGTCCCAAAACCCGACACAAAGGAAATATGTCGGAGGGGTTCCAAAACCCGACACAAAGGAAATATGTCAGAGGGGTTCCAAAACCTGACACAAAGGAAATATGTCAGAGGGGTTCCAAAACCCAACACAAAGGAAATATGTTGGAGGGCTTCTAAAACCCGACACAAAGGAAATATGTCGGAGGGGTTCCAAAACCCGACACAAAGGATTTCAGGTTTCGGGTTTCGGGAAAGATGAGACATGAAGCATGAAAATCGCAAGGCATGTCCCAATGCTTGAGAGTTCCAAAAACCCGAAAACACTACCTAGGCAAATCGGGTTTTGGAGACAGGAAAGCATGAGGCAAAAACATGTTGAGGCACCCTCCAAACCCGATGCAGATGCAAAGGAGAAACCCGAACCCGACTGGAAACAGACCCTAACTTGGGGAATATTCAAATGGCCATAACTTTTCACAGGGATCTCGGATTCACGCAAGGTTGGACTTTTCAAAAATCTCTCGGCATCCTCTACCCAACGGTGAATGGATATCTTGATTTGGGTGAGAAAAATTTATTCAAAAATATAAAATATAGTTTGCCATTTTTTGGGGTTGTTAGGGGTCTCACCTACTGGCATAATGAGATGAGTTAAGGGCAGTCCGGAGGTGGTTGGAGCAGATTTCGAATTCCTCTCTTCTCCCTCTCTTTTCCTCCTATAAATTATAAGGAGGGGCGTCTTTAAAAAGGTTGGATATTCTTTTTTGCCCCTCCCTTCTTCTCTTTGGCAGGTGAATTTGTGGAGTTCAAACCTCCCATTTAAAATTGTAATGCAACTTTGCCTCTTGGCATTTTGTAGTGTATTGTGCCAATCTTTGGAGTAAATAATACATGTTTGTGGATGATTATCAACCCTTTCTGTGTTAATTTGCATCCCCTTGACCTTTCACTGTGAATTTGGTTACCTGTGCATGATCTTGCATTACATTTAAATGGTTTGTGTTTATTGGCAAGACAGGTGTTCTTCATTCCTCGGTGTATCACCTTTGTTAGTTTAGATTTATTTTCTACGCATCTCCTTACCCTGTCTCCATGGCAAGTTAGATTAGGTTTTTTAGGAAACCCTCTGCAAATTTTACGTGTGCATCTGAACAGAGGAATAGGAATCGGCCTTCATCTGGAGAGCTTTTCCGATTTCACAAGGTCCCACACTTGGGAAAAGCTGCATGTTATGCAATCGCACTGAGAGTCTCAACCCATCGAGTTGTAGAGTCCCAGGGGTGCTGCGATTCACCTTCAATAGTTTCGGCACACCCGGTGGGACCAAGAGGTCATTCCATGAATATTTGAAGGAGTTTTCATGAAATTTGGACTAAAAGATTACAGTTTTTACAATTTCAGATTTTGCACCTTCCAGTCTGAACTCCGAAATCAATTTTCAAGGGCTTAACTTGCTCAAAACAAGTCAAAATTTCACCAGTTGGTAGATCTAAGGGTAATCTTCAAAAGGGTATCCTTAGTTTTTTGAGATTTTGATTTTCAAAATTTCATGGTTTTTAGTGTTTCAGGTTTTCGAGGTCCGAGAACATCAAAGAAGACCCAACAGTCATTTCAGGTTTTGGGGGATGCATTGCATGGTCCTATTCCTGACAATAGTCATTTTAGGTTTTCTAGGGTGTCAGGCATGCCGCAAGTTCTGACACATGGCAATTCAGGTTTTGTAAGTTGCATTACATGACCTGAGTTCCACTTGTACCTTTCGGGGATTCACAGCTGCACAACAAGACCCAAGTTCTGAATTGAAGTTTGTCTCCTCTAGGTCCTTCAAATTTTTTAATTCCATTTTCAATATTTTTAAGTTTGGTGTGTAACTTGGCAAAATCCAACCTTTTAGAAGCTTGTTATCTAACACATCTGGCGACTCCAAAGGGATAGAGTTCAGCGGTGTAGCAGCACAAGTTGCCCAGGCACATGAGAAGAATTCAAACCAGGTCTAATACTCGAGAAGAGGGGCTATTTTTCCACTTGCAACTATCACCAGGTAGAGGGAGGAGAGGAAGAAGACCACAAAGATCACCATATCCACCTAACAAGACTTTGTCTACACCTCCACCTAGTAGACCTTTTCTCGCATCGATTAGGGTTCTTAGGCGAATCATAATGGCACATCTACCACTGAATCCCTTTGTCAATTTCACGGGTAGTAGTCCACTTTCCCTAAATGCTCATAATCAAATTCCAATTGCAGCACTAAAGAATATACCATATTTCACAGGAGAAAATCATACTACTCCTATTGATCACATCCAGGATATTGCTAATGCATGTGCAATCCATGAAATAAATGAAATGGATGTTGCGGTCAAGCTATTGGCTTCATCTTTCAAAGGCAAGGCCTTACAATGGTTTAGGAGCCTAGCAGCAAGGTCTATTATGAATTGGAACCAACTTTGTTCAGCTCTTTGCAGCCAGTTTGGGGAGAGGGCAGACAATTTGTCCTTATTGGAACAATTGACAACAATCAAAAGGGCTCCTAACGAAGAAATGATAGATTTCAATTTCAGATTCCAATGGACATGGGACAGGATTCCAATAGCTGTTAGGCCAACCACTGAAGGAGCATTCCTTTATTTCTTAAAGGCTATAAATTCAGACATAGCCATGATGATCCAATCAATGGGAGGAACAATGTTGTCAGGGGCCTACAACACAGCTATCAGAGCAGAAAACTGTTTGATCCAAGCTGGCAAGCTTGCACCAAGGCCACCAATGCCTCTCTATCTGGATATGGGAATCCTACAACCAGTCAAGCACCAGATTTGAATCCCATTCCAACTCCTAGAAATCAAAGCAATAATGAGGCATTGACTTCTTCAAATACTTCAAAGGAATTACAGGAGGTCATGAAACAACTGCAGAACCTTGGAAATGAGCTAGTGACTATCAAAAGATAGCAAGCTCAAAGTGCTAGACCGTATCAGCCTCAAGCGCAGTACCAGGCTAGGCCCTCATACCAACAAAATAGACCACCAGCTCAGGCTACAAATCAAAACCAAAACCAGGGACAACCTCAAGCTGCCATGCCATTTCGACCGTATGATCCAAATACAACGACATCCTCAAGAGCCTTGGTTCCAACACAAAATAACATGGCACAGGAATACAACTAGTGTTACCCTTTGCAATCTACCCCAGAATCAGTCAGCATGTTTCAATGGTGCACTGAATCAGGCCTTGATGGTGCAAACCATTGGTGTTCCTCAAGAACCAAGCCAGGAAGAGAATCAGTAGCAAGAAATGGAACAAGAAGGACCTCCAACAGAAACCACATTGGCCAATTGGCAAACAAAAGACTTCTGTGGAGTTAACCAACAGCCTTTTTAAAGCATGGCTGCCAACACACGGTCGAAGAAGAGAAACATAGAAGAGGGACAACCATCTAATCCAGTTGTTTCTCAACCCGCTCTTACACAACAAGGGGTCAATAGACCAAACGCAGCTCCAAATGTGCAAAATCAACCTAAGGTACCTATTGTAGCAACACATGCACCTGTTCAAGCTCCAGAAAAGGTTGTGCCAAGTAAGGGACAACAAAAGGACAATTCATCCCCTTTCAACATCATCGATCAAATGAAGAAGACACATGTGAACATTTCCATGTGGGAATCACTTGCGATCCCAGGGCAGTGAGATTTATTGCAAGCTGCAATGGCTAATTGGTCTGCCTCAAATGTATCAAATCAGAGACATGAGAAAGTTCTCACTAATGCAGTGCAACAGGATGGGTGCCAGACAAACAAGAATTTGAAGCCTCCACCATTCTATGTGTCATTGGTTGTTGGAAACCACTTGGTACACAACTGCATGATAGATTCAGGGGTAAGTAGTTCAGTAATGCCGAAGCAAATAGCGTATCAACTGGGTTTGAAGTATGAGCTAGTGCTGAAAGGAGTAGTGCAGCTAGATGGAACGGCAGTAGGAACTATCGGAGTCATCAAGGGGTTAAGCCTAACACTACATTTATGTCCTAATGTTACAGTTCTACAAGATGTGTCTATGATTGACCTTCCGCCACTCTTTACGTTGTGTCTATCAAGGGACTTCACTGCAAAAATCAATGGATATTTATCTACAAATTGGTCACACATGATTTTCAGGACAAGGTATGGGGCCAAAGCAACAATCAGGTCAGAACCAATTACAAATTTCCATGTTGAGCCTCATGTACCAAATCCTATCAATGTAAATTGCTCTGCTTTTGATCAGGAGGAGTGTTTAAGTGATCTAGAAATAGGTACTAAGGTCGAGGGAATTCTTGATTTGACTTTGGATGAATGGGCAAACAAGAGTCATGAATTTGACCCATATAAGGAAATTGAAGAATCTGAATTGGGTGTGTATTGTGTACATGAAGAAAATCCACCCATTCCTGACATCCTCCAGCCTGAACAAAAGGATGAAAACAAAGTTTGGAAATTATTTTTCGATGGTTCGAGAAGTAGACAAGGTGTTGCAGGTGGTGCAATGTTGATTTCACCATAAGACATCAAATATTTTTTAGCTTTTTGTTCCAGTTTTCCTGTTCAAACAACACGACTAAATACGAGGCATTGATTCATGGACATCATTGGCCCAGGAAAAGGGGCATAAAGAACTTGCAGGTGTTCGGGGATAGCGAGCTAATCGTTAATCAAGTCAGGGGACAACATGCTACAAAGAATGACCTACTGAAGAGCTACAAGAACAGGGTGTGGGACCTCATTGAGGATTTCAAAGCTTTCAACATTGTGTCCATACCCAGGAAGAAAAATGAAGCCATAGATAGGCTCGCAGCAGTTGGAGCAACGTTTGATGTGGTTGACAACATCAGAAGGGAAAAAACACAACCACATATCAATGTGATTGTGAGGCCAGCAGTTCCAGATAATAACATAAGTTGGCAGGTGTTTTAGAACGATCAACAGATCATCAATTTTTTACAAGAAGACGCTGAATTCTCATCAAGAAATCAGGACAGACTAGAGCAGCAGTATGGGGATCAAGTAGTGCAGCTGCGGACAAACAAGCTTCCCAAGGGTTTAGTAATGTTGGAGTCTATCTTCAACCCTAACGACCAATTCTGTAAGGAAAAGGCTAACATACAGGTCAAGAGAGAAGATTCAGGGCCAATTCTGGTTGGGGAAGACAAAACACTTCAAATTAGTAAAGTGGCCACTGAGCAGGAGAAATCAGATTTCACACAGCTTTGCCAACAATTTCCAGATGTCTTCGCTTGGAGCTATGAAGACTTGAGAGGATTCAATCCGAAGTTGGCACAACATACCATAGAATTGGATCCAGATGCTAAGCCCATCAGGCAGAAGTAGAGACCTGTTAACCCTCGCATTGAGCCTCTAATGAAGAAAGAGTTAAACAAGCTAATAGAGGCAAGCATTATATTCCCAATCAAGCACTCAAGCTGGGTTGCAAACTTGGTTCCGGTCAAGAAGAAGAGTGGAGAAATCAAGTTGTGTGTGGACTTCCGAGACCTCAATAGGGCATCTCTCAAAGACCATTACCCACTTCCTTCAATGGAACAAATATTGCAAGTAGTATCCGGTTCAGAGAGATTCTCTCTCCTAGATGGCTACTCAAGGTATAATCAGGTGATGGTGAAATAAGATGACCAATTCAAGATTGCTTTCACCACCAAATGGGGGACCTATGCCTACAATAATATGCCATTTGGGCTATCAAATGCTAGAGCCACTTTCCAAAGGGCAATGGATATGGCATTCAAGGGGTTGATCAATAAAATAGTTCTCATATATCTTAACGACATCACTGTATTCTCAAAAAATGCAGCGGATCACCTCTGTCATTTGAGGCAAGTATTTCAAAGATGTAGAAGATTTGGGGTATCATTGAATCCCAAAAAATGCATATTTTTTGCTCACGAGGGAAAATTTCTAGGCCATATTGTTTCAAAGGAAGGGTTGACGATTGACCCAGAAAGAGTTGAAGCAATTCGAGCATTGCCATTACCAAGTCACAAGAAGGCTCTTCAAAGCTTCTTGGGAAGGATCAATTTTGTCTGTAGGTTTGTTCCAAACTTTGCAGCTCTCGTAAATCCAATAATGCTGATGTTGAAAAAGAGCATGGTATTTAAGTGGACAACTGAAGGCAAGGCAAGTTTTGAGGCAGTAAAAGAGGCTATATCTCAAGCCCCAACTCTCGTCAATCCAGACTTCTCCAAGGACTTCGTGCTATATGCCTTCGGTGGTGGAGACACCATTTCTGCAATCCTGGCACAACAAAACAAATTAGAACAACTAGTTGCTTTCTTCAGTCAAGGCTTGGAGGAATACGAAACTAGGTACTCTTTCATTTAAAAGCATGTCCTTGTAGTAATCAGAAGCTTAAAGAAATTCAAGCACCTAGTCTCGAACAACAAGATCCAATTATTAGTCTCTCATGCGGGAGTCAAGGACTTCCTTCTAAACAAGGATCTGAATGAGAAACGTGCAGGATGGATCACTCGTGTCATAGAATATGACATCGAAATTAAGGTCACTAAGCTAGTACGTGGAAAAGGACTATGTGAACAACTAGCTTTGAATCAGAAAGTTGAAGCAAGTGATGAAAAAGAGATTGCCTTGGTACTACAGGATGATCAAGAACAAGAAAATGATGACATGCCTACTCCTTGTTGGACTCAGAGTATGATACACTTCCTACAGATAGGCCTATGCCCTCCAGAAATTACCAAAGCAAAGAGGAGATACTTTAGATTATAGGTTATCCCGTATGTACTTGTTGATGGTGTTTTGTTCAAGAAAGACATCAATGGAGTTCTATTCAGGTGCATTGGGCAAATCAAATTGAGAGGGTGTTACAATATTTTCATGATGGAGATTCTGGCGGACATTTTTCCCCACGAGTAACAACTCTCAAGATAATGAAGGCAGGGTATTATTGGCCCACGGTGTTCAATGACTGCTATACATGGATAAGAAAGTGTAAGAAATGTGCACTCTTCACAGGCAAAGAAAGACTAGCAGCACTTCCATTGCACCCAATCTTGGTTGACCAACCATTTCTGCAATGGGGATTGGACTTCATTGGGGTCATCAACCCAAACTCAAGCCAAGGCCACAAGTGGATTCTCACAGCGACAGACTATTTCACCAAGTGGACCGAAGTAGTAGTGCTCAAAGAGGCAAGTGAGTCTAATATACTAGAGTTTTATGAAGGAATAATAACCAGGTTCGGTGTGCCGGCCACTATCAAATCAGACAATGCATTGGCATTCATAGGTTCCAAGATTACAGAATGGGCTGTCAAGAATGGAATCTATTTGAGCACCTCTTCAAATTATTACCCGCAGGGTAATGGTTAGGAAGAGTCCACGAACAAGAATTTGCTAAGAATCATCAGAAGGACTCTAGATGAAAACCAAAGAACATGGCATACCAAGCTAAAATCAGCATTATGGGCTGACAAAATAACACCAAAGAGGTCTACAGGTAATTCCCCTTACAAGTTGGTCTATGGAAAAGAGGCAGTATTGCCTATATCATTAGAACTGCCTGCATTGGAGTTCATCAAGCAGTTGGAGTTCGCTGAGTTCAAACCAATGGAGGCCAGGTATGCAGAGTTGATGGAATTGGAAGAAATTAGAGAACATGCAATTCAAACAATTGAGAAAGATCAGGCCTTAGTAAAAAGATGGTTTGATAAGAAAGCAAGAGCAAGGACCTTCCAGGAAGGGGACCTAGTTCTGAAATGGGATGCAGATCGGGAAAAACCAGGAAGGCATTCCAAGTTTGATGCCATTTGAAGTGGCCCCTACATGGTCACAGGATGTAAGAGTAGCAATGCCTTCCAATTGTCTACATTGGACGGAGAAGAACTCCCGATTCCGGTAAACGGAATCTATCTTAAACATTGCTACTGAAAAGAAAATGTTTACCCTTGTAAATATTAGCCTAGATTTCATTTCCTCTAAGTGTGTATACACATTGTCTTGTTGTAGTTAGGTTTCAGTTTCCCTAAGTGCTTTGGCACAGGTTTTGTTGCTCCTAGGTTGGATTTCTACAGTTCAGCGTGCTCTCGGAGGAGGAGTTGTGGTATCAGGCTCAGGATCAGATATCAAGTTGGTTTCAGGTTATTGCTTATAACTTCATGCCCAATGGATCGCTAAAAGGCCACTGATCTTCTACCTAGCAGGCAGGTAATCCCGTTGAGTCGCCAAATTGTTGTATATATCGACACATAGGAAATATGTCAGAGGGGTTCCAAAACCCAACACAAAGGAAATATGTCGGAGGGTTCCCAAAACCCAACACAAAGGAAATATGTCGGAGGGGTCCCAAAACCTGACACAAAGGAAATATGTCGGAGGGGTTCCAAAACCCGACACAAAGGAAATATGTCAGAGGGGTTCCAAAACCTGACACAAAGGAAATATGTTGGAGGGGTCCCAAAACCTGACACAAAGGAAATATGTCAGAGGGGTTCCAAAACCTGACACAAAGGAAATATGTCAGAGGGGTTCCAAAACCTGACACAAAGGATTTCGGGTTTCGGGTTTCGGGAAACATGAGACATGAAGCATGAAAATCACAAGGCATGTCCCGATGCTTGAGAGTTCCAAAAACCTGAAAACACTACCTAGGTAAATCAGGTTTTGGATCCGGGAAAGTATGAGGCAAAAACATGTTGAGGCACCCTCCAAACCCGATGCAGATGCAAAGGAGAAACCTGAACCCGACTGGAAACAAACCCTAACTTGGGGAATATTCAAATGGCCATAACTTTTCACAGGGAGCTTGGATTCACGCAAGGTTGGAATTTTCGGAAATCTCTCAGCATCCTCTACCCAACGGTGAATGGATATCTTGATTTGGGTGAGAAAAATTTATTCAAAAATATAAAATATAGTTTGCCATTTTTTGGGGTTGTTAGGGGTCTCACCTACTGGCATAATGAGATGAGTTAAGGGCAGTCCGGAGGTGGTTGGAGCAAATTTTGAATTCCTCTCTTCTCCCTCTCTTTTCCTCCTATAAATTGTAAGGAGGGGATTCTTTTAAAAGGTTGGATATTCTTTTTTTCCCCTCCCTTCTTCTCTTTGGCAGGTGAATTTGTGGAGTTCAAACCTCCCATTTAAAATTGTAATGCAACTTTGCCTCTTGGCATTTTGTAGTGTATTGTGCCAATCTTTGGAGCAAATAATACATGTTTGTGGATGATTATCAACCCTTTCTATGTTAATTTGCATCCCCTTGACCTTTCACTGCGAATTTGGTTACCTGTGCATGATCTTACATTGCATTTAAATGGTTTGTGTTTATTGGCAAGACAGGTGTTCTTCATCCCTCGGTGTATCACCTTTGTTAGTTTAGATTTATTTTCTACGCATCTCCTTACCCTGTCTCCTTGGCAAGTTAGATTAGGTTTTTTAGGAAACCCTCTGCAAATTTTACGTGTGCATCTGAACAGAGGAATAGGAACCGGCCTTCATCCGGAGAGCTTTTCTGATTTCACAAGGTCCCACACTTGGGAAAAGCTCCATGTTATGCAATCGCACTGAGAGTCTCAACCCATCGAGTTGTAGAGTCCCAGGGGTGCTGCGATTCACCTTCAACAGGTCATTTATATATTTCTTTACTATGTTTATTTACTTCATTTATAGTTTTTCATAGCTTAGATTAACTAGTACATATATTTACATTTTTAGTTAATCAGTAGCAAATTGTGAGGTCTACAAGGCAATTATGTGAAGATGATGTTTTGAAACTTAGGGAAGTAGTTGATCATTTTTTCTAATGAATTTAAGCATGTTAAAATCATTTTATCCTTTTTGTATAAGATTTTGAGAGAATTTTATTTTTGAGCAAGAATCAAGCTTCTTGGAATATAGTTGAATTGGCATAAATTTTATGTTTTTGAGGAGTGATTGTACTAATACTTTTTGTTGGCTGTGTTTTTTAATGGTATTTGCATCAAATGAGGAGCCAAAGCACCCTGTGATGGAAGAATATTGTGTATCAAAGTCATTTATAAAATATAATATCTTCCCTTTAGGTGTAAGATCAAAGGAAGGAATACATACGAAGAACTTATCCACTTTGATACCTTCCATGACCACATGACCCATACCATTGTAGATGGATCCAAGCCCAATATTTCAAATTAGAAGATAATTAATTTTCTCTATACTCTCCCCATGTGTTTCACAACTTATTAGAAACTAAATAGAGCTGAAATATAGTCGTAGAAAGGAGACACATGCCCCCAATATCCCTAAAATTGAAAATGAGTGTTATGGAGAAGAAGGAATGAAACATTTCACACCCCCTAAAACTTATCTAAATTAAGTCATTTGAGTCTAAAATTGTGCCAAAAAACTATTTCTGTAGGTGAAAATATGAAACTACTAAGAAATTTGTTTTAAATTTCCCTAGGGAAAAACAGTATAAACGGGTAAGGAACATTTGTACGGTCTTCACTGTACTGTACATTTTTTACCTTATGCTTTATTTGTTGAATTTTTGTGTCTGGTGTTGTTTCTAAGTATTTCTTACCTTTTCATGCTTGTATCTGAGCCCATCGTGGTGTAGAATATACCTAGATGAATGTCCCCTCTTTAAAAGTTTGTGTGATAAAAAAGTTTGATTTCATGGCTCAAAAGAATAGATGTGTAACCATGTATGATAAGTTTCATAATCTGCAAATAAAATAAAGGAAGAGATGATGTGTGGCCACCAATAATAACATGTACCTCCAAAGAGGATGCACATGGTGGAGACCATGACATGTAACAAGAGTAAAAATAACAATAAGAATAATAGCAGTAATAATGCCAACAAGAAAACTAGTATTATTCAGCAATATTAGAGGATATGCGACTGAAAAGATAACAATGCAAACATTATCACACAAAAAAGTGTAGTTCCTACAAACATGGGACACCCATGGTGTCGTAAGACAATCAAGGTCCTTGGGATTAAAATCAAGATATGCAATGTCACATAAGAAAGGCATGATGCCACAAACGTGGGACACCCATAATGTTGCAAGACGAACAAGGCCCTTAGGCCATAATTAGTATAATAAGTGAGTAAATACATACACAACTAGAAAACATTTATATAAAGCAATAGTATCATAATGTGATGAAATGGCATAGCAAGTGATATATAGGAGCATATGAAACAGCAAATTTCAACACCATATGAGATACATGTGTTAGTTTTTTTAATTTCAAGAGATAGAAAATACAATATGTATGTAATTAAACATGACAAGGAAGTGAAAAAGGTTTTATCATGAAACAATAGCATATGGATTGTGTGGAGGGATGCCCCCAGAAAACGTATGCAATGAACCACAATAGCTCCCATAATCAAGTATCGATATTTATGTCCTACATCATGCTCAATACACCCCATGAATGCACGTGTGTAAAGAATAAAAATGTTATCTATAAAACTAGAAGGATAAACAACATGTATAATGTAAAGTGTTAACAATGTATGCTAAAGAAACATATCGTGATTTTTGCATTTTTGAAAATATGTGAATGTTTTTACTTTTTTGACTAATCAGTGTTTTTTATATTTTCTAGTGCATATTTATATACAAGAAAAGGGTAGAACAAGGGCTACTAAAGCTCGTTGCAAACATCGTCCATGGCAGAATGAAACCAAATGGGTCCAAGATCAACTACATTAGTAAATTTCTGAAAATGAGAACCAAAGAACAATAATGTCTCATGAAATTGATGTAGTGCCATAATGTATTCTTCATAGTGTAAGGAGGACCTTGGCTTTGCATAACATGAGCTCAATATGTCATGTTAGGTTTATAATTATGAAAACAGACATTATAAATAGTAATCATGCCTATGATCAAGGGAAAAGTGAGGCTAGTTTTATGTTCATTGAGTGTACCAAATATATGTCATTACCAAGATATACCAAAGGTCAATGGTGTAGGTTGAGGATCAAGATAACCTCAAAATTTAGTTAGAATAACAAGTAATCCAAAGTTATCATAAGCATAACATATCCATAAAACTTCATAAAATGAGTGAGAAGAGGTGTGATATGAGATGACATGAGTCCTAAAGTGTGCAAATCCTCATAAGTACATATATTCTTATTAGTATTTAGATGTAGTGGGATGTGTGTCCAATATTAGTTGCAGATATAAACTATACTAGAAAGAGTATCAAAGTGTGGTACCGAATTGGAAGGTGGGGATGGATTGTATAAGATATTAACATGTCCACTTGCTTTAAGAGTATTGATTTTTTCAATTAAGGTTTTTCAATGATCTATATTGTGTCCAGAAATGTGATGGTAGTAAAAAATGGATGACCAAGCTACTGAGAAAGTTTTTTAGTAGAGTGATGACATTTAGAAGGAAATGAAAGAAATCCCTAGTCAATCAAGATAGATAGTGCCTAATGCGGTGTGTCAATATGAGCATGAATTATAATAGATGTGGCATGTGGTGAAGCATCAATCGGGATGAGGAATATCAGAAGCAATGTGAGTAATAGGAGTAGAATCGGTAGTACCATAGGTAGTTTCCCTAAGTTGGTAATGTCTAGTGTGAGTAGAGATAAAAAGAGAATGAAACATAGACTCATCTTCATTGATAGGATTAAAATTTATCTTACGCAAGTTTTCATCTATAAGTGTAATTATTTTATCGTTGATATCGGTAGTACAATCATATGTATCAAGTAGCTAAGTAACATTATCTAAGATATTAGGAGCAAGAGGTAGTGGTGAAGTAGAAAATGAAGGAGGTACCATGGAATAAATATCCATGATGGCCTCATTATGAGGGGGTGCAAGGGAAATAGGCTCAAAAGTATTACTAGCTTCACCACCAACATATGTATCCATATTGTCCATGGAAATATGTTGTAATCCGGGAGTGAAAAAATGGACCTATGGATTAGACAGATCTAATTTGTAATATTAATAAGGTTCTACATCAGTAGAAATGGTATGCTTAGTGCCAATATGTAAAAACTTGATATAATGATGGAAACTAGATGAAAAAATTTACATATCATGAAGTCATGGATGATCCAAAAGTAAATATTATTGAAGATCAATACCCATTATATGATATGTAGTAGGTGGAATTTTAGATCCAACTAACAAATCAAAAGTAATAACCCTTAATGAAGAATGTGTAACGTTGTCAAAATCTCTCACACTAATAATGTCATGATTAATTACTTGAGGAGAAATACCCATTTTTATGAGCAGTGATTTAAGAAACATGTTAAGACTAGATCTATTGTCCAAAGTAACCCTCTTGATAAAGAATCATTAAATGCATGCTATAATGAATAAGGGTGGGTATTTTTCCATATCAACATTTAAATGGATATCGAATGGGTTGAAAGTAATAGCTTTATCAAGTTCTTTAAATGAATCCATAAGAGAAGAAAATGTAGTTAGATCAGTATAATTAGCCAAAGTGAAAGAGTGCAATGTGTCTTATAAGTGTATACACTTAAATTTCATAATCTATGCTTTGACACCATTAATCTTGACATTACACACTTGCATACACAAAACACTTTCTTCACTCTTGTTTAGCACACTTGATATCTCTTTGATTACTTACTTATCCTTTCATACCTCTACATCATCAATTTCTAAGGTTTTATGGCATAAAATGCATATAAAGACATTTATCCTCAAACCCAAAAAGATAACATTTATTTTCCCCTCGGTCAAAACCACCAGTTCTGGTTGGCATTGACACATGTCAATCCTGGCCCTACTGCACAGTTTTAGACCGACATGTTTTACGACCAAATTCTCAATTTCATCATCTTCATATGGACTAATATTCCCTCTTGTTTATAATTTCATGATGAAATAACCATCAAAATCCTATATAAGCAAGCCAATCATACTTCATTTAGTTTCCTAGCACTTTATGTTCTCCTCATGTTAAAATAAGCACAAAATGCACTAATTGCTCCCTATATAACAAAGTAACTGATGAAAATCCATTAATGAAGCATCCTCTACATGTCTAAAGTATCCTCCTAGGTATAGGAATCTCCATATTCTTCCCATAATCGAGCAAATTAACCCTTATTGAGTATTGTAGCAAGTGTAAAACTCAAGTAAGTCATTGTCAAAGAATGGTTGTCAAGTTCTAACTGCACTACGATAGATATCACATGCTAGGAGAATAACATGTGGTTTTATCCCTCTTTGAAGTAGTGGTGATATTATTGGTACACAAGGGTGTCCAAAACCCACCTAAATTTATTTTGAATGAACTCATCTTACACTACAATTGTTTGAGGATCTGAGCAGAGTTTATAGAGCCATTCCAAAGGTGAGTGAATAAGAATTACATACAATGACAGTAATTTCTAGGTAAGCGAAGCAATCAAAAATTTATAGGACCAGGTTATTATTATGGCTAAGACCATACAGTAGGGTTAGAACCATACAGACGGTCTTGGCCCATTTTTATGGTTTTACCTATATCCAGTCTTAGGTGTCATTTATAGTAATGAAGAATTTCCAGCCTCAAATCAACATGTTCCTACATTCAGATCACTCAGAATCCTTCAAATCCTAACAAAATCAGCTACGTGTAATTTCACCTTTGTGTTTTTATATTTGTTAGTTCAATATTCATTTGTAAAGTGTTATTCTAGTTTGTATAATTAATGTTGGAAGTTAATTAAATCATAACATCCTCTTGTAACAATAATTGATCATTTTTATGCATGTTATTAAGGAAAATTATAAAATCTTTAAAAGGTTAATATTAATCACTTAAAAAGTGAAATCATTTGGTGAACGCAACTCCCTAATCAAGCCAATGATGTAACTGTAACCTATGTTGATTTATTTGTTGTATTGTGTTGTGTTATATATCTGAGATATTGTATGGGGTGATTTGTTCACCCAATGTAATTCCCCCTCGTTTGGGGTGCATATGACGTCGGTAGGAGTGTACGGACCAAAAGAGAGGACCTGATGTATATCTAATGTTGATACCTACAGGGGGTAGGGGATGTGCATGGTAGAAACTGATTCACATGCAAATAAAGTGGCTAGATACATGTGTTACTAGTAAAAAGAGCAAGTATGTCATAGTTAAACAATGTAACAAGAAAGTGTGCATACAAGATAGACCACAAAAAGTGGGTTTCAAACATAGAACATTGCTCACAATGTCACAATACAATCAGGGTCAAAGCATCTATAAGCAAGCAAACAATGATAAAAAATATATATAGGGCATAGCCTACAAATAATAGCATACAATGGAAAACAATGTCAAACAACATCTATCAGAAAACTGGTGGCATATATTCCTACAAAGAAGATGCTACACATGAAGCACCCATTAGCATGTTAGAAAGATAAAAAAAAGTATGTCAAGGCATGTATGTATCAATGGAAAGTAAATGTGATGATAAGTAGAAGTAGTAAATAATGAAATAATAGCACCTATAATGTGTGAGAAAGCATATGCCCCCAGGATCCTCAGTGGGACTAGTAAAAGGTATAGGTCCAAACATCATTACAACTTGTAAGCACCTATAAGATAGTTTCATTCACAACTAGAGACCAAGTGAATGCACATGTGTATAGTATAAAGATAATGACTAGCATAGTAAGAAAATTGCATCATGTAAGTATAAGCAAGCAAGAGTAAGTGAAACCAAGATATGCAATATGTTGTGAGTTTAAATGGCATGCTATGCAATGTGTGAATATGGATAAGAGTAACATGTCCCCAAGTGGATGTGTATGAGATGAGGTTCATTTTTAAAATATGCCTCAACAATCAAGAATGAACAATAGAACAAGAGTGCATCATTGGGAAAATGGTTTGAAAATGTTGGCTAGATAGATATATCATGAAGCATAGAGTGTGAAAAGTGCATGTGATGAGGTTCATTTTATATTTAAACACTCATTAGTTGAGTATGAACTATGGATCTATATTTTATCATAGGGAAATATTGATACAAGTCTTATATCAATGTGTGTAACAGATATTAGGTGTAAAGCACAGAGCATGATGTGTATGTGTATATATTAGAAATAATTGATAATGATCCAAAAAGGGGGGAAGAAATCATATTTCCCATGAAGTGTGCGAAGGATAGAAGGATATCTAACTATAGTGAAGGGAAAGGGCCCTCCACTCAATGTCTGAGGAGATAAAGGCATGTGACGATGCTCTAAGATCAGTGGAGTATGAGAGTAATGATGTACATGTGAAGAAGACCTATGTGGTAAAGGAGGTGGTGAACACCTATGTGAAGGGATTTCCCAAGTAGGGGACTTATGATGATGAGATGAACTAGTGGACCTATGAGGATGAGAGTGTCACAAGGTAAGACGTGTGCAAATAAGAGAACTATGTGTTGAATGTGCTTTAGATTTGAGAGAAGCTAGGGGCCTAGATGTTATAGCTAGTGGAAGGATATCATCAAGGATGTGCATGGTGGAATGCCTTTAATAGTGATAACTTGTTTATTATGAATATAACTAAGACACAAATGATTCATGGAGGGGATAACTTGAGTGTCGCAAAGCCAAGGGAGGTATAAGAACATATCTCAGCCTTCGATTGAAGATGTTACAGTGAATGACACAAGCATAGTAAGAGGCTTGACCATAACGGGAAGCCTAATGTAACCAAAAGAATTAGGAACTAGATATGTGACAGCAAATATTAGACATTTTATAGCCATAAGAAGTCCAATAAATCACACACTAAATATGAGCCATTGGATATATCATAGTGTTATTGACAATATATGTGTAGACATCAAAATTGGGTCACACTCCCCTTGGCCCCCCGTCAAATAATTAACTCAAACATATTTACCTAACCATGGCCCCTTTCACCCCACATTAATATTAATTTAATTAACCTAATTAAATTAGTACCCACCCTCACAATATGCATTACTTAACTATTTCAAATAAGCTAATTTCCACCTCACCTAGACACCTCACCCTAGACATATTCTTGGCATGTTTCCATAACTAACTAAGACTAGCCCCATTTACCTTAATGAGCTAAGACTTAGGTCAACCCTAAAAATCAATGCCTACTATCCCTCTAACCACCTTCCCACTCATAAAAAATGTAACGTTCATTATAAATTCATGGATAAAGGAATGAACCTAAGCTAAAAGAGGCAAGATCTACCATTTTTAGTAAACCTAGGTAATCTCACCTTAACCAATGCTAGTCACCCCTAAACTGATGTCGGTTAACCTAGAACCATTGTCGGCTACCATTTATTCACCTTAGAAAACTTATTTTTTTATTAGCACATTTTGAGAGAAAGAAGACGAGAAGGGAACTGCATGTAAGCAAAACCAGAGTCTTTTCACATACCCAGACATCTAGAGCTAGCACTAGGACAGATCTAGAGGTATTGCATTCACAGAAGCATTTTAGGAAGAACTACTATGGCACCAAACACCATTCTTCTAATCAATTCCCACCATCATTCAGCCATCAAGCTTGTATCATAGTAAGTATACCTTTTACCAACATATTCTATTTCAACATAATAGCCTTGTTACTTTTGTTATTAGTTTATACTTTGCATGTTCTTTTCCTATCTTCTACTTGCTTGTAGACTCAGCCATTCCTCTACCCACACCACCAAATCACCCATTATCACCTCCTACACCCCTCTGAGTATACCTAAGACCTTTACAGACCTCCCTATCCATCCTTCCATCTCTATTTAGCTTCATTCCAACTCCTACAATCAGATCTCATTGAGTTCCTTTCACCCTGACCATACCGACGCCAGTCACCCATGACCATCGCCGGTCTCCCCTAAACCATTGTCAGTTACACCAAACTGACATCGGTCTCTGTGTTTCATACCTTTTTCTAATAACAAAACCACATAAGCTACTACCAAGTAACCTGAAAAACCCAAAAATCTGACCCTGACCAGTTCCAGTAACCTGACATGTACCTACCCTTCAGATCTGACTATAACCTAGCCTATTATGTTAGATTTGCTTATTGTGCTTGAATGAAATACCTAAATCATATCAACTATAGTAGGAATTTTCTTATTTCTCACATTAAGTTGTTTTAAACAGTGGATTGACAGCCATCTAGGGAGTATCACACTTCCTGGATCTAGCACATACTAGGTAGTCCACTATCATATATTATTTAACTCTTCTTTTGTGGTCTTGTTTTCTATTTCAGGTAGTTCCTCCTAACCAAAAGGAATCTCTCACAGTCAGCATTGGATCGAGAAGTCAGAATGCATGCAACAACCATCAACCAACCAACAATAACATGTATTCCTCCTCATCCCTTACCCTATTTGTTTTGTCTCAATAAAGTAAAGAAAACGGTGAAACATTTTGGCACGCCCGGTGGGACCCATCAAGGGTTCTATTGAATTTTCTTCATTCTTAGGAGAAAGTGTTGTGTTTTTTTCCATTTAAAATTGCTTACACATTAATATTTTTCTCTGGTAATCTTCTCTTCTTTCTAATTTCTCTAAAAGAAACATTTTTATTGGTTCATTTAAAAAGGAATCATTGTTCTTTATTGTTTTTTGCATTTAATGAAAGAGCATACCCTCTCATATTCATCATTTACTTCATCGAACATAATCTTTTTTATTTGGGCTTAAAATTGGTTGTAGTACATGTTGATTTGTTGTATTTATCTCACATTAAAATGAGGGAAACCTATATGCTGGAAGTCATGCCCAGCTAATGGTTGACACAAAGAATCATAGAAAGCACATTCTCTCTCTCTCTCTTACCAAACATCACAAAATTGAAATATACACATCTTTCTTAAACAACATCTTTCCTAGGAACACCTGTCAGTGATCACATGATCAGATTGGTTGGTACTCCCCAGCTCGTTACGTCTGTCAAGTCATTATCTCAGAGGATGGCCCACCCCCACCATAACATAAACTTGAAACCTCTCCTTTTAGATATCCTTCTTCGTAGGAATCCTTCCTCACCAAAAACTCTATTCTAAGTTCATGAGTCGGTCTTCAAAATATGTGTTTTTAGATATGTGTTTTTAGCATTTGATTGACATGTGTTTTGAGGTGTGAGGGTACGTTTCTCCATTTTTCCATTCTTTTTCCTTGCACACTCCACAATCATAGTTGGAGCATTCTAAATTCTTCTGAGTGTGTCAGGACTTCATTGCATCATCTCCAGACCTCTGGGTTAATTATTTATCTCACTCAAATTCACAACAATCCATTTTTCTACATTTTTCCAATTTTCACAGTTCCCAGCTTCGGTTACGCTTGGCCGACATCGATTTTTCTTAACCAGAATCAGTTTTCTGTTCTTTTGTTTTAAATTACCTAAAGAACACTTATTTCATTTTCTTTGTTGTCAAAGTTCATGTGATTCTTTATACTCTCTAGGATTTGATAAATTTTCATCATACAACTTGTTCATCTGACTATCATCATTTTTTGTCCACTTTGGTCAAAATTATTCTTTTCTCACAATAACTGACCTCGGTTACCCATTGACCAGCATTGGTCATCCTTAACTGGCATTGGTTACCTTGTACTGAATATTAACTGATATATTATCCAAATCCACCTATAGACACTTGTTTTCTTCATTCTCTCTCCTCCCTATGTCATCTATAGGATACAGCATCACCTGATATACATCCATTCACATGGTGTTGACTCGCAATCAAGCTAATGCTTTTATATTCCATGCTTGTCGTCAACCACTCCCGCCTATTCCTTCACCACCCTCTGTCCTGTCACCCATGGATCCAACCCTACCTACGACCATTGCCACAGGAGACAAGGAATTTGCATGGCTCCTTGATTAGAATCTCGCAGCCTTACATTTCTACCTTTCCCACTCTTCCACCCAAGACTCTTTAGGTCAGTTGATATGTGGCATACATGTATCTATCTCTCATGCCCTTATTCCCACTTCTACATCAGCCCCTACTAATGTGGCATTACCTTCACCTACTTTACCCACAGTAGTTTCACAACTAGGCCCCATATCCACTTTGACCACTACATCAACAGTATCAGTCACACCTATAGTGTCTGTTGTCTCCTCATCAACCAACCACACCATAACCCCATCCGCACCCATTGTCTCACAGGTACCAATTGTAACACAACCTCTCGTGGTGTCAATGACCCCTACTCCATTCTAGAATCTTTTCATGTCCATCCCGCAATCTCTGCCCCCAATTGCTACTAGAGTCACTACGACCGTCCCACCTATATACACATACTATCAACAACCCCTATCTTGTCTGTCACCCATTCTGGATATATACCTTCTATATCAATTCCCTATTCTCAACCTTCCTATTCGGAACCACCATACATTGGAATTCCACCCACATCACATGTTCCATACCAGCCCTCCTATGCCATAGGAGGAGCCCTTCCACCATAACCTACCAATGACCTCATCAAATTAATGATTGAAAGGATGCAGACGCTAGAAGCATTGGTTTCTAACTCATGTAATTCTCTCACCTACTACAAAATCTGTAATGATCCCATTCATCCATCCATCCCTATTCACCCATACCCTGTACATTGGGAAATGCCAAAATTCAACCATTTCAATAGTAAAGAAGACCCATACAACATTTGTGGTCTTTCAAACATGGGTGTTACCTGATTGCCCATGATGACGCTTTACTCCTACGGACCTTCCCAATGTCCCTGACAGGACCTGCATTGGACTGGTACAGTGGGCTACCAAGACACTCCATCTACTCATTTAATCAAGTAGCCCAAGCCTTCTTAGACCACTTCTCAATCAACATTGTTAAGAAGGTCACCATGACTGATATTTATTCCACACGACAGTACGACGATGAGTCTATCGCTGACTTTTTCGCTCGCTGGCGCAACCTAATTAACCAGCTCACATTTCAATTACCTCAAACTAAACTCATAGAGTTGTTTACTTGGGCTTGCACTAGACACATCTCACCAACCCTACAGGTGTATACCTTTCACACTTTTGACAAGGCATTCACCATGACACGAAAATTGGAAATTTGTGTTATCAAAGAGAAGAAAATTCAGCTTTGTAACAAGAACATCACGTTCAAATCAAATGATGCTTCTTCATCTTCAAAACCCCAAAACACCTATTCAAAACCCAAAGGATCTGCCAACGCCATAGTTCTCAAGGTTGGCCCCCCTCATCAATCAAACCCATCCAAACCTCCTTCTAATCTCTCTCCTATCCAAGCTTTCCAGTTCAGATGAGAACAACAACAGTACACTTCAATAGGAGAACCTTATTCTTCTATTTTGGAAAATCTTATCAAGGCTGGCACCATTACCCTTCCACCTATAAAACCACACACTGGTTTTGACCCTGAGTGCCCCATGCCCACATGGTATAAAGAACGTGACTTTTGCAACTATCATCATGTCAAAGGTCATAGCGACAATAACTACATCACCTTCAAGAATATCATCCAAGAAATGTTAGACAATGGAGATCTAGTCTTGGATAGCTCGAATGCACCTGCTAACCAAAACCTACATATCTTCAAGAAGCCATTCCCTAATCATGCCCCATCTTCCAACCAAGCTAGTGACACTTCAAAAAATGATAGCAATGTCCGTGAGGTCCACGCTATTTTTGATGACATACCAGTTGCTTCCCAATTTTCTCATGTTCCTTCCATAGATGAAATCTTAGCCCGAACTCCCCTACATGCACCAGAACCTATTTCATGTACTCCTCCACCCACAGAGGAACCCCCTTCATTCTCTCCTTCACCCATGGAAGAGCCTATAATTAGCACGCCACCTTTGACCCCTCAAATTTCCAAGCAGTTTTCAGTGGCACCTCTCCTACTCATAGGAGATACATGTCCATAACCTACATCATCACAAGGAGAGTCCACCTCGTCTGACCCTTCCTCTCCTCTACCCATAGAGGATCCTATCGAAATACCATTACCTTTTAATGACCATTTGCCATCGGATCTTCAAGATCCCACTGATCTCATTTCGGTTCTCTTACCCATAGAGTCTGAGGCTAGCCATTTCCCTGTATCTCAAACACATTTTACAGGGATTGCTACTCGATCCACGTCAACCCCACTTACGACAGTACCATTTTCACGCTTGGCTGATCACCTGGACTATGTTGATAGAGCCTTACTTTAGGGATGCCTTCTACTACCCATTTCAACCCAAATGCAGTTGTCACTCGCCGACACCTCCACTATTTACCCAAAAGTGTTTTGAGTGACCAAAACAAACACAACCATGACTATTGCAACACCTTCCACATCACCACCCATGGCCCAACTCACACCTCTTCCCATAACCCAACATACATCTACACCCAAACACCTACCCACGCCTATATCATCTCCCTTACCTAAACCTATCACTACCTTAGGGGTCATACCGACAGCTAGCCTTACTCACCCACCCATCAAATTAGATTTAGCCACATCTTCCAAAACTAACACTAAACTTACCCTGGACCCTAAAAATAATACCCAACCTCCTAGGCCTCATACACCAACCTTGCCTACCATGACCATTATCACCTTCACCCCTTCTGTCCATCCTAGGACCTCACCCCTCAACCCTGGCCAAACAACCTTGCATCCATTGGTAAACCAAGAAATGATGTAACCCACCTCCTCATCATGAACCTCTAATATACCCAAGTGATCCACACAACTTCCTCCATCACTCGTAACCTTCTTACCACCCATACCTCCACTACCATCCATAACTTCTTCACTACCCATGACACTTTTTTCTCTTTCACTCACACCTTCTACCCAACCTCTACTGACCACCTCCATAGTAAACTTGGTTACCCCCATGGGTAACCCATCCTCTTCCCATCCTTTTCCTTCCACATCTCATACACCCATGTCACCTTTTCCCAAAAAGGTGCAATCTAAAGCTAAAAATTTGCTACCCTCCAATAAGGTAGTTAAACCAACCAAACCTTCCATTGCTAGCTCTTCTACCATGCCCATACCTAAACAGATGCCCACAAAACCTAAGACCACTCCACACACCAAACTAGTAGACCAAACCATTCCCCCTCTTGTAAAGCCTCTTCCTCCACAATCAGCCATACTTGTACCCAAACCCACATTCACCTCCCATTGTGACCCACTGGCAGGATCCTATGCCAAAATCTTAACCAATCTCCTCAAAAAAATTGTCATCACGTTACCACCTCTTAGACCTTACGACCCGCTCAAAACCAAACCAAAAGGGTTTGATGAAACTAAAATCTATGCCAACCATTGTGTGCCAGGAAGCGATGTAGAGAACTGTAAGGCTTTAAAAAATTCACTTGTCCAATTGTGTCCTCCCAAAGAAAATTTTGATGACAATGATTTTCTTGATGAGGACCCCATTTCACCTTCACCAATTTCCCTTGACCCTCTTCTATTACCTACTCAGTGACCAATATCTCCACCCCTGTAACGTTTTGATTCACCCCCAAGATTCAAGATTAACATGGTCCATATAAGAGATTTTTCCAAACCACCACCCAAATGCCAATGCGCCCTACTCATTTCATAAGGATCATATCCCCCACTGGGGTTTTGTCCCTCATGTCACTATACCTTCCATGACACACCCTCTTCATCTACCTCCCCTCAAATTAACATGGTTCACATTACCACCTGTGCCCAGAAAGACAAAGGAAAGGAAAAGGAAACTGACCCATCAACCAACCTTGTACCCAACATACCATCTGCACCCATACCCAAAATCATCATTCGAGGTCCTGCATATCCTATTTCTAATGGGAGCACACATTGCACAATGCTAAAACAGTTGTACCAATCCCCACTTAAAATGTCCTTATATGACCTTGTCCAAAACTCTGAGTCACATCGTCAAGCCCTCATGTAAGTCCTTTAATCTATTGAGGTCTTACCAAATGATCCCACACCTATGGCCTCCATCATTACCCCTCACCACGTTACCTCTCTCACTAGGTCACTACCTTCCTCTATGCCTCCACATACTCCTCAAGTAGTCGCCCTCAGCTTTCCAGATGAAGAGATCACTCCCTTCTAGTTCGACGACCCCGATTCTACTCTTTTCATCTCTGTCTTTATCAAGAATATATGCATATGATGCATTATGATCAATGGTGGTGCTAGTATTAACATCATCTCCTCCCATGTATATGACCAAATGCAAATACCTGCTAATTGCATGCATGGTAACATGATTATGTTGTGCTCCTTCAATGATGCGATGACCTCCACCCTGGGTATTGTCCATGTCTGCGTCACTACACTATCCTAGAAACTTTCCTATGTCCTAAAAGGGGAGTTCCAGTATATCTTGTTTCTTGACCAACCTTAAATCCATGTCATGGGTTGTGTACCTTCGACTTTACATCGTTACCTCAAATTTGAACATGAGGGACATAATTACACCATACTTGCCAACCCGTCACCTTTCAAGACCTGTAACATGTTATACCAGCCCATAGATGTACTTGTACCAGTCAAGGCAATTGTGCCTTTATCCCTACTTCACCTTCACCTACAAGCCCATCTACCAAAACTTCCACTACCTCTCCTGCATCTAACCTTGCTATCCCCACTACCACTGCGCCCTCTACCACTGCCTCATTTGTTTCCCCATCATCTAGTGAGCCGTCTATCCCCGCTACTTAAATACTGACTACTGATCCCTTAGAAGGAGTTTTTCAATGCCTCACTTTGGGGGAATACTACCTATACAATATCAACACCTTTCTCACCCTACAAGAGTATGGTAACCTACGTCAACACCCCAGTTATGACATCTACATCAGCGATGTTTTTCCTTATGGCCCTCCCCACCTTCACACTAATCTAACATATGGGGGACTTGATATGGCCACTTATAAACCCAAACCTCCATCCAAAACCCAACCATTTTCATCTGACCTACACTCCCTCACTAATCACTGCTTCACTCACACTTTTCTCCACTAGTGCACGTGGAAAGGATTTGGCTTTGGATTTTATGAACAAGGCTGCCATATTGTCATTTCATGTACCTCTTGTAAACACAATGATTGTAGTGGCATTGGTTTTGACGCTCCACATTCCAAGAAGGTTTGTGTTGACCTCATCTAGGACATGAAATCTTCCCCATCTCATTCACCCACATTACCATCTTCACCCACGGAGTCCATAGATCCCGAATCTATTCCTCCTAAAAAAAATTGTGAACACCATTTCCCTGGGACCGCTGACTTATCAACACAATAGCGAGGATCCCTCTTCTATCCCATTCCTGTATCCTAACATGATTGATGATGATACACCTTCTATTAATGTCATTCAATGTCAGGACGATGAATTCATCCTCACTTACCTTGGTGCGGAAGATTCTTATATTCATCGGTCATTACCTTCTAAGATGCAAACCATGTTAAACAAATCAACCATCGAAATCAACATTAACACTCAAGACAACCTGCACATTCTAAAGATCAATCAATCCTTAGATGCTACTGAATAAGAAGCCTTCACCTCTTTCCTTAGGGACCATAGCAATGTGTTTTCCTGGTCATATGTCGATATGCCTGGTATTGACCCAAAAATCATGGTCCATAATATCCTAACCATTCCTGATGCCAAACCCATCAAAAAAAAGCTGCGGAAAATGCATCCTCACATTTCTCTTCTAGTCAAAGAAGAGCTTCAGCACCTTCTCTCAGTTTCCTTCATTCTACCCATTGACTATCCCCAATGGATTTCTAACATCGTTCCTATCACAAAGGCGACATGGGGACTCCACATTTGCAAAGACTTTTGTGACCTCAACCTCACTTGTCCCAAAGATGATTTCCCCCTACCCGGCATTGACCAACTGGTTGATCTCACCACTGGCCATGAAATGCTATCACTCATGGATGGTTTCTTGGGATACAATAAAATATTACTAGCTCTAGAAGATCAACACAAGATTGCCTTCATCACCCCTTGGGGGACTTTCTATTATCGAGTCATGCCTTTTGGCCTAAAAAATACTAGTGCCACATATCAGTGAGCCATGACTTATATCTTCCATGACATCATGCATCACATATTGGAAGATTACGTAGATGATCTTCTGGCCAAATCTAAACATCGAACTGAACATTTTCCCATCCTTAAGGTCATCTTTTACCGTCTCATCAAGTATTGTGTGCATCTTCAACCAAAGAAGTGTGTCTTTGTGGTGCTTTCCAGAAAATTCCTAGGTTTCATTGTTTATTTGCATGGCATAGAAGTCGATCCTACTAAAGTCAAGGCCATTCTGGAAATTCCTCCACCCACTAATCTTTGTCAACTTTGAATCCTACAAGGAAAGTTGTAATCCATTCATCATTTTATCTCATAGCTTTCCGACCATTATCAACCATTTCATCATCTTCTCAAGAAAGATGTTTCATTCACATGGGATGATGAATCTCATAAAGCCTTCGAAGAATTAAAACAATACCTCCTTCAACCACCAGTGCTCATTCCTCCTAAGGATGACCAGCCATTTTACCTATATATTTCCACCACTGACCATTCTTTAGGTGTCATGCTCACTCATCGCGAAGACCAACACCGAGAGAAATCGGTTTATTACATAAGCTGTACCCTTTTAGACTATGAAACTAGATATACCCATGCCAAAAAAATCTGATTATCCTTAGTTTTTAGTCACCATCAAACTCCGCCATTACCTATTCAATCATAAAACCTTCGTCATCACTAATACTGACCCATTACACTATATGTATGCCAAACCCTATCAACATCAACATGCCGCATGTTGGCTTATGCTTCTTGCCAACCTTGACCTTGAATTCATTCATCAAAAGTCCATTAAGGGCCAGGCTATCACTGACCAACTAGCCGATGCACCTATTTCTAGGAATCAACCATCTAACTTTGATTTCCCAGAAAAGTCTATAGCTACCCTTTCCCTAGACGAACCCACTTACCAAATGACACTCTTCTTCGATGGCTCCAAGTGTCAGCGTGGGGGTGGGGCTGGTGTTATCCTCATTCCTCTTGAGGGTGAACCTATGCCTTTGTCTTTCAAACTTGATTTTGATTGTACAAATAATATTGCTGAATACAAAGCACTCGTATTGGGTCTCCAGGCTGCTTATGCCTTAGATGTTAAGTCAATCAATATCTTTGGTGATTCTCAGTTGGTCATAAACCAAGTCAATGGTATATACCAGTGTTGTAATGAGATCCTTCAAAAGTATAAGCATCACATAGACATACTTTTGACCACCTTTGACCATTATGCACTTCAAACCACCCCACATTCTACCAATAAATTCATGGATACCATGGCCTTCTTGGCTTCTCAGATACCTGCTTCGCCTGCTGACTCTAAAATATTTGTCACAATACAAAGGCTACAATCACCCTCTTATTTACCTCGTGAGGTCTACTCCGTCGGAACCGTTTCCCCTGACCCATGTGACCTTTGGTATAAGCAATATGCAGACTATCTTTCCCTTTCCATTCTACCCACTGATCTCACTCGTAATAGACAACATGCCTTTCTTAAAAGTGTCTCCCATTATGTCATCATGGGTGGTCTTCTTTATAAGCACGACTTTAGATGACATTCTCTTACGATGCCTTACAAGTTCTGAAATTCCCTACACCATTAAGGAAGTCCACGATGGAATTTTTGGAGGTCACTTTAGTGGTTTAGCTATCACAAAATGCATTCTTCGCCTAGGCTATTATTGGCCAACCCTAAACCATGACTGTTGTGATTATGTCAAATGTTGTGTGAAATGCCAGCAACATGCTAATCTCCATCACACACCTAGTCATGCCTTACAGGTCACATGAGACCTTTGGCCTTTCTCTCAATGGGGTTTGGATCTTGTCAGTGAGATCAACCCCCATTCTTCACAATGCCACCAATGGATCATAACCGCTACTAAATATTACACTAAATGGGTAGAGGCCATTCCCCTCATTTCTACAAAAGTTGAGAAGATATGTGAATTCATCAACCATCACATCATTTGTCGCTTTGGTGTTCCTCACCGCCTCATCACTGATAATGGAAAATAATTCAAAAAAAAAACCATACGCAAAATATGTGACACTTTTGGCATCCAACTCAGTTTCTCATCACCTTATTACCCACAAACCAATGGTCAAGCCAAATCAACTAATAAAACCTTGAACAAAATTCTTATGAAGGTAGTCAACGATACTAGGAAAGATTGGCATACGCACATTCCTTTAACCCTGTGGGCTTATCGCACTAGTATTCGTACTTCGACTATGCTGCCACACCCTTTTCTCTGGTCTATGGTACCAAGGCTATCTTACCTCTCGAAGTCCATATTCCATCTCTCTGCATCTCACTACAAGACATGCTCAACAATGATGACTTTCACCAAGATCGTTTGGTGCAACTTGAGTTATTAGATGAACGTCATCTCAATGCTCTTGACCATCTCCAAATCTACCAAAAATGTATCAAACGTGCCTATGACAAACGTGTTCACGAATGAACTTTTCAGGTCGGTGACCTCATCCTAAAGGAAAATCAACATGTAACCAAAGAGGAGAAAAGTAAACAGGGTAAATTTTCTCCTAATTGGCTTGGACCCTATATCGTTACCCATGCCTATGGATCAGGTGCTTATCATTTGTCTTCACTCGAAGGTAAACCCAAACCTGAGCCCCTTAATTCCTTGCATCTTTGACCATTTTATTGTTGACATCAAGTTCTATATCACTTTTTGTCAGTTGATCACTCGTCCCTTGAGTGTTGTTCACCTTCCATATTACCCATTTTGAGGATCCATGACTAAACAAGAATCATGTGATTACCCATCACCTTTCAGCCTTATCTTCAATATGAGTACCATGGCTCTACTCATAGCATGATTCTCATGGATAATTTTTGTCTTCTTCAGGATGGAATCCCATGGTCATTCATCACTCAAACCACCCCCTTTCATAGTTTAATTTCTGTGTACTATGGTCTTGTCTTCTAAATAGGAACCTACTCTTCCTCTATAGTCTTGCCCATGACTTAAACATCCAAAAACAAAAAAGGGATGCAACTCCTTGAGTCAAACTTCCAGCAAAAGATGACTCCCTCAAAAGGGACATCTCTTCACTCTAATTCTACTGATATAGATAGACTACTCCCTTGAAGGACAGCTATATAAAGTCATTACAAAAATATAATAAATATCCAGAAGCTTCCCACATCGATCAGCTTCACGAAGACCTCAAGGAGATAATATACTCATCCCATATAGACTTCTTGCATCGATCAGTCTATTAAAAACAAACAAATGAAGAAAAAGATGAAATTTTCGTCATGGACTTGCCTATTTTTGATCCTGGGTTTCTTGTTCTGAAAGACATGCTATCATACACTAAGTTACGCTAAACTACCCATTCTCACCTCCTTTTCTTTTTAGCCTAATTTCCTTGTTTCTCAAGGACTTACTGCAACCATGACATTTTCGTAATTATGTGACTTTCTTCGCCCTTAGAATGGTCCATTGTGCAACACCTTTAGGGTCTTACATTCATGTGCCCCTCTTAGGTATGGTCGACTCATTAGGGTTCTTATCAATTAAGCGGCTCTTTTACCACCTCATACCATTCACCTTCCTCATTACTTATTGATTATCCTATACAGGACCAGATCATCGACACTTATATTTAAAAACCACTCAACCATGCCTACGACCTAAACTCAACCATGCCTATGACCTAAATTCAATCATGCCTATGACTACATTCAACCATGCCTGACCTAAACTCAATCAGCTTATGACCACTCATGCCTTACCCTAACCAATCATGCTTATGACCCCATTCATTCCTACTTCTACCCATAATCTAATTCCCTAGCTTATGGGAGAACTACATCCAAACTTGAGGTCCCTTTTGTCTAGGACTATGTAGGCACACTTCAAGGGCATGGGGCCCTTGGAGGTTAGCTCGGCCACTCTTTACCCTAACCAATTCCCCCTTTCCATCTTTTTCCTATTCACATTATACCCTAGTTAGTTTTCCTTTCTATATCAATAACTGGAAATTAAACCAAACAAATAACAATTGTTAACACATCTTTACCATCATAATTACACATTTATCATTTTCATCATTTCCATTTCAAATTTGGAAATAAAACCATACATTATATACAAATCATCTTAACCTGATCCATACTATCATTAATTACACTAAATTAATTCGGAATCAACCTAGAAACTCAACCATGACTCAACCATGTCTAAATCAACCTGACTCAACCATGCCTAACCAACCTGACTCAACCATGCCTAAATCAACCTGATTCAATCATACCTAAACCAACCTGACTCAATCATGCCTAAACCAACCTGACTCAATCATACCTAAACCAACCTGACTCAACCATGCCTAAATCAACCTGACTCAATCATACCTAACCCAACCTGACTCAATCATACCTAAACCAACCTGAATCAATCATTCCTAAACCAACCTAACTCCATCATGCCTAATCCACTTAGTTTCCATCACATACACACATAATAACATAAATTAAAATCAATAACCCCATTCATGCTATAAGTACCATCAGCTATAAAATCAGAAAGTCTGTGTATACACACATGTGTACATGGATATAAATAAATACCAGTCTCTCAAAAACTCTCATATACAACCTCACCATCTTCGGCACGCAGGCCGGTATATGATCAAAAATAACAAAAACTCTCATCTACATCCTCACTCTCTTCAGCATGCAGGCTGGTATATATAAAAAATAAACAACTATACAAAACAGGAGGTACATATGGCTATCATACATCACCCTGCTAGATATCCTCCATATCTGTCTCACCTATCTCCTCCTCCTCCACCACTATGGTGCAGCGCCCCACTAACATCTCACCGACCACCATGGGTCCTAGCCTAATCTCTGTAGGTACCTCACCTAGGGCTAGCCTCTGTGAACTGGTGGCCTCACCCTGACCTTGTCTTGAGGCTCAATGGCCCCCTGTGCTCTCCACACTATGGGTGCATGACCTGGTCCTCTCACTCGAGGCCTGTTATGCTCTATACTCTCCATAGGATAGGAAATCTATCCCTGTGGCCATCAGTTGATCCTGGTAATACCTCACCTCACCTAAGGCATCCCTCAACCTACCTATAGGTACTATCTGTGGTGGTGCCATCGGCCTCAGTCCATGTACCTATCTCTTGGGACCTTGTCCCACTGGTACCTGTAAAGAGGGACCTTGTCCCTGTGCTTATGCCTGTACCTATCTTAAGGGACCCTGTCCTACCCCTGCCTGTATCTGGGCCTGAAGGGCCCCAACTTGCACCTGTGCAGTGGCAAACTGGCCCTGCAAACCTATAACCTACACCTGTAGGGCAGCCACCTGTACCCCATCCCCATCTCCACCCTGTGCGGGTACCTGTCCCTATGCTACCTGGGCCTATAGAGTGGCCACCTATGCCTGCAAAATAGCAACATGTGCCTCTGAACCTGTCAGCTACCCCTGCACTATCCCCAACTATGTAATCAGGGTAGCCACCTACCCCTATAGGGCATCCCTCTGCACTGTGATGGTGGCTAAATCTGGCTACCCCGGCCTTGGCGGTACTACTCGTAAATGTGTAGCCCACCACTGTCTGTATCTATCAGTAACCCCAACATCATCAATCCACCGGTCTATTACCTGTTCCTCCTACCCTGTCGGCACTGTCAGCTGTGGTAGAGGCAGAGGCCTCTCCACGTCATCCCTCCTATACTATGGGAAGGGTGGGGGTATATCTTGAAGTAGCCCAAACTACAATCGAACCCTGTCAATAGGTATCATCTCATGCTCTCCTGCACGTTGCCCCTCTATCCATCAGAGTAGCTATATCTCATGTAGCTCCTCTGTCATCCGCCCATATGATGGAAAACCCACATATGGCCTCCAAATAATGTTGACATCAGATAACCCCTCTAGAAAATGCCTATAATAGGCTACATCGTGTGTAGCCCTAGTAACCCAATGCTCTCCAACAGCTGGTACCCATCACCTGTAGCCTACTCAGACCAATCTCGCCTCAAATGCATCCAAATGGGGCATACCAACTAGACGCGCACGCATAATGTGCTTGTATGCCCACCAGTGTAGTAGAAACATGCAACATATGCTAAACCTCTGTAGCCTCCCATAGGCCCATAACTCTCTGTATAGTTGCACCAAGAATGTTGGTGCCCATGTAAACTAGGTCCTATCCTCCATCATGTCGTGAAGAACCCTCATCAATGTCTATAAGAACCTCCCACCCTTTACATCTAGCAATGAAAAACAACAAAATGCCTCCATCAGCAACACCACTAGCCTCATCTCCTCTAGATGGGCCCAGTACATATCTCCGTAGCTCATACTGGCACTTTTGAACCTTATCTCTGTCATCCCCTTACCAAACACAGTCAGCATCAACTCCTTAGATGCCTCTAAGGAGATAGAATGCATATGCGTCCCAACTATCAGTAACCACAGGATCCTGTATACATCCTCTAGGGTGACTATGATCTCACCCATCGGCAGATGGAAGGTATTGGTCACTAAGTCCCATCTGTCAATGAGGGTGACCATCAAACTCAACTCTCAAACTACATTTAGGTAGCATCTGACCCCAATCAGGATAACCTCTACAACATGGCACCAATCATTGGCTGTTACACTCCCTCGTACCTCCACGAGTAGAGGCAGTACCCTATCCCGCATCCATAGTTGGTCCCTCGCCTGCACTCAAAAAAATACATTATTATCAAAACCTTCCCATATCAAACACATATTATACCTGATAAACCTTGTCCTTAACCCTTATTACTTATTGTACCCACTCTACCAGTTTTCTCTTATTAAACCAATCTTTTCATGCACCTTATACCTATTCCCTACTCACTACCCTTTGTAAACATATTACCCTTACCGTTATCACTCCCCTTACTTCTATCTCCCATCCCTTACCCTTCTTTTCCCAGCCTTTTCTACCTATTAATCGCTTCTCCTCTAAACCCAACCAACATCAGTTCCTTATGACTGGAATCAATCCCTTGTGACCGACATCCGCCAACCCTTGACCGGCGTTGGTCACTGTCGCAGAGCCAAATCCATTCAAACCCCCCCATTTTCCAAACCATTTACAAACTTTCCTAATCACCAATCCTACCCTACCCAAAGCTAAGATAAACCCCTCCCCACCCCTATTTACCCAACCTCAGACTTCCCCCTCCCTCATTTCACTAATTTTACCCACAAATTTAATTATATTTACTTACCCAAAAACCCATACCCATATCACCCTTTTATATTTTCATACAAAGAAAGGTTGAGAACCTACCTCATCCTAGTGTCGTCAGCATGGTGGCACATCTGGTTGTTACGTTGGTGGTCCACCCGAACCCTATCCTACCTCCACCATGCCATAATCTACCTCTAATATCTCAACCAATCACCTCACTCTGCCTAATCTCATGGACCCGTCTACCTGGCTCTTCTAGCCAACCAGATCTCTCCACCTCAACAAGGTCTTGTCCCTCATACCTTTTTTTCTCGATCAAGCACAACTCATTCAGTGCTCTGTCATTTTTACCACAAGTCAAAATGTACAAATGGTTCCTCAAAAATTGGAAATTTCTTTTTTTAACCACACCCCGACCTAACCGGCATTGGGTATACCTAAACCGATATTGGTCTTGTACCCTAGCAAACCGTGGTTGGTTGTACCTAAACCAAAATTGGTCCTCTACCCTAGAAAACTGTGGTCAATTTACCTAGACTGTCATCAGTTAGGAATGACCAGCATTGGTTACCTTTCATACTCCTATCAATACCCTTTCCCCATTTCTGACCAAAATTTACCCTTCCCACCACCTTCTTGACCTTACTCACCCTTATTGCCACCTACCTCCCCACCCATCTTACCTACACCCATCCTAAATTACATTAAGGGACCTATTGTTTTTACCCATACCTCAGTCGTACCCATACCGTGACTTATATGCCTTGACCCGGAACATTGTTCATGACCTTTGAACCCATGTGTTCGCTATACCTTATGGAGTTGTTACCGTGGCATTTTGCCTACTAACCTTACCTTTCCTATTATCGTGATGTTTATCCTAACCCAACCTTTGGTGTATCAAAACATACCTAAATGTTCATGCACCTTACCTCTATTGTGTTTCCGCACCATGTCCTATACCTTAGATACCAAACTCACTTCAACCCTGTTTAGATAGACCTATCGACCTTGGACTATGTAGAGTTTGCAAGCTCTTCACCCTAGTACCGTGTCACAGTTTATACATGTGCGTGTGTTGTACTATCACTACCTTTGACCCTGGCCCATTTTCCTATTTTCCCAATTTAACCTATACCCTATTACCCATTTTTACCTCCACCTACCCTACCCACACCTACCTACCTAACTGTTGATTAAGTGGATATTCCCATGTCCTCACCCATTGCATCTTGTGATGATGGTACCTATTTTTCTCAGCCTAATATCCTTACCTTTCCTATGGACTTGACCCTTATCCAAACAAACCTTCACCTTTTGACCTTTTGGATGTACTGGAACCACACCTACGTATTCCTACATCTTACCTCATTGAGTTCTCGGACCGTATCCTTTACCCTAGATACTGAACCTCAACAACCCTTGTTTGGATGACATTTACGACCATAGCTAACGTACATTTGTTATGTTGAGCAAAACTTGTATCTCATGGCATTTCACAATGTGTGTGTACATCTGAATGTTCTACCTAATTACCCACCCTACCTCTTACCATAACCATGCCCTCGACCCTCACTTTTTTCACACCTAGTCCTATTTTCTCATACCACCCACCTCCTCATTTTATCAAACCACTCACCACTTCCTTCTCTCACCTCATCAGTTCCTAGTTTGAGGAGGGTTACCTTCACCCACACATGGGGTAACCACATCTTATTTTTTTCAGCGTCACTTACCAATACAAGCTATGCAACAAAAGGGGCAAAATGTAGACACCAAAATTGGGTCACACTCCCCTTAGCCCCCTGTCAAATAATCAACTCAAACATATTCACCTAACCATGGCCCCTTTCACCCCACATTAATATTAATTTAATTAACCTAATTAAATTAGTACCCACTCTCACAATATGAATTACTTAATTATTTCAAATAAGCTAATTTCCACCTCACCCCTCCACCTCACCTAGACACCTCACCCTAGACCTATTCTTGGCATGTTTCCATAACTAACTAAGACTTGGCCCCATTTACCTTAATGAGCTAAGACTTAGTTCAACCCTAAAAACAATGCCTAGTATCCCTCTAACCACCTTCCCACTCATAAAAAATGTAATGTCTATTCTAAATCCATGGATAAAGGAATGAACCTGAGATAAAAGAGGTGAGATCTGCCATTTTTAGTAAACCTAGGGAATCCCACCTTAACCGACGTCAGTCACCCCTAAACCGATGTTGATCAACCCAGAACCATCATCAGTTACCATTTATTCACCTTAGCAACCTTATTTTTGGGTTGGCACATTCTGAGAGCAAGAGGACGAGAAGGGATTTGTATGTAATCAGAACCAGAGTCTTTTCATGTACCCATACATCCATAGCCAGAACCAGGACAGATCCAGAGGAATTACATTCATGGAAGCATTCCAGGAAGCACTATTGTGGCACCAAACACGATTCTTCTGATTAATTACCACCATCATTCAACCATCAATCATGTATCATAGTAAGTATACATTTTACACTAATCATTTCCATTCTTATTCTACAACATAGAGTCATCTTATCATTTATGTTATCATTCTTATACTTTGCATGTTCATTCCTCCATATCTTCTTGCTTGACAAACTCAGTCAAACCTCTACCCATATTTTATCAGATCACCCATTCCAACCCTTCCACCTCTCTGAGTGCTCTCAGACATTCCCACAGGCCTCCCTGTCCATCCCCCTTCTTTAGCTCTATCTAACCCTCACCCAGAATCTCATAAGGTTTCATTGAACTTTCTTTCACCATACTGTACCAACATTGGTTACCCATGACCATTGTCAGTCTCCCCTAAACCATCATCGGTTATACCTAAACTGACATCGGTCTCTATGCATTTCATACCTTTTTCTAATAACAGAACCACATAACCTACTACCAAGTGACCTAATAAACCTAGAACCTGACCTTAACCAGTTCCAGTAACCTGACACCTACCTACCCTTCAGATCTAACTATAACCTAACCTGTTATATTAGATTTTCTTATTGTTGCTTGAATGAGATACCTAAATCATATCAACTACAGTAGGATTTTTCTTATTTCTCACATTAATTTTTTTTAAACAGTGGATTGACAACCATCTAGGGAGTATCACACTTCCCGGATCTAGCACACGCTAGGCAGTCCACTGTCATATATTATTTAACTATTCTTTTGTGGTCTTGTTTTCTATTTCAAGTAGTTCCTCTTAGCCAAAAGGAATCTCTCATAGTCAGCATTGGATCAAGAAGTCAAAATGTGCACAACAACCATCAACTGACCAACAATAACAAGTATTCCTCCTCATCCCTTACCCTTATCTGTTTCATCTCAATAAAGTAAAGAAAATGGTGAAACAATATGAAACAATAGGAAGTGTTGATGTGTAATAAATTGAAAGAGAATTTTGCATGGTAATCATGATCTTAAAATGTAATGGCTCATGGTTATACATTAACAGAAGCAATAAGAAATTTAAGGGGCCCTAATGAAGGATGGGGAATAGTGTGATATGTATGATTAGTAGAAGAATTAGAAGATTGTGTGTCATGTTTAAGCAAGGGGTCATTAAATATTTTTAGATTTTTATTATCATTGACTGGTTTAGAAGCAGATGGTGCAGGGAGCTCGAGTGAATTATTGTCAATAAGATCGTGGATGAGATTTCTAATTTTGAAATAGCAATTGATAGAATGTCCAATACATTGATGATAGTCACATTTAGCATTTTTTTCATAATTGCATCCAAGGGGACGAGATGGATCAAGATTGAGTAGCGGTGGAAGAGTGATTGGATTGCTTTTGAGAAGTTCAGGCAATAGAAATCAAGGTACTTATGGTAATTTGGTGAAAGTACAGTTTAGAGGTTACCATTAAATCTTTTCAGGAGGAGAGACGGCATTAATATTTTCCTTCACTTCCGTAGGCTTAGGATATGGCTTGAATGTTGATTTAGCTTGAAACCGATTAGAAATCGAAGAAGAAGAATCATGATAATTGAGTTTAACTTCGCGCATTTTAATCATATGGCATAATTGATCAAATGAAGCATATGCCTCAAAGATAATGCTCTCATGTAGCTGTGGTAAGATGATTTTTTAAAAAAGATCATGTAATTCTGAATCAGCAAGCACATTGATCATCTTAGCTAGATTGTTCTTATAATGTAACACATATTCAGCGAGAAGATCATTAGATTTTTTTTATTTGAACAAGTTATGCATAAGATATCTTGGTGCCGATATTTATTGAAAAGTGAGAAATAAAATCATCAGCTAAATGAGTGAAAGAAGTTACCGATTGAATAGGTATATCATAAAACCAACGCATGGTGTAATCCTAGAGACTCTGTTTCACCGCAAAGTAGAGACAAAAATAATAATAGTTAAGGGCAAGGAGGAATACCTATGATAGTCAAAGAAAGTGTTGCATGTGTGTAGAATTTTTGGCAAGAAAATTTTTTGGGGACAAATCATTGGATTTCTCATGAACGCTCTAGTAATCTAAGTCCCTCTACTTAACCAATGCAATTTTCGTATATGCATGTGCGAGTGAAGTGATTTTTCTTCGAGTTTTCCTTATGGCCGGGGATCCAACATGGGCACTCTATTGACCCTATGGAAAAGCTTACAAATACTTGAAAGAGAGGAAATTTCTAGGAGAGTGGGAAAGGGAGTGAGAATTTTAGACAAGGGAAACTAATGTTGCAAGTAGAAAATCACATTCTTGCATACACCAGTTAGAAGTTTCATCACATGCATTGAAATTAGGAAGAAATCATACTGCAAACAACAAGAAGACCAAATAGAATTTAATGAACACAAAGTATCAGTAGATTCCTTAGTCATAAAGGCTAGAAACTCCTTCTTGTATTTATGCTCAAGCAGAAATTGTACATAGCATAAGAAATGGAATAAATTTGAGAGTGGGGGAAATGGAAGAATTTTGAGATCTCTTTGATCTTTCACAAGGATTTCTCTCTCCTAAATTCATAAGAATAGCTAAGAAGATCCTTAAATGATGAGTGCATTACAATTTATAGAAGAAGAACACCTCTTCATCTTCTTGGTGATTCTTCATATGCCCCCTAATGACACTTCATATGCCTTGAAACTTTTCACATTCGTAGGAAAACATTAAGTCCCTTTTTATAACGGAAGGGTGACTTATTACATTGAAAACATTAAGACATACAAAAAATGCAACCCCAACGCAAGATTAGAATATTGAGGAGAGAGAAAGATAGGGGTGAGAAGTGAGAGAAAGTGAACAGAGAGAGAGAATAATACTGATGAAAAAAAATCCTCACTAATCCACTATTATACTTGACCGATCTGATGCAATCCTCTAATGTAGTGAAATCTAGATCTTGAATGTCTCATACCACAAGACTTCCTTTGGATGACGCATGACACCGCGAACCTAAGTGTTAAAAACACTGTCAAATGATTCCATTAATGATCATGAGCATCACTCATGAAGATCCTTTCTGAAGAGATTAAAGCTTTGGAAAAAAATCCTACCCTTGACTCCTTACAACACTGCCACACTACTTAGTTGGTTTGAACAAGATCCTAATGAAACACATCGTGAATAGTCTAACGGTGTCGACTATGCATTCCACCTTAAACCTACCAATTGAAGTGTGAAATGAGTGTTGAAAGACACTGTTGAGATCCATGTAAGTAACCTCACTATCATCTACTCCCACATAGTTTGATGATAGAATTTGCATTGTTTTCACCCCTACAAATCTGAACTTCATTTTCCTTGACACCTACTATATTTGGAAAAGGTAAACTATTTTTAGTAAGTGTTCGAGAATTTTCCTCTCTGGTCTCCAAACTGAACTGATGTCAACTTAGATGTTAAACTCCTAGTGCTTGAATGATCCTCTTGTGAAATCCATCCCTTTAGAATGACTTACTACTTATATTAAGTGCTAAAAGGTAACTTATACTATTTTTAGCAAGTACAAAAAATCAGCTCTCTTGAACCTTGACTGGCTACGACAACTTGAATTCTACTTTCTCCCTACATTTATCTCACCTTCTAAACCAATTTTCTATTTTAGTATGTGCTCGCAATACCACTTACTATTTTTATTAAGTGTCAATTTATGACCAAGATGACCCTTTCGACGATCTATCCCTGTAATACATCTTTTGTGCTCATCGTTTCCTCTGCAAGTTCTTCAGTTGATGACTTTCCCAAAATAGTAGTCCCCTATGTAGAAGACCTACTATTTTTAGAAAGTGAACTTCTAGTATTTGGATTTCTGTAGAATGTAGTTTTTTTATATGGGTTTTTACTTCTTATCGACCCTCTAAAATTTTATGCCTACCCGATCAGTGGTTTGGGAGATTTTAAAGTTTCAAGTTTTCAAACTAGTGGCACCTCTGAACATGACATCCATTAATGGACCTTGAAATTTTTAGGTCTATTTTTCTTCTCCATTCATGATGAGAATCAACTTTTCATTGTGGGTTTTTTCTTCTTGTGCTTTTGATGAAATCTCTCTTCGATCTAACTATTGGTTTGATGGGAAATCAAGATTTTTTCTCCTTTGTGTTAAGAAAGAGACTTATTTGCTGCGAAAACTCCTTGTTGTAGATGGAAGATCTGTTATGGGATTTTTAATGGTCTACAAAAATTATGAACACATTAAAAAACTTTATCTCGATCCGTGCATTGGTTTTCTAGATATCTTTGAATTTTTGTTTCACAGCAATGGAGATTTCTAAAGAATTTCTTCACTCTTCTCCTTCATTCTTCGTCCCTCTGGATCTTTCGGTCAATATATCCTTATAAATATTTGCATTATCATGGTTTTTGAGGTTTCATTTTTGTATTGGATCTAGTTTGAGGTACAAAAATGATGTATGGAGCTTCTGGACAAGTTGCAGAGCAAGTTGCGAGTATGGAGAGTAAGAAGTTACAAGTGGGAAGCAGGAAGGATTTGAAATATTTTTAAAAAATCAATGATAAGAGTGAGGCACATTTTCATGTCACTCATGTCCCTTAAGCATTAAGGGATGAGAGGGACATCAATTTATCATGCAGCACTTGGTTGTTACACGTGGTAGAGATCCATTAGTGAAGGTTTAAGCCCAAAAAGCAAGTTGGAAGCACTGGGGGGCTAAAAACTAGTCATATGAGGAACCATGAGGATTCTTGGGGGCTAGGCACATTTTTTTTCCCTAATGTCCCTTTTCTTGAAGGATGAAAGGGACAAAAAATTGCACCAGGCTCCTGGAGATGACACGTGTCCATCCTAAAATTTGATTAACTGTGAGAACTCATCAAGAGGGCAACTTGAAATGGTGATATCTTAAGTTCCCAATGGACTGTTTTGGTGAAATTTTATATTAAATTGACTGAAATTTTCCTTTTCAATCCATTGATGGTTGTCTTAAATATTGATTCATCTATCTAATCCCTAAAAACTTGGATTTGTGATTTATTCCCTTTCCTATGCATGAGAAAAAATTCCTGCAGACCAATTGCGCCAAAGTTTTGTGAAAAAAATAATTTCATAATATTGTAGGGATTGGAATTTCCTTTCTGAAAATGTCTTGTTTTTCTCCTAGCTCCATCCAGAGCTCCCAGAATCACCTTCTGAAGCACAGTAGCTTTTTTGGCATGTCCATTGCCTAGGCCTATGAACCCTAATTTTGGTGAAACTACCCCAACTCTTCCAAATCATCTTTGAATATTCCTAAATCACCTCGGTGTCTTATTTTTCTCCTTTGTTCCACTGTAATGGGTTTCTCTAGTCCTAGGAAGGCTAGTGATAGCCCTTCCCACAACTACCTGAAATTTGCATTTTTCAAGAACTCCTAAAATCACCTAGGGGGTTAACTTGACTTTCCTAAATCCCATCAGGAACTGAGTTAACATCATCTGGGAGGTCATCAAACTGATTTTGTAGACCTGGGGTGCCTTGGAAGGATAAAACATGAAAAATTAGGCACATGGGTATCATTGTCATGCTTGAAAATTATCAATTTCCCTATTACACATTTGCATGACAACAGTTGGCTCTAGCTTAGGGACATGACATGAACTGAGCGCAGTAAATACATGACATGGAGAATCCCATAATATCATCTTTACAATACAAGACCATTGCCTTATCTATTGGACCCTGCAGAGTCATGTACAATTTACACAAGAGAGAGAGAGAGAGAGAGATAACAAGAAGAACACAAAAACACAAAAATGATGAAAAGGAAACACACAACACACAACAAGAAGGGAAGCACACCTAACAATCACCTATGGTACAAGGCGGGGGATAACCCACTTTCACTAAAGCACTTTTCATTTCTCAAAAATTACCCCTGAGTGGGAAACACTGAGTGATGTTGTTCTATGAAGCCATTGACTGGTTCCAGAAAGTAGCCTCCTCTCCTTAATTGTTTATGAAAGCTAGGTGCTTTCATGATTATATGTGTACTTGGTAGGAGTGATTCTACATGAGCTTCTTGATGCTCAAGTCCTTTGCTTATAAATTCCATTGCCTTCATTCCCTTTAAAATTGGTTTCATAGTTCCAGTTGCATTATGCATTTATCCACATAGTTGATTCTTCATTGAGCATCTCATTGCTGCCCCAAGGCTGATTTTCATTCAAATTACTTGAATATTTTGAGTTACTTTTTTCTCGTGTCTATGCTCATTGAAATATTCTTGTGAGAAACCTTGAGATTCATCTTTTATCTCTACTCCATTATTAGGTGCTTGAAGATTGAATGGAGGATCAGAAGTAACCTCATACTTGTCCTATATAGCCATGGCATGAGCTAAGAGATCAAGAATTAGCTCAAGGTATTTTTTACTTTCTACCGCATTGAGGATTTCTTTCACAGAGTTATACTTCTTTTGTTTCCTATGGTTCATCTTTTTACATCCTTAAAGAATATTCATTTTGAAGCTCAAGGAAACTATCTTTTGGAAATGGATTAATTCATGATCCCTTGAAATTCTTATTACATTTTTGTACTTCTTTCTCAAGGGGATCTTCTCCTTCAATGACCTCAAAAATTCCTATTTCATTTTTCATCATGGAAAGAGTCTTCTTCTTCAAATGGGAAAGAAAATACCTCATTTCATCATTATATCCATCAACTATTGGCTCAAGAGAGACATTTGATTTCTAATCGTGTTTTGTTTCAACATGGACATCCTTTACACTGATTGAGGCTTCAAAATAAAATTCATACTTATCTTATAGATTCATGTCTTGCATCAAGAGTTCAAGACTAAGCTTAGGTCTTTATTTCTTCCGCCTCTTAAGATATCTTGTACATAGATTGTTCTTTCAAACCTTTTTTGGGCTCATCACAAGATGGGGTTATCCTTACATGGATGGCATGATTGAGATCATCTTCATCTCCAAATGGGAATGAGAACATCTCCTCTTCATGGGTAATTGTATAAGTTGGTTTCTCCATTTGAGATTCATCAAGAACCATTTCCTCTTCTTCATGGTTTGCATCATCTAGAAATTTCAGGGCTTCCCTCTTATAACTCGAATCTCCTCAATGCTTCTTCAAGGTCCATACCTCTCTTGGGAAGGAATGTTCTGGCCCTATCAATATGGGAATATCATCTTCCTCTTCAGTTGTTCATGAAATTGATTCATCCTCCTATTATCTTGATACAAGATGTCAGTTCATAGAATTCCATACTTTCACATTGTGTAACTCATCTTCTTCTCTAGAAACAATTTATCCGTGTGTCCCTTCACTGGTATGGTTGTAGAAGACCAATTCATCTGAATTTTCCCTCCCAAGTCTACTGGAAAGAAACTTTGACTTAGCAACATTCTAAATGAAGCCACGAATGTCTACTACCAAAATCATCATTGAAACCTTCTTATCTAGAAATTTGGCAAGAGCCACCTGTGCATCTTTGACCTTCCCTACAAGTGGGACCTCTTTTGACTCCAAGGAGTAACAAGAGCCACCAGGTGGAGTCATGGTGAGTTTGAGAGCCTTGGCAACCTTTATAGGCATCACATTTTCAGAGGCACCAGAATCTATTATGTAGTTGTTCAATACATATTCTTCAACAATAAGGGAGACATTGAAAAGTTCAACCTTATAAATCTTGGATGCACTCAAAGAAATCATGTTCTGTGAGGGAGGTGTAGGTGGGTTTGGTAGTATTCCTTTAGAACTAGGAGTTACAACATTGGGTGTTAAACTACCACTCCTGATATATTGAACAAATCTCTCAAATTGTTCAGGGTGAGTCCACAAATATTCAGTTTCATTAATCTACACTTTGGCTTTGTTTGCATATTCTATGAAGTCAAAATGAGAATATGCGGGCAAGGGGGATGAAGGGACTACTTTTGGATTCAGGATAGGTTTGGAAGCAAGAGTAGATTTTTGGGGAATAGAGGGTATTTTGAAAGGTATACTAGGAACTTTTGAAGTACCAGTTTTTATAGGATTAGATTTAGATTTAGAACTAGAAGAAACATTGGAATACTTACTTGGAATAGTGGGAAACTTTGTGCTTGCTACAGGATCATGTTTCTCCAATGTAGACTCCATACAAGGTGGGAGTGGAGATCCTTGACTGATTATTTTGTTTTGCAGAGTCGCCATAGGAGGATCTTCAGTCTTCTTTTTTTTAGTAGTAGTGGAGGAAGAGGCTCCTTTCTCAGACTGAGAATGAGTGAATACCACACATGAGAAACTGGGTGCATCTTATTCATCATCTTCATCACCTCTAGAATACTCATAGAATCTGATTTGTGTATCGTTCTCAAGTTCATCAACTTCTAGGAAATCACCACCTTCACTTTCTTGTTCAATCTCTTCTTCATTTTCCTTAATCCTACAACTTGTGTTCGCAGGTGGGGCCTCCAAGGAAAGCCTTCGAGGTGTTTCTATAATTTGATTTTTGTTGTTTCTTTGAGAAGATACTCATTCAAATAATTCCCTCTTCAAAGATGCCATCTCATTTGCCAATTTTTGTAGCAAAAATTGTTCTCTCATCTCCAGGATGTTGATCCTTTCCCTTTGAGGGATTCTTGATCTTTCCAGAGAGGATGAGATCATCATCAAGTTCAATGGCCATCTTTTGTGCTTCTACAATGTTCCTTAGTTGAACTCTTCATAGGAAAAATCCTACCTCTGGTGATTGAGCATTAATGAAGAATCTCTTGACATTGTTTTCAGATGGTGAATCTTCTTCTGGTATCCTATGAAGTAACCATTCAAAATGAGCCATGAAGTCTCTCATAGTTTCACTTTCTCCTTTCTTCATTTGAGCCAACTACACCAAGAGGTCCCGACAGTCTTCAATTGATTTAAATATTTCCTTAAAGGTAGTCTTGATGTCGTTCCAGCCAGTGATGGATCGAACAAGAAAGAGGTAGAACAATTCTACTATTTTTTCTTGGAGAGATTCCACAAAAAATCTTACGGCAACGTCTTCATGTTCAAATCCAAGAATCTTGCATGACGTGGTGAAAGTGATGATGTGTTATTCAGGTATCTATGTGTCATTGCCTTTGAAATTTGGATATTTTTTGCAGGACCTTGTTGGTAGATCATGCAGAGGTGGTTTGAGAGTGAGTGGGCATGTATTTCTTCCCCATGGAACAATGGGTTGAGGTCTTTCTACTTCATCTGCCATTGTTTCTATTTTACTTCAACTTCTACAAATTCTTCTTCAAATTCTTCTTCCTCCAGGAACTCAATGCTCAATGGTGGTTGAAAAATGGGAGAATTTGAAGGGGGAGTATCAATAGGAGTTTGGATGGGATTTCCAGGTGAACTACTTGATGAACCAGATGGGGATGAGGCTTGAGAAAAGTAGTAGGGATTGTCTCTAACTCATTCTTGCTGATTTTGTAAAGCCTCGAAAGTGGGGTCGACAATTCCTCTCGATCTATTCAACCTGGTGTATCTCCTTTCAGCCAACTTTTGGAAATTCTTGCAGTGGGAATACAAAAGGACACTGTGGAATATGAAAGGTCACATGCAAAGATTGACAGTGTATCTTTTAGAAATGGATTTTCATGAACTCTTTTTTTTTCAATATTTGATTTTTTTGAATTTTTGGACCTTGAAGTCATATTTTTGGTGTAGATGCTACTAAATCTACCCCATGGTGGGTGCCAAAAACTGTTGGCAAGAAAATTTGTTGGGGAAAAATTGTGGATTTCTTACCAATACTCTAGGAATCTAAGTCCCTCTACTTAACTGGTGTAGTTTTCATATATGCATGCGCAAGTGGAAGATTTTTCTCTGAGTTGGCCTTGTGGCCGGGGATCCAACATGGGCACTCCATTGACCCTACGCAAAAGCTTGCAGATACCTATAAGAGAGGAATTTTCTAGGAGAGCAGGAAAGGGAGTGAGAATCTTAGACAAGGGAAACTAAAGTTGTAAGTAGAAAATCAAGATTCTTGCATACACCAGTTAGAAGTTTCATCACATGCATTGAAATTAGGAAGAAATAATACTGCAAACAGTAATAAGACCAAATAGAATTTAATGAACACAAAGTATCAGTAGATTCCTTAGTCAAAAAAGGATGGAAAATCCTTCTTGTATTGATGCTCAAGAATAAATTGTACATAGCATAAGAAATGGAAGAAATTTGAGAGTGGGGGGAATGGAAGAATTTTTCTATCTCTTTGATCTTTTACAAGGATTTCTATCTCCTGAATTCATAAGAATAGCTAAGAAAACCCTCAAATGAGGAGTGCATTATAATTTATAGAAGAATAACACCTCTTCATCTTCTTGGTGATTCTTCATATACCCCCCAATGACACTTCATATGCCTTGAAACTTTTCACATTCCTAGGAAAACATTAAGTCCCCTTTTATAACTGAAGGGTGACTTATTACATTGAAAATATTAAGACATACAAAAGTACAACCCCAACGTAAGATTAGAATATTGAGGAGAGATAAAGTTGGGGGTGAGAAGTGAGAGAAAGTGAGAAGAGAGAGAGAACAATGTCGATGAAGAAAAATCCTCACTGATCCACTATTCTACTTGACTGATCTGATGCAATCCTCCAATGTAGTGAAATCTAGATCTTCGAATGAGAGACTTTCTTTGGATGATGCATGAACACCGTGAACTAAGTGTTTAAAAACATTATTGAATGATTCCATTGGTGACCATGAGCATCACTCATGAAGATCCTTTCTGAAGAGGCTGAAGCTTTGGAACAAATCCCACCCTGACTCCTTGCAACACTGCCACACTTCTTAGTTGATCTGAACATGATCTTGATGAAACACATCGTGAATAGTCTGATGGTGTTGACTATGAATTCCACCTTACACCTACCAATTGAATCATGAAATGAGTGTTAAAAGACACTGTTGAGATCCATGTAAGTAACCTCACTATCATCTACTCTCACATAGTTTGATGATAGAGGTTGCACTGTTTTCACCCCTATAAATTTGAACTTCACTTGAAACCTACTATTTCTGGAACGTGCAACTTACTATTTTTAGTAAGTGAGAAAATTATTCTTCAAACTCCAAATGAGACTATCAAATTAATTGTTGCACACTCATAATGCTCCTCTTATGAATTTTTCCCTCTAGAATGACTTACTATTTTTAGTAAGTTCCAAAAGGAAACTTACTATTTTTAGCAAGTACGAAAAATCAGCTCTTCCGAACCTTGACTCACTGCGGCAACTTGAATTCTCCTTTCTCCCTATGTTTCTCTCACCTTCTTGACCAATTTTCTATTTTTGGTAGGTGCTCGCGATTCCACGTACTATTTTTAGTGAGTTTCAATTTTGGACCAAGACAACCATTTTGACGATCTCTCCCTGCAATACATCTTTTGTATTCATTGTCTCCTTTGCAAGTTCTTCAGTTGATGACTTTCCTAAAAATAGCAGTCCCCTATGTAGAAGACCTGCTATTTTCAAAAAGTGGAAATTTGGTGGTTAGATTTCTATGGAGTGAATTTTTTTGATATGTTTTTTTGCTTCTTATCGACCCTCTAAAATTTTAGACCTGCACGATCAGGGGTTTGGGAGATTTTAAAGTTTCAAGTTTTCGACCTGGCGACACCTCTAAACATGGCAGCCATTAATGGATCTTAAAAGTTACAGGTCTATTTTTCTTCTCTTTTTACAATGAGAATCACCTTTTTGTTATGGGTTTTTACTTATTGTGCTTCCAGTGAAATCTCTTTTTGATCCGACTGCCAATTTGCCGGGAAATCAAGATTTTTTCTCCATTGTCCTAAGAAAGAGACTTCTTCACTATGAACACTCCTTTCTACAGATCAACGAATATATTATTGGGGTTTTAATGGTCTCTAAAAATGATGAACATAGTAATATTTGCAATGGTAATATCCTTCAAAATATCTGCATTTTCATGGGTTTTGAGGTTTCATTTCTGTATTAGAGCTGGGTTGAGGTATAGCAATGGTGTATGGAGCTTTTGGACAAGTTGCAGAGAAAGTTGCAGAGTATGGAGAGTAAGAAGTTAGAAGCGGGAAGCAGGAAGGATTTGAAATATTTAAAAACAAATTAATGGCAGGAGTGAAGCACATTTTCATGTCCCTTGATAATTAAGGGATAATATGGACATCTATTTACACATGTTGCCTAGTTGTGACATGTGGTAGAGATCTAACGGTGAAGGTTTAAGCCCAAAAAGCAAGCTTAAAGCACTCGGGGGGCTGGAAACTAGTCATATGAGGAACCATGAGGCTTCTTAGGGGTTGGACACATTTTTTTTTCCCTGATTTCCCTTTTCTTGAGGGATGAAAGGGACAAAAAAAATTTCCATGATCCTAGAGTTGACACGTGTCCATCCTAAAATTTGACTAAATGCAAGAAATTGTCAAGAGGGCAACTTGAAATGGCAATATCTTGAGTTCCTGATGGACTTTTTTGGTGAAGTTTTATATGAAATTTATGGAAATTTTCCTTTTGAATCCATTGGTGGTGTTCTCTGATATTTATTCATCCATATAAACCCTTAAAATCATATTTTTGATCTAGTCCCTTACCTGTGCATGAGAAAAACTACCTGCAAAACCATTTCTCTAAAGTTTTTAGAAAATCCTAATTTCACCATCTTGTAGGTATTATAATTCTATTTCTAAATACATCTTGTTTCTCTCCTAAATCCATTTGGAGCTCCCAGAATCACCTTCTGAAGCTCAAGTACTCTTTTTTCCTGTGCATTGCCTAGGCCTGTGAACCCTAATTTTGGTGAAACTACCCCAACTCTTCCAAATCCTTCTATGAATCTTCCTTAATCACCTCTATGATGTTCTAAGGCCTTTAATTCACATTTTTCTGATTTGGATCCTCCGTTATCCTCTAGGGAGTTTCTCCAGTCCTATGAATGCTAGTGATAGCCCTTCCCACAACTGCCCAAAATTTGCATTTTTCAAGAACTCCTAAAATCACCTAAGGGGTTGACTTGACTTTCCTGAATCACCTAGAGAACTGATTTAACATAATATAGGAGGTCATTGGACTAACTATGTAGACCCGTGGTGCCTCAGAAGGATAAAACATGACAATTCCACCACAAGGGTATTGTTATCATGCTTGGAAATTGTCAATTTCCTTGTTGCACATTTGCATGACAACAAGAATGTTGTCCAAGATGATTATAGAGAGATTCCCTTTTTCTAGGAGGAATGACCTGAAATATAACACAAGACCACAAAATAGAATTAAAAATAACAATTGGTGGACTACCTAGTGAAAGATAGATCCGGGAAACGAGGGTCTTCCTAGAAGGCTGTCAATCCACTTTTAAAACAATGTAAGTGGTGATTAGAACATGAAATAAATAGATCTACTATAATTGTATAGTTTAGGTATTGTATACAAACAGAGTAAATCAAATCTAGTCTAATAAATGCATGCAAGACTAAATCCAAAGAGGGTAGTTGGTGTTCAAAGGTCTGTGAGTGTGACAAAGGCTGTAAAGGAGGTCTGGGAAAATTTTGGTAAGATTCTAGGTTGTTGGGAAATAATTATGAACTCGCTGGTTTGGGAAATATTACTAGTCATAAAGATTGGTATCGGGTAGGTGATCAATGGCATTACTGGTAAATGACCGATGTCAGTTGGGTGACTGGTGTCGATAGGGGCAACTAGATAGAAATATTAAAAATGAGTTGATGGGAGCTCTCTATGATTACACAGAGAGTTGAGAAGGTTTAGGTGAGGTTGTGGGATTGCTAAAAAGACTTATAGATCATAAGAATGGTGTTTGGGCAAGAGATGGAGGTTCTATGGAAAAATGGTCAGATGGAGGTGTTGTAGGAGAAATTTGGGTATGGTAGAGGATGGAGTAAGATAGATAAATGATAAAACACCTAATCTATTAAAACCAATAACAAAGGAGGAATGTAATTACTTAAAAAATAGAGGTAAATGGTAGGAGGTGGTGATGGTTGTAGAAGAAGGTGGTCCCAAATGAATACATTGGCAAAAGGAGGGCATAATGCTTCCATTACAATGCACCAGAGATCTAGGTCAAATTGTTGATGAATGGTGTGGTGTCTAAATGTTGTAAAGGTCTCTAGTATGTCACAAGATCACTAGTAAACTTGAGAGTCAGGATGCAAGGTTGTAAGAGCTAGAAAACCATATTCATAACCTGAAAAAAGAGTTTGGAAATTCTATTTAAAGTTAACCAAAGGTGGTTAGGTGACTGGTACAAGCTGAGGAATAACTGGCATCAATTAGGGAGAAAAGATCATATTTGCTAAAAATATCCTGATTCTGTGTAAATTTGGCATGATTCATATTTTGGTTCCAAGTCAAGAGTGTGGAATAACATTAAATGGAGTGGGAGAGTAGTTAGAGGGATACTAGGCCATTAAGATTATGGTTATAATACATCCTAGTTGGTTAAGGGGAGTGGGGACTTGCTCTTTCTTAATTAATAGGCTTGGAATAGGTCTACGATGAGGTGGAGAGATGAGGTGGAATAAGGATTAATTTAATTATGGGTAATTATATTAACACAAAATGTGTGGAAGGGGCCATGGTGAAGTGTATATGCTGTATAAATGAATTAAAGGGGGCTAGAAGGGTTGTTACCTAATTTTGGTGTCTACATTTTCCCCTTTTTATCGCATAGTCTGTATTGATAAGCAATGATGACAAAAATAGAAGGTAACTACCCCAAGTATGGGTGGAGGTGATCCCCCTCAAAACAATAACTGAAGAAGTGGCAGGCATAATCAGTGATGGGTTTGATAAAGTGGTATATGGTAAAAAAAAATAGGTAAGGTGTGGGTGTAGTTACTAGTGATATTGGTATGGGTAATAGGTGGGGGAATTTGAACACACACACACACGTATAGAATGCAACAAGGCACTAGGTCAAAGAGCTCACAAACTCTACATCATCAAAGGTCGATAGGTTATCCAAATAAGGCTTATGTGGTCCAGGTATCCAAGGTGTAGGATACGGTATTGAAAACACAACAAGGCTAGGTGTAGGAATGGGCATTAGGTGTGTTCCAAAACACAAAATGGTTTGGTTGAGGTAAATGGCATGGCATCATGTAAGGTAAGGTCAGTAGGCTAGTAGCGTCATCGCAAGGTATAGCAAGTAAGAAAATTCGAGTTCCAAATTGGCAAGGTCGGGTTGGATGCATAGGTAAGGTCATGGGTAGGGCCAAGGTGTAGGCAAAAATGTTCCCCTAAGTATAATTAGAGAGGTGACTAGGTTAGTAGGTGAGCTAATAGGCATGTGGTAAGGCTATGGGAATGGTTTAATTTCCAATGTATTTATGTTATGGAAACTAGATTATTAAGCATGGTTTGGTTATGATTGTTTCGATTTAATTTCAGGTTATTGGTATTATGGAAAGTAAATGATGATGTGTATGGGTGAGGTATGGTTTGTTTTAGGTTAATTTCCAAGTTATTTTTTTATGGAAACTAACTAACTAGGTTTGTTTATGGGGGAAAAACGGTGAGGAAAAGAGTGACCAAGCTAACCTCAGAGGGCCCCATGCCCTAAGAGTGCTACCTGCATATCCCTTGCGAAAGGGGCCTCATGCAAATGTAGTTCTCCCATAGGATAGGGAAGAATAGGATGGGTCAGGTAAGTTGGGTGATGTAGGTAGGGTAGATTAGATTAGGTCAAATGAGCAAGGTAAATTAGGTCAGATTGTGGTAAAGTTGATTGGGTGAGGTAGGATTGGTAAGGTAGAATGTGTTTAAATTGATGAGGTAGGGTAAGTTAAATATGTAATTTTATTTGAATATTCAAAGGTAGAGGATTGGTATAGGTGATTGAGATAGGTATAGATGAGACAAGAAGAGAACCCAAATATTAGATGTTGAAAGCCTTGTTCTGTGGTTAAGAATCAATAAGTAAGAAAATGGGTGAACCGAAAGAGAGACGAAATTCTCTAGAAGTGGCAAGGACCATAGTGGACATACCAAAGATAGGATTATGAACATAAGCCTCTAGAGGCGTTGAATGATTAAAAATTACAAGGGTGAAAGAAGTTGCATGATCATGAAGTGTCACATGTGCACCACGTCCCTTAAATAGGTAGAAGAAAATAAAAGAAGGTAAGGTGGAATGATTTTTTTAGTGTAACCTTATTGTCATACAGCATGCCCCTTCTGCAAGATACCCAAAACTAGAATAGGAAAGTCCATGACCAAAAGTTTTTATTTTTCTTAAATTTTTCTATTCTTTTTTCTTACATAGACTGATCTATGCAGAAATTTTATGTGGCATAAATATAATATATCCTTGAGGTCTTCGTAAATTTTATCGATGTAGGAAGCTCCAAGATAGTTATTGATTTTGACAAGTATAGATTATTCTTCTTTTTTGATAGAATAAATCCAATAAGTGGCTAACTTTTTATAGTTGTCCTTCGAGGGAGCAATCTACTTATAGTAGCGAGAGATAGACATAGATGTCCTTTTGAGGGAATCATCTATTTTCAATAAGTTTCACTCAAGGAGTGGAATTTTTAGTATCCCATATATATATATATATATATTTGTATTATTTTTGGACTTTAGGTCATGGACATGACTATAAAGTAGTATAGGCCTCTTTTATGAAGGGAATATTATAAAACAAAAAGATTAAATATGGAAGATATGCTTCAAGTGATGAACAAACATGGGATTCCATCATGAAAAGAATGAAAAGCATCCATAAGAATCATGTCGTAAGTAGATTTTTTGTACTCATATTGAAGACAAGGATGAATGGTGACAGATAATCACACAATTCTTGTTTAGTCGTTAGTCCTGAAAAGAGGGAAGTTGAGGTAGAGGTTTATTCAAGGGATGAGCATGTGTGAGATATAGGGTGATATTGTACTTTATTCAATAGTAAAATAGTTTACTATATAAGACATTAAGAGGCTCGGGTTTGGGTTTACCTTCTAGAGAAGATAAACGATAAGCTCTTGATCCAAAGGTATGTGTGATGCTATAAGGTCCAAGCCAATTAAGATAAAACTTACCTCGTTTACTTTACTCAGCTTTGGTTACATGTTTATTTTCCTTTAGGACAAGGTCATCGATCTTGAATGTTTTGGTAGGAGGAAAATTTGGATATAAAAGATCTAGTTTTAGTGAGAGGTTTAATAAAAGAAGGGGAAGTGACAAGTCCCCCATAGGTATAGGGAAGAAAAAAATTATGATGGGTGAGGTTGGGTAAAATTAGGCAAGGTTGGGTAAGGTAAATTGGGTAATATTTGGCAAGGTAGGGTAAGGTAGATTAGGTAAGATCGGGAAAGGTTGGGTAAAGTTGGACAAGGTAGGGTAAGGTAGATGAAGAAGGTCTAGTTTGGATGGAGGTGCAATAGAAGGTGAGGGAGTGTTAACTCCCCCATACGATAATGAAGAATAAGATGGTGATAGGTAATGACGTGTAAGATTGGGAAAGGTTTATTGGGAAAGGTTAGGTAACATTTAGGAAATTTCAGGTAGATGAAAACATTGCTGTAGAAAAAGGAGGAGATGGGCTAGATGTGGAAGGTGTAGCAGTAGATGGGGAAGAAGCCTTGACTAGGACAAGGACATCATTGGGGAGATTGATTAAGTTGTTTAAACATGGAGCAATGTGGGACTCCATCAGAAATAGGATAGGTTAGCCCATGGAATGTTACCTTGGGGGTAGATGTAGGTGTGATGGTGGGTGAAGATGAACTTGATGGGCTATCAATTTTCTCTTCTACTTTGTCTTTCAATTATTGTGATTGATTATCTATATGTTTCATGTTAATTTCAAAGTATGGGGGAGGAAAATAAGGGTGTGAAGGTACTAGTAAAGTTCCTTGAATAGATATAGGATGCACATGTGTGGTGGCATGCAAAGGTAGAATACAAGTCTCCTTCAATAGGTCATATTCGTTGAAGAGACCATCTCAAGAACATAGTTGAAGGAGAATTTTTTTGAGGGCCTTACACCCTTCAACATCATTCCCTTGGGAGAAATGATATGCATAGATTTTAGTATCGTCAAACCCTATTTGTTTAGGTTTGAGTGGGTCATAAGGCCTAAGAGGTGGTAGTGATATAGTTGAGGTCTCTAACAAATGAGTGAGGATGTTAGCATAGGACCCAATCAAGGGATCATAATGAGAAGTCGCAATTGGTTTGGGTGAAGTTATAGGTGACCTTCATGAAAGAGATGAAGTTGGGGGTGGGTTTGGTTTAACTACCTTTTTGGTTGATAGTGTTATTTTTGGTGTAGGTTACACCTTCTTAGGTAAACGTGTAGGGGTAATGCGTGAAGAAGAATAAGGTGATGCAGAAGGTGTAGGTGTGTAAGTCAATCAAGGTGAAAATGGTGACATGACTAAGGTCCTGGTCGAGGGTAATGATAGAAGGTGTAGGTGAAAAATAAGGTGAAGGGCGTAGGTGATGAAGAAGATGTAGGTAAAATAGAATATTGAGGTGAGGCTGTAGGTTGTTTTGCTTTAAGTTTTCCTTGGGGAACGAGCTTAGTTTGATTGAGGTCGATCGATGTACGGGCCTAATATTGATGGAAGAGGCAAGAGGTGAATAAGAAGGCATGGGAGAAACTGGGGGTACAAGGCCTAAGTAGGTTGTGTTATTCCTCTTAGATGTGGGACTAGACTAGGTCACAGTTTGTGAAGAGGTGGTCAAATATATCTTATCATGGAGGGATGGATCTAGAATAGGTATCAGAAGTGTTCACCCCCAATGTAGTGGTAGGTTTAGGTGTAGGGGCAAGTTTGGGTGTAAGTGACAGTTTGGGTGTAAGATGGAGGTTTGGGTACAGGTAAAAATATTGGGATGCAAGTGAAAGGATGGGATGAAGACAGAGGATAATATGACAAGCTTCAGGTGGGACAGATTTGGTTGCCTTGAATATTTTAAGATAAATTGTCGAAGTATCTAGGAGACAAAATTTGCATTTGAGTGGATACTGGGAGTCAGAAGGTGCCCCCAGAGTGTGGAGTAATCAACGTACTCTGAAGTGATTCGTTCAAATAATATAATGACGTAGAAGTTAGAGGAAGATGATGAAAACTTGGTGAGTAATCCCTGTGAAGAATTTTGAGGTCTGTGAGACAGGGAAGTTTTTGTATTTTGACTATATATGTAGAAGTGAATGTAAGAAGGTTTTACATGATCTTGGAAGTTTGTTGAGATAATTGCATAACCAATCAGGAAGAAAATATAAAAGTCTCTCCTCTATGGTTTCAGGGAGGGAGTAAGGTAGGTGGTGTAGACTCTTCCATAGGTAGATAAGAGGATAAGATAGGCTATTCTATGGGTAAAAGTGATGGGTAGTATGGGATCCTTGATAGGTAGAGGGATAAGTGGGGTAAGCTTCACTTTGTAGATGAAGGAGTAGGTGAGGTTGAGTTGCTTAATGGGTAAAATAATGGGGTAGGCTCAGGTTCCTCCACGGGTAGATAAGTAGGTGAAATAGGATCCTCTGTGGGTAGAGGAGCTCGCTGCAAGAATTTCTTCAATGGATGGGATGGAAGGAAATTGAAGCAAGAAGGGATAGGTAATGTGTCAAATACAGGCATGGACCTCGTTAACATTGGTGTCATTGGCAGAAGGTCTCACTAGCATTTTTTTACGAAGGGAAGTATGGTTTGGAAAATGTTTCCTAAAGATATGAAGGTTTTTATTTATTAGCGCATTATGGATTGTCCAAGACAAGATCTCCATTAGCTAGCATTTTCTTGGAAAATGTTATTGAATGTTTTCCATTTTTTTTTTCACTATGTCCCCCTAATTCATGGTAATAGTTACAGTAGTCATTCTCCTTATACCATACGTGTACGAGGAAGGGAAGGGTCAAAACCAATATGTGGTTTGACTAGGTGGAAGGGTGATGGCTCCAACTTTTAACAACTTTTCCAATACAGAGGAGTAAGGTTCTCCTATAGGGGTATAGCGTTTTCTGTTCATAATTATACTAGAAATTCTGAACAAGGGACAAATTAGGAGGAGGTTTCAGTTGGTTTGATGGATGAGAGGGGCCAGCTTTCAGGACCATCATGTTGATAGATCCTTTTACCTTATAATGCATTGTTGGAATGATTATTTTCTAGATTTATAGGAAGAAGATGAGTCATTCAACCTAAATGAAGTGTTCTTGTCTACACAACTTGTACCTTCTTCCTCTTCGATAGGGCACAAGGATATCTAGCTTCTGAACAATGGTGAATGCCTTGTCAAAAGTTTTGAATGTTTATGACCTAAAGAGTTGGGGAAATGTGCTTGGTATACAAGCCCTAGTAAACAACTCTATCAGCCTTGGTTTGTGGAAGTTGAAAGGTAAGGTGATTAATGAGACCCCGCCATACTGTGCAAAAAAAGTCAATGATAAAATCATCATCGTACTCGACAAATAGAGTATAAATCATTAATAGAGACCTTTTTAGAAGATATTAATGGAGAATTTGGCCAAGGAAGGTCTTGTGCTAACTAAGTGAAGGAAAATATTGAGTGCCTAGGTAAATAATTGTACCAATCTAAAGAAGGTCCTATCAAGGACATGGGAAAATTCCTGACGAGATCAAGGATTCATCGTGGGTGATCAGATAACATGACATGATTTTAACGATCACAAATGTTGTTGCAGAATATTCCTTACTATTAAATCGATTGAACTTAGGAATATCCCAATGTGTGAGGATACAGAATCAATGGGTATGGATGCATGAATAGGTTCATTACAAGATCTCATCGTAAGTCAAGGCATTACGAGATCTGAAAATAAATATACTTTGAGGGTTTACATCTTATCCATCATCTTGTTTATAATATCCATTGTAGGATTCAATTCTGGGATGCCATTTATGGTATAAGGGGTTTGGATGAGGTAGATAAGTTGTATATGACATCACACTAGAATATGGTGGTGTCAAATAAGAATAACTAGCGATGGGGGTATGTAAGAGGGAATATATGATCAAAGGCATGTACCCTGAATAAGAAGTATAGGTGACAACGGCAGGTTGTTAAGGTAGATTATACGTGGGAGGAACATTATGTGAAGACCCTCATAGCAATAGGAAGTAATGATTATGGGGTATGGAAAGAACCAGGTTATTAAAGGGGGTATGAGATACTCGAAGAGACTGGTGGATGAGAAAAAATGGGTACATCAAGTCTTGATGATATGGGTATCCCCTACACTAAGAGCTGTAGATGATGGTGAGGCAGACGTCAAAGGGAAAACATATGCCAAAGGTGTGATAGCCGCCGTAGGTGTGACAAATATCAAAGATGTAGGGATGATTTGAGAAATAACAGGTTGGGAAGGTGGGAGTAGGGTAATGCTACACTAGTGTTGGCTCGATACAGAAGTGGGGGTGAGAGCGGGAGAAATGGTGGTAGGCATTCCAGAACATAAGCCTGTCCTGATGAGTTCACAGGTGGAGGAATGGGAGAGGTAATATTGCAAGGTTACGAGTATTATGATCAAGGAATTTCATGAATTCCTCACCACTTGTGGGTATATACGGTAGAAGCAGTGGGGTCCATGGGTGAATAAATAGAAGGTGCGTTGAAGGGCTGGGAGGTAATGGTTGACGGATGAGCGTGAAAAACTAGGGAGTTGGATTGGTGGTGAGTCAAAACACATGTGAATGGTAAGAAGATATAGGTGGTTTGAGCTTTGAAAATAATATAGAAACACATAAACAGAAGACGAGAAGAATCTATAGGATAATGAAAGTAAGTTGTTATTTTTGATTAAAAATAAAAAACACAGGAGATCTGATACCGGTTGAGGTAACCGATGTTGGTTAGGTAAGAATGAACCAATGGTGGTCAATGGATCGGTGTTGGTTACTGAAGATAATCAAAATAATTAGAAATATGGAGAATGAAAGGGTATAAAATAGGTGAAAATAGGACTTTGTTAATGGTGAGAGAGACTCAAAAAATTGTTTATTAGAATGAAATCAAAACATAGAAAGATGTATGAATTTGAATTCAATGATGTTTTTGATAGGAATATAAAAAATAGAGGTCAGACCGATACCGATTAGGATTAACCACTACTAGTATCGATAAAGGTAACCTAATGCTCGGTCACTAGACCGATGCCATGGTTACTGAAGATTTTTTAGAAGATGAAGAATTTTTTGAATTTGGAGTGAACTTAAGTCTAAAGTAAAATCCAACCCAAAAGCTGATGTATAACAAGACAGATGTCCTGTCACAATCAGAAAGAACCAGAATATACTAGTTGTGATTGTAGAGTGTGAAAGAAAATAAAGAGTGATGAATCGTCTCTCACAACTCAAAACACAATTCAAACAAGCAAAAACTAGCAAAGCACGTAAATCCTAGGTATCATATTTTAGTGTTGAGTGGCTTATGCCCTTTTAAACTGACTATGAATCAAATAGAGTTTTTGGATAACGAAGGTTCCCCATAAGCAATATATGGCTGGTTTCTAGATATTTTTGGATAAATAGGCCTAATATACCTTTCAGTATGTGTGGTCCAAACTCTAATATGATAAACTGGCCAGAATAACGGGTGGTTCCCACCATCAACGGGTTGTTAAATCCTTGACATATTCTTCTTAGAAAGGGAGTGTTTAAGAAATCTATAAAGTATTTAAGTGGTTTGGCATGGGAGTGTGTTCATAAATGTGAACTATGCTTAATCCAAATCTAATCACCAAGTGGTCATGACCTCCACCGTGTGATTGCTAATTAAATCTATGTGAGCTAATGCAACACTCAGAGGATGAAATGCACAGATTTTAAACCCAAATCAAAAATGATATTCAATGTAGCAAAAGGAGAACAAGAAGAGGAATGCTCTTTTACTAAATTTAATATAGAAGAAAAGAAGAAGTGTTCTTTTTAAGCACCAAAGGACAAATTTCTTTTAGAAAAATAGAAATAAGAGAAGATTTACTAGGAAGAAATTTAGTGTGAATTTTTCAGAAAAGAAACAAACACACAAATGCACCCTATATGAAAAATTAAAAGAACCCACAAGATGTGGTCCCACTGGGCATGCCAAAATAGAGATAAAATAGATAATAGGTAAGGGTGGGGAGGAATACATGTGATAGTCAAATAAGGTGTTACGCATGTGTAGAATGTTGTCCAAGTTGATTGTAGAGAGATTCCCTTTAGATATGAGGAACAACCTGAAATAGAACACAAGACCACAAAATAGAATTAAAACTAACAATTGGTGGAATGCCTAGTGAAATACAGATCCATGAAGCGGGGGGCTTCCTAAAAGGCTATCAATCCATTTTTACTATAATGTAAGTGTTGATAAGAACATAAAATAAAGAGATCTACTTTAATTATATAGTTTAGGTATCCTACACAAATAGACTAAATCAAATCTAGTCTAATAAATGCATGCAAGACTAAATCTAAAGAGGGTAGTGGGTGGTCGAAGGTCTGTGGGTGTGACAGAGGCTGTAAAGGATGTCTGGGAAATTTTTGGTGATATTTTTGGCAGTTGGGAAAAAATTATGAACTCGTTGGTTTGGGAAATATTACCAGTCACAAAGATTGGTATCGGTTAGGCAACCAATGTCGGTACTATTAAATGATCAACATTAGTTGGGTGATCGGTGTCAGTAGGGGAAATTAGATATAAATATTAAAAATGAGTTGATGGGATCTCTCTATGATTGCACAAAGATTTGGGAAGGTTTGTGTGAGATTGTGGGATTGCTAGAAAGACTCATAGATCATAAGAATGGTGTTTGGGAAGGATATGGAGGTTATGTGGGAAAATGGTCAGATGGAGGTTTTTTAAGAGAAATATGGGTATGGTAGAGCATGGAATAAGATAGATAACTGATAAAACAACTAATCTATTAAAACCAATGACAAAGGAGGAATCTACTTACTTGTGAAATGGAGATAAATGGCAGGAGGTGGTGATGGTTGTAGAAGAAGGTGGTCCCAAATGAATGGAGCAGCAGGAGGAGGGCACGGTGCTTCCCTATGAGTGCACCAGAGCTCTGGATCAAATAGTTGATGAATGGTGTGGTGTCTAAACATTGTAAAGGTCTCTAGTATGTCACAAGATTACTAATAAACTCGAGAGTCAGGATGTAAGGTCACAAGAGCTATAAAACTAGATTTAGAACCTAAATAAAGAGTTTGGAAATTTTATTTAAAGGTAACCAACGACAGTTAGGTGACCAGTGCCAGTGAAGGAATAAGTAATGTCGGTTAGGGATAAAAGGTCATATTTGTTAAAAACCACCTCATTCTTCCTAAATTTGGTGTGATTCAGATTTTGGTTTTGGGTCAAGAGTGTGGAATAACGCTAAATGAAGTGGGAGAGTAGTTAGAGGGATAATAAGCCATTAAGATTAGGGTTAGAATAAGTCCTAGTTGGTTAAGGGGAGTGGGGACTCTGTCTTGGTTAATTAATAGACTTGGAATAGGTCTATGATGAGGTGGAGAGATGAGGTGGCTAGGTGAGGTGGAGATGTGAGGTGGAATAAGGATTAATTTAATTATGGGTAATTGAATTAACATAAATGAGTGGAAGGGGCCGTGGTGAAGTGTATATGTTGTATAAATGAATTAAAGGGGGCTATAAGGGTTATGACATAATTTTGGTGTCTACAGACTCCTAGGAAATAGCTTAGCTAGTAATGTATGATCATCTCCATAATCTAGACATGCCACATGAAAAGCTCTGAGATGCTCTTGAGGGTCACCATGGCCATTGAAGATGGGCAGCTTAGGGGTGACAAAGTTTTGAGGAAGTGAATAAGTAGACATGGTGGGTGCAAAAGGAGTGTGAAGAAGTAAGGAGGAATAAAGAGATGGAGAGGCATGTAAAGTAGCTTGATGTAATTGAGGGGTTTGAATTTGTAGGTCCTGATATAATGAAGTGACGTCTTAAGTGTCAAAAGAAGAGACTTTTTTAGTGTAAGAAATAATATGCAGAGTGAAATGGTTACTAGGAGTAGGAACAGACATGGGAACAGTAGAAGTAGGTGGAAGGCTGGAAGGAGGAGGTTGTGTTGCTATAGGAATGGAATTAGTATTAGAGGTGGGAGGGTTAAGCTTGGCTAGATTGGTGGCCTCTTTATGGGTAATGAATAAAAGTAGATCTAGGTCTTGTGGATGGTCAGCAAGATGAGCTTAGAGGTCATGAAGGTGTTCATCAATAAAGGGTAGATAAATTTCAGCCATGTTAAAAAGATGATTAAATGCCTAGAAGTTAGGTTGGGTTTGAGTGATGGGTTCACCAAATGATTTAGTTTAATTTGAATTAAATCCAAATGTTACAAAGTTGTTATTAAACCAAATGATGTGAAAATGCTGATAAAGAAATAACACAAGAAATCTAAGATGTAATACTTAAAACCCTGAGCAAAGAAGAAGGAGAGAGGACTTAGCTTATTTACACTCAATCTAGAAGTGATTCAAACTAAGAAAAGTGATGAACATAATGGGCACAGTGTTGCAAATGCTCACAATAAATTCTGGGATACAAGAATGAGGTCAGACATGGGTTCCCATAGTAGGATAGGGGTGCTTGGGCATTGAATACCACTTTTGGGCACCTATGACGACGAAGATGCTCAGAACCTCATTTCTATAGTGTCGTAAGATCTTCGTTATTACTTCCTATTGATCACCTGATAGTCGCACAATAATCAATTAGGGTACTTGTAACCTATAAAATATAATTTCACCTGCACAAACCCACAAATAACATCAAATCTAAAAATAAATATGTAATATGGGGAGTCGGACTGACCGTGATGGTCACCCCAAGCGTGAACTTATGACCAAGTGTTGCACTACATCTCATACTCCATGTAGTTATGGTGAGTATGTGTAGAAATTGTGCTCTAGGATTCCCTTGTGCAAGTTGCACTTGATAGCAAGTTGTAGCTAAATGTAGTAATGTAGTAGAATTTGCATGGAATAGAATGAACTACCCCTTCCTATGATGTGTATGCAAATTTGATGCAACCCTTGTCCCTTGAGTGAATGTTAGATGGATGCTTTAGAGTGTTTTAGGTGCCTTTTAGATGTAATATTAGGTGATGATATTAATGCTTAGTGTTTGGTGTCTTATTTTGAACACATAACTCTGTATTTATATGATTCTCTTGTTTGAATTTCATAATTGATAATTGAAAGGATTACCCATAAGTGAAATATATTCCCAAAAGATGAAAGAGACCCAAAAGGAGCGAGTAAGTAGGAAAGGGTTAGGGATGCCCAAATGGGACAAGGGCATCTGAGTGGTCATGTCTAGGCTAGGCATTAGTGTCTGGATCCATAAAAGATAAATTAGTAAAATTCTAACTGGGCCGTAGGGTGTGCAAGACCAAATAGAAAACAAGAACCACATAAAAGAGGCCAAAGAGCTAGTTTTCTTGCTTAGGAATCATATGAATGCAAGTATGTGTTTAGGACCTAGAAATGTACCCTAGTGTGTGATTTTATATCTACAACATGAGTTGTTTAAAGGAATGTAGGGAGGCTTAAAGGATTTGATAATACCAATCTAGAGAAATCTTGTCAAGGGTATTTGGGAAGGTCTTGATGACTATCACATCCCATGGGCAGAGTTCTTCGATCGCAATAGTATAGGCCTTAATGTGAGCATTGAGATCTCTTTCCCCTTTAAAAATAGGAAGGTATGGCAATGGAAGACTAAGCATGACACTTCGTATTGTGAAACTGAGGGGCTCTTTAAATTACTCGGTTTAGGTTCCCATCACTTAGGACTCTACCATGGAGGTTATTTAAGGGATAGAAGGGGAAGAAGATGCTTGGTAAGGTATAACATGAATGCTACCTAGAGTGTATGGATTTCCTTGGAAGTAAGGAAATGAGCCAAGGAACATATGGGTATTTGGTTGTGTTGATTTCGAATACATATTCATGTAGGATGGAACAATATCAAAAAATGCATCCGTATGTGTTAGGTTATGAAAACTTGGATTGTTGGGGGTAGCATATGGGAAAACATTTCCAATATATCCTTGTGTAGGGTAAGCATATGATGGGTGAGGACTCATTCCCAGTGTGTCAACCCCTATGAAAAGGTCACATATATTAGAATAGACCGAATAACATTGTTATAATGGTTGGTACATTGGTTATGTGTTGGTAAAAGGGGCGTGCCCTTTGTTATCTATGGGATATCCTATATTCTACCCTACTATAAGATTTGGTTGTGGGGGTTGAGAACTCTCTAACTCTCTCATCCTCCCTAATAGTGTGGAAATAACGTCATTTGGCAAGGATTGAGCCCCTTGTTTGGATGTATAATGCATGTGAATTTGTGGAGGATATGTGTGATACCCCTTTATGAATTGTTCACTTTTTATTTCTCCTTTTTGAGGTAAGCTCTCTAACTTTGGTGGTGTAGAAGAAATGTTGTTTTGAAGAAGGGTATCGGTATACACTTACAACCTATCTAAAGATCTATATATGCTTTTAAGTTGGTTGTTGCTTTGGCTGAACCATGTCGATATTTCATCATCGGGTCATAAATAGGATAACATGGAATCAGATTGCATATTGATTTGTTACCTAGTCAAGACTCATGGGTAGAGATACCTTGCTCTCCTGTTAACATCATGTTGTTAGAGCTAGAAATTTTTGTATGTGGGCCTTATAGGTTAATGATTGGTTAGTCTATTTAATCCTCACATTGGATGAAAGATTTGATGTTTAGATAAAAGATACTTACGGTAAAGGGAAATTTTGGGAATAGTTATCAGCCCACCTAGACAAAGAGGTTGACTGTTGAGCATTCACGTGAGTATAATAAACCTCGAGGCCTAGAATAGACTTACTATAATCCTAACCCAACATATTTGGGAGGTGTATAAATGCCCGCAGAATAATGGGAGAGGGGGGAGATGGAACAACAAAAAGGGGATTAAAATGGAAATGAGAAGAAACTATTCCTTCACATCGAGTTCACCAAAAGCTGTACATATGAAAAATGATATGGGTTTCCTTTTTCACTCTATTTCCCAAGGTCGAGCCAAGACAACTGAAATGTGGAAGATGTGATGGGTATGGCTAGGTAATTGGTTCAAAAATTCTCTTATGAGGTTGAGCCAAACCGGAAATGTGTTAGTGTAGGATATTCATTTTCCTTGTATTTTTTAATTTACTTTGAGCTTTCCTACACTCATGGGATATGCTTACTTAGGTGTACACTTAACCACACTATTTTAGCTAGTGGTAATAACTACCCTTGAATAGTTCTCTATTAACCATTATTTCAGGTACAGAGGTTACTACTATTCTAGGTGGGCATTTTTCATTATTTTAGGAGGAAGATACATATTCACCTCCTAAATGTACATCACTTGCATCAATCTAATATGGAACATTTAGTTGATTTAGAGCCATTCTTTCCTTTTTTAAATTGTATCCCATTGTTCTTCATAACTTGTAGATTTGTATGTGTTTACTTAGTCTTGCCTTTATGCAATTCACATCTCGCATTTCTCACTAGTGCACCCTTTGATTCAATAAATCCATAGAATTTTCAATATGATATGGTATTAGAGCCACGTTGGTATTGAGTTTTTCTAGTTTTATTATGTAATTTTTAAATGAGATTATTATTTGAAATAGTGTTTGTTGTTGGTTTGGATCTAGTATTTTTTGGTTTGTGGTATTTCTAGTTTATTTTCATGGCTTGTGGTGGCCTACAATTAGTTTCAGACCTACAAAGATATTGAATGGACCACTGACATGTAGCAGACATGTGCATGCATATACAACCCATACAAGTTTCAAACCCGTGGCAATGCCTTGCATGTAGATACAAATTTGTGAGGGGTTTTTTCACCTTTGAGGGGCATTTCCACCTCTGTGGTGGGCGTTTCAAACCTATATCATGGTTGGAAATGAATTTGCAAACTTGTATTTGGCATTTTTTTACTGTATTGGGCACCTAGATTGGTGTTTTTACAGTTAGGACGTCCTCTCCAAGCATAGTTTTTCTCCTTCAAACCTATACACTCCAAAATAGCATGTTTCTCCTCATGGTGGTGCTAAGAAACAACAACAAACAATTAAAAAACATCAACAAAAGATAACGTTTTTAAGGTTTTCTTAAATCTATATTTGCTCCTCAAATCCAATTGTTTCTCTTTGTGGCTGCCTCTACTCAAGGTAAAGGTGAAATGATTATTTTAAATCTCAAATTTGACCATATTATTTCATAATATTAACATTTTATGCTTTTGAAAATTAGTCAATTTGAGCAGAAATTACAATTAAAAGGAATCAAGTGGTTTTTAAAAACTTGTATCCTCACATGACAAAGACGAAGGGTGAGGCCCAGGTTGGTAGGAGGCCAATTCCCCATCACAATCTAAACTATTGTGTTTTTTATTCTTTTCTGGTTCTAACGAGTATACACATGACACCATTTCCTCTCATTTCAGGTGTTTTTAATCAGTTTGCAAAATTTTAATTAAATAAGCCATTAGTTGTGTGAAACATTTTTGTTATAACTTTTGACCAATAACTTAGACTTGAGTGCCATCTCGGTCAAAAGTGCATGTTCTCTCACACTCTTCATTATTGTTCGATTTATTTTTGTAAATGCACTACTTTATAAAGTTCGGCATTTTGAGGGTTCTTACAAAAACCTATGGGGACTTGTTCTTTTTGCACTAAGTTATAAAGTGCCATCTGGGATAATTTTAGGGGTTTATATGGATTATGGACTTTCACTATTTTTTGTTATGCTTGACCCTGGGAATTTTTTTTCTTGGATGACATGCATTATCAATCATTGCACTATGCATGGTTTGCTTTCCTACCGCCATGGTCTTGTTCCCGAGCTTGATGAGCCTTTACAGAAGGATAAGTGGTTTAACCATAATGATGGGGTCTATGGTCTTCTCAATCTTACTATTTCTATGGATATATTACATTTTTTTATCACACTGAGTTTCCTTTCACTTCTTGGACCATTATCTAACAACTGGATAATGACCTTGTTTCTCCATCTAAGAGAGACGTTTCCCTAGACCACTCGAGTGCCACCATAGATTCTCCCCCTTCTCACATCCCTTTCATTATTGAGTGTTCTTCTGCACTTATTACTACTTATGAGTCCCATGTTGACCATTTTCCACATGATCTTGCTATTGAGCACACTCTCCCTAATGCTACCTCTATAGAGCTCATTATCATCCATGTTCATGCTTTCATTCACTATCTATAGTAGTGTTCTATTTAATAACCCTCCTCTAAGACAAATGTGACCATTGCCTCCCATGCTCCATTGTATCTTGATTTCTCAGTTGATGATAATCCATGTACACTAATTTCTACCTTTGAGTGCAGCGTTGCTTCATCTTGAACTTCCAACAGCTCTTCACAGTAGTCTTCTCCTCCGACTTCATGTTTTGATGCTACTACATTCTTGTCAGACATTACTCTCATTGAGAAACCCCATTGAGATGAGTATATTCTCAACTTGAGTTATCTATTTACATATTCCACTTGTGTTTCATTACAGTTATATGCTCTAATTGAGCCATCACAAATTCTGGAGGACCCATTCGTCTCTCTTGTTGGGATTGCCCTCCTTGGGACATTTGTCACTTCCATTATTTCAAATATGTTTCATGATCCACCTCTTAATGTGGAACCCTTTGTGAGGGTTATTGGGCTGCCGCCATTTTCATTCTCTAATGTGTATACTATAGTGGCATTCCCATTATCTTTTATGCACACTTTTTCCATACCTATACCACCTTTCAATTCCATAGTAGATGTAGATATTAGAGTATTTTAGGATTCTTTTTCCTTTGTGGAGTGGGCCTACTTTTAGTGCTCCTTTTTTGTCCTTCCCAAGGGCAAGAACATTATTCGGTATCGGTGGATTCTCTTCGGTCTTTACATGGAGGACCACATCAATGACATCTTCTTAAGGGACCTTTTTGTCCTCACTTCTTTTCCTCTCTACTTTACGGTATGATGATTTTATGTGGGTATTTCATTAGGCCAAGTTACTAGGACCCACTTATTCTTCCTCTCTAATTTTCTTGAGTGAGTTTCTTATCTCTCTTTCGGGGAAATTTTTCCCACTGGATTTTCTCCTTTTACTCTATCTTTGTGAGAGAAGCATTGTACATGGGTACCTCATTAAGCCTTGTTATCAGGATCCACTTTCATTTTTTTTCACCCACCTAAGCTATGCTTATGGAGGTGATAGTGTAGGATATTCATTTTTCTTGTATTTGTTTATTTATTTGGATCTTTCCTACACTCGTGGGATATGTTTGCTTAGGTGTACACTTGACCACACTATTTTAGCTGGTGGTAGTTACTACCCTTGACCAATTCTTTGTTAACTAGCTATTTTAGGTATCGAGGTTACCACTATTCTAGGTGGAGGTTAGCATTATTCTAAGAGGATGTTACGCATTCACCTCCTATATGTATATCACTTGCATCATTCCATGATATGGAGCAATGTATTAAGTTTGAGTCATTCTTTCCTTTTTGCATTTTATCTCGTTGTTCTTCATAACTTGCATATTTGTATGTGTGTGTTTATTCTTGCTTTTATACAATTGATGTCTCACATTTCTCGTAGGTACACTCTTCGATTCAGCAGATCCCTAGCATTCTTGATAAAATGGTCATATATGGTAATTAATGAGTAAGGATAAAGGAAACCAAATAAAAAGTAAAAGGATAGTCAGAGGCTATAAACTGGTAACGTTAATTCCTAATAACTAATTTGGTTAAAGGATAATCAGAGGTTATGAACTAGTAGCGTGAATTCCTAATGACTAGGTATATTGTTTTGATTTAGGATCCTAAAATACACTAAATCCTAGTTTCAAACAAATAACAAAAAGAAGCATAATTTAAACAAAAGACAAGTAAACTTAATCTTTTAATTTACTAAATTCCTTCCTGGTTAAATAAATGCAACTATTTATTCTATATTTTTATATTCCCGCAAGATTTTTAAAGAAATGGTATTAAAATAAACCAATTAACTAATGTTTTCTGACTTCGGGATTATTTAAATAAAATGAAATCTACTTCCATAGACACAGAGAAATGATTTAAACTAAATCTATTGCTTCTTCTAATTAAAATAAAGCTAAAACAAGGAATAACCATATGTAGTTATTCTTATGTTGCAAGGTTGTTTTTTAATACAACTCTAAGGAGGAAGTACTATAAATGTTATTAATTTTGTAAAATATAACTTCCTCTAATAGATATGTTGTCTTAAGTTTTCCAAAAATGGAAGCTTCCCAGAAGCAATTTCCTCTTTGTCGAATAAACCTTCCCCGAAAAAATTACTTCTAAATTAATTGGAAGAAAAAAATAATAAAAGAAATGTGAATATTCTCCACTTCTTCCTCCAACTAGTTTCCTGAGCATATCCACGGGGTTATGCCGAGAAGAAGTTATCAAGAAATATTTTGAAATAAATAGCATAATAGAAAATGTATAGGGGAAGTGATGGAATATTTTATTTTATTTTAACAACACAACAAATAGCTTCTTGTAATTCTAATAAACAATGCCTATATTAAATATTTAAAGAATTGAATTACATACCCAACCTGACCACTACATAATTGTGGTAGCTTGTCCCGATGATGTTGATGATGCATCCAGTGTCTTCTCAACTTCATACTCCTTCCAATGTGTGAGCTCCAATTGATTCGGGTGGGCAAGGTAGTAGATACCAACAAGAAATAAAACAATAAAGTGCTTTGTTTAGTGCAAGGAAGGTAGCTAGAATGTGAGTAGCAGGGAAACAAAATAGAGAACAGGATAAATGTGTAGGAACCTTTCCAAAATTCAACAGCATAACACTTCTCAAAATTCAAAATTTCCCAACCCGTGATACAAAAAAAAGTCCCATTTTTATAATTTTTTGGAAAAGAAGATATCAAAAACATGTGTTGATCAAGAAAGGATGACTTATCTAAAAGGGAAGGATTCAACATACTATTTTTAGAAATAAAGGAAGAATAAATCCAAGACCTTTCCAATGAGCCTATTTTTAGCCAATTCGACCAAGTAATGTGAGATAAAATCAAATTGTAATCAAAAAAGAATTCAAAATGTGTGTTTTAATTTTGATTTAGACACTGACAAGACTACCCCTTTAGCCATAAGGATGGTTGTGCAACCTCTACTCTTTCAACAAGGGGTGGTTACACAACTGCCACAAAAAAATCAATGCCAAGAGCTAAAAGTAGCCTTGCAAGTAAAATTGAAGTCCAGAAACAAAACGAAGGGGCTGATTTAAGTTAAAAGGGAGATGCAAAGGAGAGAGGGAGGTATTTAGATCTCATTCTCATCTTGGAATGATTTTTTCCATCATTGGATGCATGTCACATTTCGATGTTGCACCATGTAATTTTTAGGTGTGTACAGTGCCACCACCGCCTTCTTATGATCACCCATATGATGTTATGATTGAAACTATTTCTCATATACCATCTCCTACACTGGCTTTTTTTTTATGATTATGATATAGATGACATGTTTATCTATGATACATTATCTATTTTAGTCTCTATTCATCATATTATTATTCAAGGTGTCTTGGTTACTGCATTGTACAGATAATGTTTTTGCATGGCCATTAATTCAGTCTCTTGGTATTTTTTTTATAATCTTTTACTTGATCCTAATCCACATTTTTTACGCATTACACTACTAATCAATGTTGGATCTATCACTACACAAAATTCATTCTTAGTTGTTAAACCTACTACTGCTAGGGTATTATATTTAGGTCTCCCTTGGTTACGTCCTCTTAGGTTTGTCATGTCCATCGTTCATCAGTACATCAAGTTTATTAGTCATCAACAGGTTATCACTATCTGAGGTGTTCCTTTTAGGGATTTCTCTCCTCATGTGCCCCACTCTTCTATAGTTTTCATCCCACTTCCGAGTGCATCTACAAACATGCCTATTGTTTCACACATTACCTCACATAATACTAGTCCTCTTACATCTCATGATAGGCCCTTCGTTGCACATGCGGATTCACATTATTTTAGGCCTCTTGATGGGCCTTTAGTTACACATGTTACATCACATCATTCTAGGGCCTGTAGGTCTTCCCATAGGAATCATTCTATGCACATTATCTCTAGTATCTCTCATCCCCATACTATCTTACACAAATCTTCTAGCATTATGGCTTGCACAACAGCTTCTCATTGGTCTTCTATAAATTCAGTTTCTTCTAGTCCACCCCAAAAATATGACACATTTCATTCTACTCAAGGTTCTATCATTTCTAGTTCTCCTCATAGGCATTTTGTGACACATATCACCACCATGGTCCCAATTTCACTTGAGTTGCATTCTATAACACATTTGAGAATGACCCTCCATCATCTTCGGCAGTTGCTTCACCTCCTCATAGGGTTCTTTTGGGATAGTCCTTATGTTATTCCCCACTTGTTTCCTGATGACACACTCTATTTATAAGTTCAACTTGACTATTAAGGGAGTAGTTTCACACCCAAACTTCGCTTTGCATACACACATTGGGGGAAATCTTTCTTCCCATCATTTAATTACATAATATTTATGTATTTCCCTCCATCGAGGCATTCTTAGATCACCCTTCCTTCTCTTAGAAGAATAGGTTTTCATCTATGCTCACATGGAGGGCCTTAAACACAAAAAAAATCAAATATTTGTAAAAATACAAAATCATGGATTTTTTTCTAAGCATTTATTGTTTTCATGTTACATCATACATGTTGTTTATTCCTTTGGTTTGATAGATAACATTTCTTGTTTACAACACATATGTTCACGTGGTATACTGAGAAATATGTAGGACATACAGAAAGTGATACACGATGATAGGTGTTGGCCTTCCCTTTGCCTAGATTTATAACCTATGGGGGCATTTACTTTTACATATTACATCCAGGTGTTATATTTTCATTATAGTTCCTTTATTTCCTCATTACTCTTTGTTACATATATATCATGTGTATTTGTTATCTTTTGTACTAACACATGTCTTTTGTGGCACTTACGGTTATTATTAGCTCCTTCATTTATCATATGTCATATTTCTTTAATCACATCTCGCTATGTTTATTTTCATCCATGTTTGCTAGTTGTGTATGTATGTGTATGCTTTTTTTCTACTCTGATTGTGGCCTAAGGGCATTTTTTGTCTTGTGAAATCATGGGTGTCCCATTTTTGCATTGTAACGCTTTGTGTATGGTTGTGTACCTATTGATGCATGTTCATAAGCCTTAATTGTCTTGCGAACCATGGGTGTCCCATGTTTACAGGAATTTTTTCCTTTTGTGTGACATTGTGTGGCATGTTTGCACTTTTTTATACATTATATGCACTTTTCTTTTACTAGCACATCATTTTTTTTTGTTGTTAATGTTGTTTTTTTATATTAATTATTCTTGTTATTATGCTTCTTGTTCTTATTATTATTGTATCACATCATGTTTCTACCATGCGCATCCCCTTTTTTAGGTACAGTTTCTTCTTGGTGACAACCACATCAACTTTTCAAAGGTTATCTACATGTTATTAGCATCTCAAACATGGCTATGCATCTATCCTTTTGATTCACACACTCAAATTCTTCATCACACACCCCTCAAAAGTGAGGACAATCATCTAGGGTTTATTGTACATTTACAGTAGTTATAGGAAAAATTTTGGGCACATAGATATGCAAAGATAGGAAAAAATTACTCAAAATTACATTCAAGTATGAAAAAATGGAAAAAACCATGCATGGTCAGGAACAAATATTTTGGACAAGACCGTATTGACAATTCTAACCCTATCCTACGATTTTTCCCAAGGGAAAATTTCTTTAGATTTGTTAGCATTTTCATATTTATCATCGTTATTACAACAATCTTATATGGTTTCATACTCAGATTGACCCAAATTGTCACAGATTTAGGGGGCATAAAGTATTTCATTCTCTCCTTCTCCACAGTACTCAGTGTCACTTCAGATTGTGGACATAATGGGGGAATGGGTCCCCTTTTTACACTTAGATTTCAACATGTAATCAGTTATATTCAGTTTTGACTTAGTTGTACAACACATGGGAAGAGTATGGGGGCACTTATTTATCTTTTCTATTATGTGTGTATAATTTTAAAAAAAAATGAAATTAAATCTAATATTATAAAGGTAAATATTGTAACAAATAATGTATAAATGATCAAATGTAGTAATGACACAAGAACACTAGTCATATGATGTGAATACCCTAAGCAAGAAGGAGAGATAAGAAGACTTAGCTTATTTTTTAGTAGACAGGAAGTGATCTGGGTAGGTAAAAGTGTTAAACAGATTGTAGACAGGGTCGTTACTGCTCACTGTAAATTCTAGAACTCATGACCAAAGTCGTATAGGGGCACTAAGTGTAGGGTTGAGGCACCTGGGCTCTAGTGACTAGATCTAGGCATTGGTAACTATGTAGGAGCTTAGGTTCCACCTTATTCTATGTCACAATGGTTTTGTTGTTGATTTTTATTGGTCACCTGATATTCCCTCCTTGATTGCCAAGGGTACCTGGAGCCTGCAAGAAATAATTTCACCTGCACATACCCACAAGCCACATCAAACCTAAAAAGTAAAATACATAATGAGGAGTCAGACTAACCTTGATGGTCACCTACAGAGTAAACTTACGACCAAGCGTTGCACTACATATCAGACTCCTTGTATTTCTGGTGTGTGTGTGTGTGTGTGTGTGTGTAGAAATGGTACTCTAGGATTCCCTTGGGCAAGTTGCACAAATGATAGTGAGCTAGATATATAATGTAGCAATATAGTAATATGTGTGGATGGAATAGAATAGAATTTCCCTTCCTATGTTGTGTATGCAAAATTATGTAACCCTTGTCTCTTGAATGGATGTTAGATGGATGCCTTTGAAGTGCTTTAGTGCCTTTGGAATGAAAGTTTAGGTGATGATAGTAATGCTTAATGTTTGGTCCTTCATTTTAGAAACATAACCATGTATTTATATGATTCCCTTACTTTAATTTCATAATTGACAACTGAAATGCCGACCCATAAGTCAAAAATATTCCCAACAGATAAAAGATACCCAAAAAGTGATTAAGGAAAGAAAGGGTCAAGAGTACCCAGGAGGGACAGGAGCACCTGGGCACTATTGTCATGGTTGAGCATTGATTTTTGAAGTCGTAAAAGATAAATAAGTCAAATTTCAGCTGGGTTTTAGGGTGTGTAAGACCAAAAGAAAGTAATAGAAAAAGAAAAGAGGCCAAAGATAGTTTTTAACCACTAGTTTTCTTGCTTAGGAATCATGTAAATGCTAGCATTCTTTTAGGACCTATAAATGTACCTTAAGTGTGGGATTTTGTGTCTACATTTTCCTTGACTTTATGTTGTTGAGTGAATTCCCAATAACATAAAGTAGATAAGATATGTGCACCTTATGATCCTATAGAAGAGAGTGGTGAATAGCGTGTCGAGTGGACAAGTGAAGCTTAGAGTGATTCTAAAGTGAATCGTGGAGTGGTTATAAAGTGAATCATGGAGAATATGAAAGGGAAGTGGACCCTAGGGGTGAAGCATATGTGTTTTAGTGTTTTTTTGTAGTGTGTGTGAGTTGCTTCTTGTAAGGAATGACCTGCAAAAGAAGAGAAAAAAAGAAGTCAAAGTTTTGTATATGATAGATCAAAGAAACATGTGTATAAGTAAAGTGTGTAAAAAGGAAAGTGTGTACCTAATATATAAGAGAGTAAAAGATATAAAAGTGTCATGTTACTTGGAGATTGTTGATTTAAATGTTGAAGGCAAATTTTTTGGGAAATCTCATGCAAAGAGTGATTTTTTTGGGTAATCTCACACCAAGTGTGGGTTTTTAGGCAATCTCACGCCAAGTGCGAGTTTTTTAGGCAATCTCACACCAAGTATGATTTTTTTGGGTGGTTTCAAACCAAGAGCAAGTGTTGGGGAGAGAGGTCTAATTTTACTCTCCTTCCATGACTCTACCCAATAAGCACCATTGTAGATGGTGTATCCCGATTTGTTCCCTTTGTCTCAATTTGTTCTGAATTAGTTCCAAAGTGTTCCAATTGTACTGATTGAATGAGATGGAGTGCATTCTATCTCTAGAGGCCAGTTTCTGATATTTTAGATTTGTTTTGTAAATTGTTGAAGAATGTGTTATACTGAAAAATTGAATGTTTTTCCTTAGGAAATTAACACCCAGGGGAGGATAGGAGTGCACCCATGAAACTAGTGTCTGGTTCTGGGCACTAGTGTATGTACTATTTTTGAGGTCCAAGATAGTTTTAGGACCATTCTATGATGGTTTTCATGTGCCATTTTTGTAATGTAAAAATCTGAAATATAGCTCTAAGTTGTTGTAGGGGTGATTTGTTCACCCAATGTATGCCCCCCTCATTTGGGGTGCACGTAATGATAGTAGGAGAATTCAGACCAAAGGAGAGGACCTAGTGCTAATCTGAAGTGGATACCTGTAGGGGGTAGGGGATATGTATGGTAAAAACCAAGTCACGGTAAAACAAAGTGGGCTATAAATATGTGTTAGTAGTAACAATAGCTAGCATGCAAAATAAGACAAAGTAACAAGAAAGTGTGCATACAAGATAGACTATAAAAAGTGGGTTTCAAACGTAGGACATTGCTCACAATTTCATGAGACAATCAGGGAAAAAGTATCCAAAATATTATAATGATCACACAAGGCATAGGGCATAGCCCGCAAACAATAGCATATAAGTAGCAAACAAGATCAAGAAAAATCTGACAGGTAGCCATGGTGGCATATAGTCCTGCAAAGCAAATGTTACACATGAAGCACCCATTAGCATTTTAAAAAGTTAAATAATATGTCAAGGCATGTATAAATCAGTGAAAGGTAAAGTAATGTGTAATGAGAAGTAGTGAATAATGTAGCAATAAAACCTGAACTGTGTAGAATGTGGTAATAGTGAAAGTAGATTCCCTCAGGATCCTCGGTAGGACTGGTAAAAGGTACAGTGCCAAGCATCATTGTAGTGTGTAAAAACATGTAAGATATTTGTATTCACTTCAAAATACCAAGTGAATGTGCATGTGTATATATAGAAATATGATGACATACTAAGAATCCATTTAACATGGAAAACAAAGTGTAACATGTAGGTAGAATAAGATAGCAAGAGTAAATGCAACCAAGGTATGCAAATGTAATGTATGAGTGTGATGGTATGGTATGCAAAATTTGGCTATGGTAGGATCAATGTGCCCCCAATGAATGTGCATGAGATGGGCTACATTTATAGGAACCCTCAACATTCAAGAATGAACCAAAAAACAAGAGTGTGTCATTGGGTAATGTACATTGTGAAAGTAGATGCTAGAAAGATGTATCATGAAGCGTTGACCATGAAATCTATGGTGGATGTGAGGTTCATTTCAAAATTATACCCTCAGTAGTCGAGTATGAACCATAGAACTAGAGTGTGTCATAGGGTAATGTCGATACAATGTGTGTATCAAAGGGTGTGAAAGTATGTAGGAATATTAGTGATGAGGCATGGAGCATAGAGTGTAATGATAGACACTAGAGAGAAGAGATAGTGATTGTAAGGGGGAAGAACATGTGATGCCTCCTAAGTGTGTAGGTGATATAAGGATATCCAATGATAGTGAAGGGCAAGGGCCCTCCACCTAATGTCCAAGGAGACAAAGGCATGTGATGATGCTCTAAGATTGGTGGTGTAGGAGAGTAATTATGTGCATGTAAAGGAGACCTATGTGGTGAAGGAGATGGTGATCATCTCTCTGAAGGATCTTCCCGAGTAGGGGACTTAGGCCAATGATGTGGACTAGTGGATCGATGAGGATGACAATGGCGTGATGTAGGTCATGTATGAATAGGAGAACTAGGTGTAGAGTGTGTTTTATGCTTGATAGGCATAGGAGGCCTAGATATGGTGACCGGTGTATAGATATCAGCAAGAGTGGGTTGAGGTAATGGTGTACATGGTGGAATGCCTTTGATAGTAACAATTTGTTTATTGTGGATGAACTTGAGACACAAATGATTCATGGAAGGGATGGCTTGGATGGTGCAAAGCCAAGAGATACCTAAGAGTATGTCACAACCTTTGATTGAAGATGCAACAACGAATGGTAAAAGCATGGTAAATGACCCAACTACAACGAGAAGCCTGATGTAGCCAAAACAATGAGGGACTTGAAATGTGACATTAGATAGTGGACATTTAATAGCTAGGAGGAGTGCAACGGAGCATACATTCGTAGGAGATGTTGGATAGATTATAATATTATTGATAGTACAAGAACCTATATAAGCATTGATTTGTAAGGAATCAAAAGTAAATGTAGCATGATAATCATGATTCGAGAATGTAATGACTGGTAGTGATGCATCAACAGAAGTAACAAGGAAATCAAGAGGCCCCGATGAAGGAGGAGGCACAACTTGATATGTATGATTGGTAGAAGAATCAAGGAGCTTTACTTATCATGCTTAGGAAAAGGGTCATTAAATATTTTTATCTTTTTATTATCATTGACTGGCGTATATGTAGATGGCTCAAGGACCTTGAGTTCATTTTTGTCAATGAATTCTTGAATAATATGTTTGATTTTAAAACAATGATTAGTAAAGTGCCCAACGCATTGGTGATAGTCACATCGTGAATTTTCATCATAATTACAGCCATGGGGGCGAGAGGGATCGAGATCAAGTAGTGGTGGAAGAGTGATAAGGTTTCTTTTGATAAGTTTCGGTAATAGAAACCGAGGTGTGTAGGGTAATTTGGAAAAAGTACACTTTAGAGGTTACAATTGAATCTTTTCATGAGGAGAAATAGCATTAATAATTACCTTTTCTTCAGTGGGCTTAGGAGATGGTTTGAAAGTAGATTTAGCTTGAAACTGATTAGAAGATGAGGATGAAGCATTGTCATAATATTTCAATTTTCCCATAGATAAAAGTTTTCCTTTGCACATTTTGAGTGTATGGCATAATTGATCAAATGAAGGAGATATCTCAAAGATAACACTCTCTTGAAGTGGAGGTAAGGTACTTTAAACAGAAATATCTTCCAATTCAAAATCAGCGAGTACATTAGTCATCTTAGCTAGGTTGTTCTTATAACACAAAACATAGGCCACTAGATGATCATTAGATCCTTATTTGATTTGAGAAAGTTGTGCATAAGAGATCTTGGTGCTGATATTGATATAAAAATGTTCAAGGAAAACATCGGTTAAGTATGTAAAGGAAGTTACTAAATGAACATGTAGATCATAAAACCAACGCATGGCTGTAATCTTGTAGAATTCTAGGAAATAGCTTAGCTAGTAGTGTATGATCATCTGCATAGTCAAGACATGCCACATGAAAATATTGAAGATGTTCTTGAGGGTCACCATGGCCATTGAAGGTGGGAAGCTTAGGGGTAAAAAAGTTAAGAGGCAGTTGGTAAGAGGATATGGTGGGTGCAAAAGGGGTGTGAAGGAGTAATGAGGAATCAAGAGATGGAGAGGAATGTGAAGTAGCTTGTTATAACTGACGGATTTGAATTTGTAGATCCTGATATAAAGAAGCTAGGTCATGAGAGCTAGAAGAGGAACCAGGTTGTGTATTAGAGGCATTGGGAGTAATGAGAGGAGTAGTAGTGGTAGGAATGGAAGTATTAATGTTAAGGGGTTAGGTGGAAGCCATGGCATCTGAGGAGGAACCTACAATAGGAACATAAGAAACATATCTATAATGTTTAATAGAAATCAATGCATTAAGAACATGTGTAATATGTAAAGGGTTGGTGTACAACGCTTGATAGAAATTGGTGAGTTTGTCTAGTTGTTATTGATCAATGGTTGCATCCTTGTCATATGAGTGTTCGCTATCAGAATCTTTAATGTTCTCAAGCAGGACATTATTTGAGTTAAGAAAAGGGTTGGAAGATTCAACCATTGATTTATAGAACTTACAGATAGAGGAAGGAAGTTCAATGTACTTAAAGGAACCAAAATGACCACTACGGGTGACGGGAATAAAAGGAAATCCCTAGAAGGAAGGTTAGATTTGAGAGATGGGTTCACCAAATGATTTAATAAAAATTGAAATTAAATCTAATATTACAAAGTAACTATTGTAAAAAATAATGTATAAATGATAAAATACAGTAATGACACAAGCAAACTAGTCATATAATGTGAAAACCCAAAGCAAGAAGGAGAGATAAGAAGACTTAGTTGATTTCTGAGTGGACAGGAAGTGATCTGGGTAGGTAAAAGTGTTGAACAAACTATAGACAGGGTCATCACTTCTCACTGTAAATTCTAGAACTTGAGAACGGAGCCGAACAGGGGTACCTAGTGTAGGGTAGAGGTGCTTTAGTGCTGGTGACTATATAGGAGCTCAAGTTCTACCTTTTTTGTGTCGTAATAATTATTTTATTGATTCCTATTGGTCACTTGATATTTGTTCCTTGATTGTCGAAGGTACCTGTAACCTACAAGAAATAATTTCACCTACACATACCCACAAACCACATCAAACCTAAAAAGGAAAATATAGAATGGGGAGTCAAACTGACCCCACGGTCACCCGAAGAGTGAACTTATGACCTAGTGCTACATTACATCTCAGACTCCATGTAGTTCTTGTGTGTGTGTGTAGAAATGATGCCATAGGATGCCCTTATGCAAGTTGCACAAATGATAGTGGGACTAGATCTAGAATGTAGAAATGTAATAGTATGTGTGGATGGAATAGAATAGACTTCCCCTTCCTATGTTGTGTATGCAGAAGTATGCAGCCCTTTTCCCTTGAATGGATGTTAGATGGATGCCTTTAAAGTGCTTTAGTTCCTTTGGAATGCAAGCTTAGGTGATGATAGTAATGCTTAGTGCTTGGTCCTTCATTTTGGAAATATAACCAAATATTTGTATGATTCCCTTGCTTGAATTTCATAATTGACAATTGAAAGGTTGAGCCAGAAGTGAAAAAACATCCCAAAATATAAACTAGACCCAAAAAGAGTGAGTAAGGAAAGAAAGGGTCATGGGCACCCAAGAGGGATAGGAGCACCTGGGAATTGGTGTCCTGGCTGAGCGTTGATGTCTAAAGCCATAAAAGATAAATAAGTTAAATTCTAAATGGGTTGTATGGTGTGTAAAACCAAATAGAAAGTAAGAGATAAAGAAAAAAGGACAAAGATAGTTGTCAACCACTAGTTTTTTTGCTTAGGAATCATGTAAATTATGCTTTTTAGACCTAGAAATATACCCAAGTGTGTGATTTTTGTCTACGGTGTCAAGTTACGAAATTGGGCTTGTAACCGTATACAATGGTATGGTCCATGGGGTTATGGAAGGTAGTAAATTAGCTAAGTTCTTCGTGGGTAGGCTTTCCTATCTTCTTTACACTTAACGGGAAGATATTGGGGTTGTTAAATGGCTTTGATACATGGTCTTCCTCCTCAATAGGGGTCTTTTGCCTCTTCTTCTTGGTACTTCTTTCTATCATTTATGTATTGGGTTTGTACACCTAGCACATTGACCTCTCCTTGGCACAATTGGGGACTAATCACCCCCAATTATTCAATAAAGTTCAAAATATTCAAACCACAGGAATGGAATTCCCTCCGCAAAACTAATAGGTGTATTCCTTCCATGTTTTTCATCTCTTTTGGAATTTCTTGTTGTAATCTTCTTTATGGTACTTTCATTACATTTTGAGTTAAAGTTCAGTTTCCTATTTTAGGCATTGACTACATTCTATGTTACAGGTTTCAATTTAGAGCATGCCAACACTAACACAACACGATACTGTAAAACAAAGTTATTATGAGAAAAGACAAAGTGTGTATACACACTTAGGCATATTTTCCTTTAAACATGTAATTTTCATTTCATACTTAAAGCGGGGAAAATGTAGACACTCAAATTTGGCATTTTATCCTTTGATATTACCAATCTTGACATTACACATTTGCTTGCATAAATACACTCTCTTCACTCTTGCTTAATACACTCTAATAGCTCTTCAATTACTTTATTATCTTTGTATACCTCTCTATTGTTAGTTCCTAAGGTTTTATAGCATAAAATGCATATAGATTTTGACCTTGAAATCTAAACTATGTTTTCCCCCTCGGTCAAAACCCCTAGTTTTGGTTAGGATTGACATATGTCAATCCTGACCCTAATGTACATGTTTGGAACTACATGTTTCAGAACCAAACTCTCAAATTCATCTTCTTCATATGGAATAATATTCCCTCTTGGTCGGCCTTTCACAATGAAGTAACCATCAGAATCCTATATAATCATGTCAATTGTACCTCATTTAGAGTCTTGACACTTTATATTATCCTCATGCTAAAATAATCATGAAAATCACTTACTTTACTGCTCCCTATACAAAAAATAAACTAATGCAAGTCCATTAGGGAAGCACCCTCTACAGGTGTGAAGTCTCCTACTATGTCTAGGAGTCTCCATCTTCCTCCCACAAACAAGCAAAGTGACCCTTCCTGAGTATTTGAGTAAATGTGAAACTCAAGCATGACATTATCAAAACATGGTTGTTAAGTTCTAATTGCACTATAGTAGATATCATATGCTAGGAGAACGAAGTGTGGTTTGATCTCTCTTCATATTAGTGGTGACATTGACTATGCATATGCGTGCCCACAACCCACCTAAAAAAATTTTGCAGGAACTCCATCTTGCACTACAAGGGTTTGAGGGCTTGATTAGAGTTTACAAAGCCATCCTAAAGGTGAGCAATGAATACTAACATACAATGATAGTTATTTCCTAGTAAGAAAATCACTTAAGAAGTTACGGGACCAAATTCTAAGCAGGGAAAAGATTGTATAGTAGGGTCAGAACCGTACAAACGGTTTTAACCCATTTATATGATTTTGACCAAATCCAATCTTAGGTGCTAATTCTTGATTAATTAAAATATAAAAATATGTATCTATATTCTAAGTTAATCTAAGTAGGTACAGAAATTCTATAAATGATACAAACTGAAATATTGATGCTACATATTTTATTTTGATATTCAAATGAAATGGAATAAATGAAATATAAGGGATAAGGTACTAACTTGTAAATAAATTAACTTGATGTATGTCGAGAATGAACCAGATGATGTGCAGACGGACAACAGCGTGACAGAACAACCTAGAAAATTACAATAGATGGTGATTTTCAGAGACAGGGCTAGCTCGAGGACTTGGGTGCCTATGGGTGCCTTGGTCTATAGTATGGGTGCTCTGATCTGTAGAACAACTCAGGACATGAATCTGGAAGTGTCATTGGACCTTTGTAATGTCTTGATATTTATTGTGTTAATGTCACAATACCCTCGTTGATGATGTCGTAAACCTACAATGAAGATTCACCTACAAAACCCCATATAAAGCATTAAACCTCTAAAAAATAAATATGCATATGAAGGGGTCGGACACCTTAGAGGCCACAAAATTGAACTTATGACTAATCTCTACACTAAATTATAGACCCAATGTAGTTCTATGTGCTTTGTGGATGTAATTGTGCCTATGGTCCCCTAATGTCAATGACACGGAGATAGGGGGAAATAGCTAGATGTAAAATGCAAATGGTGGATGGAATAGAATAAACTTTCTTTTCATATGCAGTGTGTGTGATGGAATGATTCCCAAATGCATTCCTTTACCTTAGTAGATAGTTATCACTTGATGGAAAAAAATCCACCCATAAAATAGTGAGTATGTTATGTTTATATAGGGATCTCTTGCTCAAATTTTGACACTAATGACCCGACATGCCGACTAGTACCTATAGGAATGAAAAGGAAAATGACAAATATTGGCCTTGAACAAAAAACTTATACCCAAGTGTTATGAGGACCGAGGCACCTAAAATTAAGAATTGGGGCACCCATGGGCACCCCAGTACTACCTTAGGCACATTAATCAAAGACTAGAGATGATAATCAAGCAAATTATGACATTTAAGACTCCCTGAGAGATGATCAAAACTATGTAAACCACCGATAACTTTGCAAGACAAATTAAAATGGTGATTGACTAACTGACAACAAGACTACAGAATGAGTCATTAGTGAATACTTTTATTACGCAAGATCCATATATATAATAATATGCTTAGTTGTATAATTGTAATAGCAAGTGTCTGATTTTGTGACTACATTTGCCCCCACTTTATGTTGGTGAGCGGAAATCTTGGTAACATAAAGTAGATAGATATGTGTACTTGAGAGAATTCAAAGAATCCCATGTTGTAGTATAATGTGCAGATGTGTAGTAGAAGCATGCCAAAAGAACCATATAGTGTGTCGAACCATGGATCAGCGTGTTGATCCATGTAATGTAGCTAAAAACATAATTGTCGTGACGAAGTTCACTAAGTAAGAGTGATGATTGAGATGTTTATATATTTTATGATTTTGAACATGTATGGTGATGATGAGATGGGGTCGGGAGTGATCAGTTTCCAACCCAAACATGTGTATACGAATGAATAACCAGAGGATTTGGGCATCCTTCCACCAAAGGAAGAGTGTAGGGAGAAAAGTGTGTTATTCTTCAATATCTAACTACATCCTCAAGATCTAGCTGTTGCGGATCTAACCCCATTGATATGCCCCCCCTTTCGGCGAAAGGGGAAGTGATGAAAATAACGAACCCTGAGCTGAAAGTTAGCACGAGATAGATAGAATGTGATAGAAAACACAAAAATGCATATAAATTGGTTTGAGGACAACATCAAAGAGATATCATTTCTGTGGAATGTGTTCAATATGGTGGTAGGATGAATTCTAAAAAGAAATCCGCAAACGAGGTGCAAATCAGAGTAGAAACACTCAAGATATGAAAAACAACGGTGTAGTGTGTATTAGTTGTGGTAATAAGCACGAAATAATGACTATAGTAAAGTAGGTGTTGAAAAAGTAACTATAAGTAGTGAAGTGAGAAATTTTTTAGTCATTTCATTAGTTATTTACGTGATTGTGAGATTAAGCATGAAGTGAGTGAAAATGTCGCAAGTGAGAGCAGAGCGTCCTAGTCGGTCTGCGAGGGTGGTAACCATCGTAGCATCACACATGACCACGGAATTGGTAAGTGCATTATTTTTCATAAAAATGTATGGTGTAGAAGCTATTTTTATTGAATTTTTGCAAATTTGAGCTTTCTAAGTTTCTCTACGTTTGAGACCTAGACAAGAGTGGTGAGGGTGCTAGTGACCCCTGGGATAGGAGTGCCTATAACTAGGTGCTACTATCCTGCTTCTGGGAACCCCAGTCCTACATCTAGATTCTTTGGTCGAGAATGTGTGCATTTGATGTATAATGGTGAAAAACATGTTTCTATTATGATAAGCGAGTGTATTTAATCTTGTAATGTGTGATTTATAGAGGGATATCTACTCGAGGGAGTTCTGCGGTGGGCATCATATGAGTACATTACTTGGGTTGGGCCTTTCTAATGATGATTGGGACATGATGGACCATGTTATCCTGCGGCACATAGCACATATGGGGGATGTGCCCCATAGTGTACCCATGTTGACTGCACTATGTGAGAGGTGGTGTGCCGATACATGTACATTTTGGTTACATACGAGGGAGATGGTTATTATGTTGGAGGATGTATATCACATACTATGATTTCCAATGGTTAGGGAGAGATTGTGGGTTATGTCATTAGAGGAAATGGAGTGACAAATGTGATTCGTGAGGTAGTATTTTGTGGGGACTCGAGTACTGGCTGAGGTCAATATTATTTTAGATGCTATATTGTGGTCTGGGGTTCCACGCTTGTAAAATTTCATAGCGGTTGTGATTGCTTCATGTATAGTCATACAGGGAGGAGGTATAGGTATATTATATAAGATGCATGACACGTGCCAATAGATAGAGGAGGAGGGTACTAGATATGCATGGGCATGGTGTGTGTTGGCCCACTTATATAGAGATCTATACTGATTTACTCATGAGGATCATGGTGGAGGGATAGGAGCCACCACATTATTGCATGTATGGGCTTATGAGCATATAGTCATGTTGATACCAATAGGAGGTCCATGAAGAGAGTGGGCTAGGCTATACATATATTCATGAAGATGGATTGATATTTGTGGTCAAAAGATGGACACAGATACCTACAGGGCACTAATAGATAGGATGGGGCCTGAGGTGGTCACATGGAGGCCATATTGCAACTATGGAGGATGGCCCAAGGATGCGGTAGATTTGTGGTATATTCAAAGGATGATGTGGCTTGAGGATCAATTTCTAGGTGTGGCTGATATTTTTCAGGTAGAGAGAGTATCATGCCAGTTCGACATGGCTCAGGATGTATCCCCAAAGCTATATATATGGTTGAGAGTGATCAGAGCACCTAGGATGGTCGCAGCTAGGCCATGCCCATAGTGGAGTAGTTAGTACTTCCACAGCTAGAGGAGGTGGACATGGCGATAGATATTTTAGACTCAGATGATGCAGGTTACACCAAGGAGTACCATGCATGATGGGTAGCTCATCAGTGGGTATTGTTACTCCCATTATTTGTAGGTCAAACGGGGTTACCGCATGTAAGAGGAAGAGAGGGGGAAGCCCTAGCCCCTGACCCCATAGCAGCAGCTATAGTGGAGCGTAAGTAGTTGTATAGTTGTGTTGTGTATGTTGTTTTTTATCTATTTATAGATGGTTTTCTAAAGCATTGTGTAATATATGTTTGTAGGTGATGCATATTGGTCATTGATCATTGACACATCCATCCACACATTGACGTGGAATGTGCCAGCTGATATGTTAGGTGGAGGTATAATTGAGCGCGTGGATGATATCGCAAGTGATCATGCCCATTTATTTGAGCCAATGGCCATAGTAATGGCGACATGTACTGTGTTGTTAGGTGAGAGGGATGAGGAATCTAAGGAAACTCAAGGATCCTGAGAGGCAATAGATGGTGGTCCCTTGGCACAAAATGTATTTGTATAATATGTAGATGCGTAGCGCCAATGTTCTGAGTAGGCTACGGAGATTACCCTATTGTGGAGGTAGGTCAAGAGGTATCGAGGCCGTGAAAAGTGGTGTCGTGTTGGTGGAGAGGCATCGAGTTTTAGAGATCTTGTAGTACCTGAGAGCAATAGTGATGATGATGTCTGATTTGTAATATTGTATACGATGTAGGGGATTTTTCCCCCAATGATGAAATTTTTTTGTAATGATGATGGGATTCACTATATATGTATAGATACATGTTTTTTAAATATGATATTTTTTGTTGTTGTAGATAAATATCGCAATTGGGTTGATGATGTATGATTTTATAGTTATTGTCGTAGTGTATGTGTTATTTATTAGTCATTTTTTATTAATGTAGATGTGCATTATAATGTTAGTATTAGCAAATGAAATGTGTAATGATAGATAACAAATGTAATGTGATTGATGAAATGTGGATGGAATTTATAACATGTAGTTAGTATAATGAGTATCGTAGAATAAATGTAAAAATAGAAAAAAGTGTATGATAGTAAAATGAACGTGTCGTAATGTAATGTGATCATAAGTATGTTAGTTTAATGAAACTAGCGGGGGAGAAATAAGAGATGCCCCCCAACATGTGGATGAAGAGGCTCATTAAATTAAGACCCCTCAGCAGTCAAGAATGAGCCACATAAACAAGAGTTTGTCATCAGGAAATGATTGAGTGCACTAGATGAGACGACGGAGCCTATGATAAGAGGTTCTTAAAACAAATCCCTCAATAGTCATGTAATAATTGTAAGAACACAATTGTGTCATTAGGGGTGAGGTTATAGATCACCTACCAAAGACCAAGACAACGTGTAGTGATGGAAGCGTGTGAAATGGAAGCAGCATGTGAATATGTACCAAACTGAATGTCATATGGAGCTGTGGTGGGATATGAAGAGGGTTGTGGTAACCAATGTGACGTAGCAATGTGAAGCGGTGGATAAACTTAATGCAGTGGATGCGACGGATGTAATGAATGTGATGGTGGAGAAATGGAAAAAGGTAATGGAAAGTGTGCATGAGTGACATATGATGCTGAAGAATGACCTATAACCTGAGCACCTGAAGGAGAAGGGGACTCAACCCTAGTATAGACTAGTTTCCTAGGTAGAGGAGGACTAGACCACTCACATGAGCGAGATCCAAAGGAGATGATTCCCTTTTCCTTTAATTGTTGTATATTATCGTGAAGGGAAAGACAATCATTGTCCCTATGGCCGTTTATGGGATGATAATTATAATATGGTTTGTCACGTTGACATTGTAAATGATGTTGTGGATGATGTTGGTTAGAAGGTAAGCGAATAAGTTGTATATCAAGTAAGGCACATAGAAATTCATGTGGTCTAACATGATAATAAAAATGTAATGGCTCACGCAACATAGGTGGAGTAGGAGGATAAGCTTGTCATGAAGGAGGAGAAGAAATATGTTGTGGTGGTGGAGTGGTTTGAGCTTTCTTTCTTTTCTTAGTAGGCAATAGTGGAGACTGTGTAGGATGATCAACCACTTTTGGTGGAGGAAGACTAGATGACACAATAGCAGTAGATGTGTGTGGCGGATTAATGGCATTGGTTGAAAGGAGATATTGTTCTAAATCGATGACTTTGTAACATAGAATAATGAACGATTCACATGTATCATATTGTAATCTTTGTTTAAGTGTAGGAATCAGACCATGACATAAAATCAATTGCTTCTCTAAGTCTATAGGTTGGAATACTAATTAAGGCATGCAAGCATTAAATCATAAGATGTAATCATTAATAAAATTTGATGAGCCTTGATGTAGAGTAGGTATGTGACCATAAGTGACTCTAGGGCCATTATTGATGATGAAATGATAGAGGAAAACATCCTCCATATAATAATAAGTACTAATGGACCCAAAAGGAAGATGAGTGTACCACTGTAGCGCTTCATCGACAAGACTATGTCTAAAAGCCTTAAGTAATAACCTATCATTAGAATAAGAGGTAATAGCCATGTGGTAGTGTAGATGAGCATGAGGATCACTAGTACCATCAAAGCAAGTGAGTGTAGGCATGTTAAAGTCTTTAAGAAATGTGGAATTATGAATCTTCTTTGGAATAGGGTTACCATGTAATGAGTTGTTATCAAGAGAAGCATAGTAAGCCCTACTTTCTAAAGTAAGAGATTGAACCTGAGATTGTAATTTTCCTATGGCATGCATGAGAGAGATGATATCTTGTGAAGGGATAGTGGCAAATGGAAATAATGTATTAAGATGTTGTAATTTTCCATTATGTGTAATCATAGGTATTTCAAGGGATGACACAATAGAATATGATGTTAAAATCACGCTAGTAGTGGGTGTCAAAGGAACTATAGTAGATAATGTAGATGGAATAGCCATAGCAATGGTAGGACTAGCATCAGAAACATCCCTAATAGGTGAGGTGGTTGATGGAGATACAACTATATGAGAAGATGAAATAATAGGTGTAGATGATGTAAGAAGAGGAGATGAAATAGTAGGAGATTAAGAAGTAATAGATGGAGATGACTCATGCATAGTACTAGATGTAATCTTAGGTGAAGGTAGTGATAGAATAGGTGATCCACACTCGGCAGTATGAAAGGACGGAGAATTATGTCTATCAATTTCCTCCTCACGATCATACAAGGACTCAGAAATGAGAATATCACTAATAACACTATCAATAGGATCATCAACATAATACATTAGAAAATGAGAGTTAGCATATGATGAATGATGAGAAGCAATATCAAATGTAGGAGAATTGTGAGATGAAACTATAGTAGTATGCTGAGTAAGATAAGAATCAATATGCACATGTGAAGGATGATCAATACAGAGCAAGTAATCAATAAAAGAATCATTTAAAATTTCCTTAGAAAGGTCAGAAGGAGGATCAGTAGTAGTCGTATAGCATGGTGTACAACGAGTGAATGCTATAGGATCCTCAATAATGCTAATGTCAATGGGAGAGTCTTCAAATCGATTAGGCACATATTTTTGACCATCTAAGAGTTCTTGTTGAGTATGACCCAACGTAGGAATAGGATTACCATAGAGATTCGTGAGCTCAGCAATAGCAGTCTCATCATATATAGGGTTGACACTAAAATGAGACATGATGGGATCCTAGGGAAAAGTATTCTAAAGTGTAGGTTCACCAAAATGATTAACTGAAATATTAAAATATGTATCTATATTCTAACTTAATCTAAGTATTACAGAAATGCTATAAATGATACAAAATGAAATATTGATGCTAAATATTTTATTTTGATATTCAAATGAAATGGAATAAAGGAAATAGAATGGATAAGGTACTAATATATAAATAACTTACCTCATTGTATGTCAGGACTAAAAAATATGATGTGTGGACGGAGAAAAATGTGACGGAACAACCCAGAACATTGTAGCAAATGATGATTTGCCTAGATTGGGGAACCTATGGGTGCCCTAGTTTGCAGTATGGGTGCTCTAGTCCATAGAACAACTCGGGACCTGAATCTAGAAGTGTCACTGGATCTTTGCAATGTCTTGATATTTATCAGGTTAATGTCATAATACCCTCATTGATGATTCCATAAACTTGCAATGAAGATTCACCTGCAAAATCCCATACAAAACATCAAACCTCTAAAAAAGAAAGATGTATATGAAGGGGTCGAACTAACCTTAGTGGCCACAAAAGTAGACTTATGACTAAGTACTACACTACATTTCAGACCCAATGTAGTTCTATGTGTTTTATGTGTGAAATTTTTCTTAGGGTTCCCTAGCATCAATGATGTGGAGATAGGGGGAAATAGCTAGATGTAAAATGCAAATGGTGGATGGAATAGAATAAAATTCCCTTTCCTATGCAGTGTGTGTGATGGAATGATGCCCAAATGTAGTTCTTTGCCTTATTAGATAGTTATCCCTTGATGGTAAATAGTCTGCCCATAAAATAGTGAGTATGTTATGTTTATAGAGGGATCTCTTGCTCAAATTTTGACACTAGTGACCCAGCATGCCGACTAGTACCTAGGGGAATGAAAAGTAAAATGGCAAATATTGACCTTGAACAAATAAATTAGACCCAAGTGTTACAGGTACTAGGGCACCTAAAATTAAGGACCAGGTCCCCCATGGGCACCCTCGTACTACCCTAGGCACCCTAGTTAAAGACTAGAGATGATAATCAAGCAAATTACGACACCTAAGACTCTCTGAGACATGACCAGAACTATGTAAACCACTGATGACTATGCAAGACAAATGACGATGATGACTGACTAACTGATAATAGGACTAGGGAATGGGTCATTAGTTAATAATTTTATTACGTAAGATCCATTTATAAAATAACATGTTTGGCGGTCTAATTATAATAGCAAGTGCGTGATTTTGTGACTACAGCTCCAGTAAAAAAGTATTTCTATCCTTAGATCAGCTTGTTCTTGCATTCAGTTCACTCAGAATTCTTCAAATCCTTGCAGAAATAGCTAAGTGTAATTTCTACTTTGTGTTTTTATCGTTGTTAGGTCATTAGTCACTTTGTAAAGCATTATTCTGATTTGTGTAATTAATGTTGGAAGTTAATTAAATCATAACATCCTTTTGTAATAGTAATTCATAATTTTTATGCATGTTATTTAGGAACATTCTAAAATCTTAAGAAGTTTGAGATTAATCACTTAAAAAATGAAATCAATAATATCTTTATAAGCATGCACTTTTTGAAGTGGATCCAAGAGAGATATCTTGGTAGAAGTTCTACCTAGTTATTCTAATAGATTATACCCCTTAGATGGGACATCAGTTTTAGTCATAGGAGTAGATGATGGGGGAAGCAAAGGTGGATTGCTCCCAGTAGGTTGTTTGTTTCATATTGTGGTCACTGCATGAATTGTATGACTTAATGGGGTATAAAAATAGTGTGATGGGTGGTCAGTAGTAATAGGAGTGGCCTTAGATTGTATATCAAGATAAGTAAGAGTCATGTTAACAATATAACACTTGTGATCAGCATAAGGAACTTCATTCATATGTGAAGTATGGGTGTGGACACGATTAGATGGTTAGTAGTCCATACCACCATGTGAATGTGGATCTTTAGCCTTAAATTAAATATCATAGAATCTGGAAGGAAACAACATGATGATATAAATGATGACTATGACAATAACAACAAGGACATAAATTCCAAGGCCATAAAGGGTTGAGATATGATATTCGATTCAAGATTCGGGTTCACCAATTGTTTTCATCCTTTTTAGATTTATTTAAGATTTACGCATAACCAAGAAGGAGTGAAATATAAGCTACAGGGGGTTATTCTTCTTATTAATTAACTTCCAACATTAACAATTCAGAAAAACACATTAATACTTTCAACAAATCTACATGATACAGTATAATTTTTCAAACACAAAGGATTGAGTGCACTTAGCTAATTGTGGATAATTCTGGACTAATTTGAGTTATCTTAATGATGGAATAGGGAGATCTAGACCTACGAACATTTCAAAACTATAATTTTGACTTGAATATGCTCCTAGGTAGGACAATACAATAGGGGTAGGAACGTTTGTATGGTCTTGACCCTACTCAAAACTAATATCTACAACTTTCTATGTTTTTCACATGTTTAAATCTCTTTATCACTCGCTTTTAGTCACACTTTGAGGGGCTCTAAATGCTCTGCTCAACCTCTCAAATCTTGGCCATGGATAGAGAGTCCAACAAAATAAATATAGTTGGTTTATGGGAACCCCGTGCACCATTGACATTGGCGTTACTCTAAAGAGGCCTCAAACCACATGACATTCGCCACCTAGCATGTGATATCTAGTTGTAGTGCAATCAAATTTGACATCCTTCCTTTGATGAAGCTTGACTTGAGTTTATCTCTTGCATATCTATTTGAGTTAGTAATTTTGAGTGCTTCCAAATGTGGGAAGCATTCTTGTAGAACTAGTGAGAAGCTTTAGACTTGTAGATGGTGTTACCATGATGAATGTTTAGAGGTATGTGTGGAGTGTAGGGATCGTTGGGTGCTTTTTGTGCTATCTTTTAAAATAAGAGTCCATAAGAGTGATATGTTCTTAATGAGGTGAGTATCACTTGTTTATATATGATTATGAAGGTTATTTTAGTTGCAAAGGACGAGTGGGAAGGAGTAAATGACCCAAAGAATAATGTGCTACTGAAATTTTACGATCAAAGTGAGTGAGGGAAAAATTGTACACTGGGGTCAGGAACGTATGGAAGTTCCTTACCCCATTGTATGTTTTTGACCCTAGAGAGACAATCTAAAGTGTGAAGTCTAGAAGCTGACCAAGATATTTTCTTAATGGATTTCATGCATTCAATTCTTGGAAACTGTCGATAGATGTGTGTGTATAATTAGGTAAGCTAGACAAGATACCTAGATATGTACCAAATAAGAATGGGTAAAGTTCACTTTTTTGTGAAGACACTAAATGTGTGTGTATAATTAGGTAAGCTAGACAATATACCTAGATATGTACCAAATAATAATGCACAAATTTCACTTGTTTGTGTAGACACTAAATAACACACTTTTGGTACATTTCTAGGTCCTAATCACATATTATTATTCATATTATTCCTAAGTGATAAAACTAGTAATTGACAGCTATCTTTGTTTCACATCTTCTTTTTGACCTCTTACACCCTACATCCCAGTTGATACTTTAATTCTTTATCTTTTATGACTCTGGACACAAGTGCCAAGATAGGATGCCAGTGCCCAGGCACCCTCATCCTTTTGGGCGCCCCTGACCTCTCCTTACTTTACTCGCTCCTTTTGGGCGTATTTTATCTTTTAGGCATCTTATTTTCCTATAGATCGGCCTTCCAATTTTCAAGTGCAAAATTCAACCAATGGAATCATATAATTATAAAACCATGTGATCATAATAAAGGACCAATCTCTAAGCATCTATTACTATCACCTAAGGTTGCATCCAAAGGAATTTCAAGAGCATCAAAGAATCCATCTAGCAATCACTCAAGGGACAAGAGACTACATTTTTTGCATACACACATAGGAGGGGAATTTAGTTTTTCCATCCACAATCTACTTACATTGGTATATCTAGCTATCTCTCTCTATCAAGTGCATCTTACACAAGAGCCACCTAGGGCACAATTCTTGTACACACACACTAGAACTACAAGGATTTTGGAATGTAGTGCATCACTCCATTATAAGATCACTCAGTCAGGTGACTATTGGGGTCAGTATGACTCCCCATTTGCATATTTTTCTTTATAGGATTTGATGTGTTTTGGAGTTTTGTAGGTTATCTCTCTCTCTTTGCATGCTACAGGTGAATTATGTGCTCAACCAGTGATATACAAACAACAAGCAGTGAAGGTTCGTGACATTAGTGTGACATAGGAAAAATTAGTTTCTAAGGTATTTCATAGTCATAGGCACCCAGAAGTAGCCTCCAACACCTAGGTTCCCTAGTCTAGCTTATTCTGGCAATTACAAAATTTTATAGGTGCGGTTGCGATAGTTTGGTCCTCATGTTTATCATTCTTCTAGTCCAACATGCCTTGGGATCAATTGCAAAATAAGCTAAGTATTTTATCCTCTCTCTTACACCTTGGGTTTCAATTTCCATTTGTTTATTACTTGTTTCAAATATGTACTTCATTATTTATTTATCATATGTGACTCTGAAATATCTAGGATTTTATAAATCCCAATATTTGTTAAATCATTTGGTGACCCCATCTCATTCAGACACTCTTGGATCCTCATTTTTATTCTCTCATGGCTCATAAGGTCTATCAAGTCTCCTTTATTCAATTGATTCAAATGCACCACATTGTAAAGATGCTCTCCACAAAACCCTAGACACTATGTATCTTCCTATCAACATGCCATCTTCGATCGTCTCTCTGATGACTCTATTAGTTCTAATGTCAATCAGTCTATTTGCAAATCAATTCAAGCTTTACATTATGTATTTCAAGATAAATTTCAAGTTATGGAATCCATGATTACATCACTCAAATCTGAAATCCAACATCTTAAGGACGCTTCTCAGGCTCATGCTTGTTCTTTTTCTACATCTTATCCTCATTATATGTCTTCTACATGTGCTCATATCAGTCAACCTCAAATCTTGCCACTCCCCGTACCTCTCAAGTTTGAGCTCAATGTTAAGCAACAAGACATTCTTTCGCAACTCATAACTCATCAATTAATCATCTTGTCATCTACTCATTTTTATCCTCCTTATCATCTTACAAAATATCAAGGTTATCAATATTTTAATTATCATCGAACCAATGGACATAATGACAATGATTGTTATGCTCTTAAGCAACAAATTTTCCACCTTAAGAATTATTGTCTCATTTCATTTTTTACAGAAAATGCTCCTACATGTTCATCTCCAATTGCTACATCTCATTAGGTTCCTAAATCTGATTCATCCATATCTAATCAACATAATTCCTAAGCAATCACAGCTCAAAATCAATCTAACACCTCCTCCTCTCAAGTCTTCTACCACATTACCAAGTCAAAGTAAGCAACCACTTGCTAAGCAAGACCAACAAACTTTAGATGGTGTCTCTAAAATTCCATAATTCAAGATTCCTTCTCATTCTACTCCACTTCTATTCCCAACTTGTTTTTTCAAAGCAACTAGTCCTTCTGCTCATGGCCAAGACACATTTCAAACTCTTCCACCATCACATGGTCCTACTGTTGTTTCTTCCTACCATTATGTTGGCTCTCTCTCTTATCATGACATAGATAACGCTTTCCCACAATGGTATGGTATCTCTCACATTGCTGCATATATCTCCATCATCATACACTTGGAGGGACATAATGCTTATTCTTCCCCCCTTCTAGCATTATCAAGTGTCTCACATTTCTGTTATTATAATTCATGCTTCACATATAGTCTACCTCATGCATCATACACATTGTGATACACTTGTATTTTCACTACCCTATGATGCACTCTCATGCTATAGTTCACACTTGACTTTTGAGGGCATGCTACATCCCTGAATCTGACATCATAAAGATGAACCATTTATGACTTTGTGCATTCACAACACATCTTTATAGCATCACACTCTCACACATCACATTACCCGATGATGCACTCTAATTCCATAGTTCATACTCAACTGTTGAGGGTCTAATTCTAAAATGAACCTCACCACACTCATTCACACTTCACGCTCTATGCTTCATTGATCTATCTTTCTAGTGCACATATTCAAACCATTTCCTGATGATGCACTCTTGTTTTATGGTTCATTCTTGACTGTCGATGGGTGTTTTATAAATGAACCTCCTCTCATACTCATCCACATTCACTCGGGAGGCACACTAATCCTATCACACTCACTTTCCATTCCATTCACATTCACAACATACTGCATATCTTGGTTGCTTTTATTCTTGCTTACTTATACTCGTTACATGTACACTTTGTTTTCTTGTTAGAGAATGCATTCACAACATGTGCATTCACTTGTTCTCTAGTTTTGAATGCATACTTTCTACAAATGTTTACACGTAGCATTGATGTTTGGCAATGTAACTCTTACTAGTCCCATTGAGGCTCCTAGTGGAATCTACTTTTGTACACATTACAGGTGTTATTGTTTCATTTTATACTACTTCCTATTCTTACTAGCACACTACTCTATATCGGATCATACATGTTTTGACATACTTTTTATCTTTCTTGTATGCTAATGGGTGTTTCATGTGCAACATTTTCTTTGTAGGAACTATTTTCCACCATGGTTATCTGACACTTTGTTTGCTCTTGTCTTCTGTGTATGCCATTGTTTGCGAGATTTTCCCTATATATTTCTTGTTCATTGCTTTTATGATTTTGGCCACTTAGACCCTGATTTTCTTGTGACATTATGAGCGATGTCCCATGTTTTAAACCCTCTTTTTGCATTTTTTGATCTACTATTTCTTCTTGATTTCTAGATTAAACATTTTCTTCTATATGCGTATTTGTCTTGATTTCACTAACACACGTTTCTAGCTATATTGTTTTCATGTGCCTTGGTTTCTACCAAGCACATTCCCTCCACATACAGGGTATCACTTTTACATCAATGTCCAATCCTCTCCTTTAGGTTGCATCCTCCTAGTTACATCGCATACACCCCAAATGAGGGGGGCATATATTGGGTGAAACAGTTACCCCATTCAACAGTACACAATCACAGTTCAAACTTGCACAGTACAGGAACAACACAGTCTATAGTTACAAAAAGGGCTCAAAATCTAACATGGGTCCTCAACACAGCATAGATGCTAGCACCCAAATACAAACATGAGTGCCTAGGTGCCCCTGACCCTTCTTGGGCACTTATGACTAGGGGGACGTTACATAATTTTTCTCAGATCATCACAGTTTTCAGCATGTCATAGAGCATTTTTGCAATACAAGCACAGTCCTCTAATAATCAGAATATATTCTATCTTTGTTTTCTTCTCTTTCTACTTGGATCAAACTTGATCAAACTGGAACAAAGCAAAATTACACAATCTGTAATGATGTATAAACTTTGCGAAGTAGTCAGGGATAGATAATAACACTAGACCTTTCTCCCCAACACTCTTTTGTTGTGGTGTGAGATCACCTAAAAACTCACACTTGGCATGAGATCGCCCAAAAAAATCATTCTTGGCGTGAGATCACCCAAAAAACTCATTCTTGACGTGAGATCACCTTAAAAACTCACTCTTCTATAGCATTTTAGGACATTTTCTATCATTTTCACTCATCACAAATCAGGTACACATGTTCCTTTTCACATTTTTACATACTTTTTACATATTTGGATTGAAATTTTCATATACATGACTTTGACAACTCTTTTTCCTCTTCTTTTTTACAAGTTTATCCTTATAAGAAGTAACAATCTCATACACAACACAAGCATGACAATGACATCATACACAATATAGTACACACATTACATTTTTTGCCCTTGTGGTCACTTCCTCTTTCTTAGCTGACCTTCCACGCTTCATTTTTATCACTCCACATTTTTTCTTGTCTCCTCGACATGCTTTTTCCATCGATCTACATGGTTATCAAGTATGCATCTCTTACTACTTTATGTTATCGATTATTCACTCAACAACATAAAATGGGGTCAAATGTAGACACTCAATCATGCACGTTGTGTACATTTCTAGGTCCTAATCACATATCACTATTCATATGATTCCTAAGTGAGAAAACTAGTAATTGACAGCTATCTTTGGCCTTTTGTCTTTGTTTCATGCCTTCTTTCTGACCTCTTTCACCCTACAACCTAGTCAATACTTTACTCCTTTATATTTTATGACTTTGGACATTATCGCCCAAACAAAACGTCAGCACCCAAGAACCCTCATCCTTCTGGGTGCCCTCAACCTCTCTTTACTTTACTCTCCCCTTTTGGGCATCTTATTTTCTTATGGGCCAGCCTTCCAGTTATCAATTGCAAAATTCAACCAAGGGAATCATATAAATATAAAGCTATGTGACCATAATAAAGTACCAAGATCTAAGCATCTATTACTATCACCTAAGGTTGCATCCAAAGGCATTTCAAGAGCATCAAAGCATCCATCTAGTAATCACTCAAAGGACAAGGGACTACATTTTTTGCATACATGCATAAGAGGGTAATTTCATTTTTACATTCACACATCTACTTACATTTGTTCACCTAGATATCACTCGTTATTAAGTGCATCTTGCATAAGAGCCACCTAGGGCACGATTCTTACACACACACATACACATGAGAACTACATAGAGTCTGAAATGTAGTGCAACACTCAGTTGTAAGCTCACTCAATTGGGTGACCACTAGGGTCAGTCTGAATCCCCATTTACATCTTTTTCTTTTTAGGATTTGATGTTTTTAGGTGACCACTACTCTCTCTCTCTCTCTCTCTCTCTCTCTCTCTCTCTCTCTCTCTCTCTCTCTCTCTCTCTCTCTCTCTCTCTCTGATGTTACAGATGAATTATGTGATCAACCAGCGACATACAGGTGATAAATAGCGAAGGTTAGAGACATTAGTGCAATATAGGAAAAATCAATTTCTAAGGGCTTTCACAGTCACAGGTGCCCAGAAGAAGTCTTCAGTACTCAAGCACCCCTAACCTAACCTAGGCACCCTAGTCCAGCTTATCCCAACAGTTACAAAATTTTCTAGGTGTGGTTGCAACAATTTGTTCCCCCAGTTTATTCGTCTTCTTATCCAACATACCTCAAGATCAATTGCGAAATCAACTAAGTCTTTTCTCCTCTCTTTTGCACCTAGGGTTTCAATTTCATTTGCTTATTTCTTGTGTTAAATATGTACTTCATTATTTATTTATAATATGTGACTCTAAAATGTCTAGGGTTTTACAAATTCTAATATTTGTTAAATCAATTTAAGTAAGAGAGAAATGTCAAAGCCTAAAATTACCAAATTTGAGTGTTTACACCACTTATAAAATGATTATGGCACAAGTTTTAGATTTCAAACTAGGTGCAAATGGGTGGTGCCTTGGTGAATGGGATACTAAATCTACTATAACATCTCCCATTTGATCTCCAAATTTATCTCTTAGTTGCATTAATGAGAAAAACAACCAACCTTATGGTCCTTTGATTGAACTTTGCTAAAAAAGTAAAGGTTTAGGGCCCAAGATGTATTCCATTCAAAAAAATTCCTTACAAGCTTTCCAAAGAATCTAATTTTTCTCAATTTAGTGGCTCCCATCAAAACATAATGATAAAAATGTAAATTTCTTCAACCAAGCCCACACCATTAAAATTGGGGTAAATTTTTGACTTTTAACTATAGGATTCTCCTTTTGTATCAATGGTCCATAAGGTAGGATCTATTTATTTTTGTGCAATGTGGCATCCTCTCATTATTTATGGGCTCTGGGATTTTTTTATATGTCTCCACTCTTCATGTGTTTTCTAAGATCAATCTCTATTCTCCCCAACACTACTACATGGGATTGGTGCCACATGGAGGATCATGATTAGCTACAAGATCCCCAAATTAGCACCACATGATAGGTTGTGATTAGATATAGGATCCATGTATTGTTTTCATGTACCGGGTCATGATTGGATATAGGATTTAGGTTGCTTCTAAGTCTTATCTTCATTTCCCATGTATAACTCTCTTCTCGACACTCAAGCTTCTGAATATGCACTACATGGTGGATCATTCTTGGCTATATGTCCACTAGATTGACATTTCATGTCACCTATATGGGCCTCTATATTGTGATATTCGACATTTCGGGATGGCATCCTGAGCTCTAGTTGATGTTTTTTTGGTGCCACACGACCACCTCTCAATGGTTACGAACTCTAGGCTCTTTTTTGCCTTCACCAATTTTTCTCTTTCGAGCTTCCACTCTCCCATCACCTGACCACATGGGATCACACCACATTTCACACTATCATGTAATTTTTTTCCTTGGTCTAAGCATTGAAAAAAAATCCTATTAAGTGGCCAAAAATTCACCATGTGACCTTAGACCCATGCTTTTAGTCAAATTTGGCCCAAGCTTAGGGCAAAACATTTAATCATTTTTTTATTTGAAAAATCATTAAGTAAGTTTATAATTTTATCTAATAAAATAACAAAATGATTTTCTATTGAAACCCCACCAAGGCTCTCTTCTTAGAAAATGTGGGATTAATCCTCAAAGAAAAATATAAAGGTACCACATTTAAGAATTTCAATGCAACTATATTTTGAACTAGAGATAAATCAAAGCTTCTCCATGGCTCAACCTATCTATAAAGACTTGAAATAACCCCAAGGAAAATTTTTAATGCATGCAAATAACCCATGATTGTCCCAAAGCTAAATGTGAAAATGTTTAAGGCAGAAAATAGAGGGAAAATGTCAAATTCAAAAAACTTAATGAAGAGAAGATGTTTTCTTTCACTCCAATTCCTTCCAAACCTCTTATTTTATTTCAAACCCTTTTGTACACTAAAAAACACTTGAAAATCATGGATCTAATCACCAACACCATAGATAGAGCTCATAAGTAATCTCAAGTAGACTACAAATAAGATAAAAGTTAGAAGAGAGTGTGCCAACATTTAAAACTTGTCCCAAATCTTGTATATGTTGTTATGAGACTAAACGGATAAAAAATATTTAAAAGGAGATGTCAAATTTATCGTAAATGATTAGAAATAAAAGGCAATGTAAGTTTATTCCATAAAATGAGTAGGAGGCTTATTTTAGCAAAAAATTGCATACCCCTCTGAATATCCCCTCTTGTGAGGTGAGGGAGATGTATTAGAGATTGATTGGATAAAAATAAATGATATGTATGATACCATACAATCGTATAATAATACCATATAATTATGTATAAGGTACCCATAGGATGGCATATTTAGAGAAAGGATAAAACATGTTTCATAGAAGTGGCACATGTTTTATATTGCGACACTAAGATTAGAAACAAGTATATAAGTATACAAGTACAGAAGCACATAAGAATATAAGTACAACACTCATTATCACACATTATGTCATATAGAAGACAAAGGGCCACATATTAGGGACACAATAGTGTAACACATATAAACAAGGACTAAAGGGTTGTACAAGATAAGGTTATGGAGGATACAAATAACAAATACAATAGTGTCACACACACATATATAAGGACAATAACTACATACAATAAGCACAAAGTACATGATGCATATAGTAAGGAAGTAAATAGTAGTAAGAGTTAAATGGATCGAGATTCTTTAGTCTCCATAATCTACATGTGTTAGCGTTAAATATTTTGATAGAATCATAGTATAGTGTAAATCATAAGCATGATTGAGATAAGTGAAAGTACTGAAAGTAATTGTAAATAGAAAGATAACACTTGTTAGTGTGGAAGATGTTCCTAGATTAACAAGACCACTAGGTAAAAGGGAAACCAAACATCAAAAACCATATAGAGTTATATGTATCCCACATCATGTTCACATACCTCATGAAATGCATGTGTTTAGAATATACAATATTCTATTTATCAAACTGTTGATTCAAGTTTTTAACATAGGCTCCAACATAAGACAAGAAATTAATCCTACTCATTTTAGAACCCCTGTTGGAAATAAGACTCAAGCTATGGAATAATTTGGGTGAATAGCTCAATTTCAAACTATGTTTCCTTTATTAATCCACAATGGAACCCGTGAACTTTGGAAAATTCACCTATCTAGATATAAAATTATCTTAACTTATTGATATTCAAAATGGTTCTAACCTAATCAAGTGATTTTGGGACTTATAAAAAAAATTAAAAGGGGGGGAGGGTAATAAAGAAAAGAAAATTATGCTCTCTTTTGATCATTAAGCACAACAAACACTTTGATTTCAACTAATCCAAGAAATACAAGAAATAAACTTAACTCAAATATATATAAACCATAGGCAATCAATCAAAGGAAATTAAGCACCAAGAATCAAAATTCTACATAATCCAAGAAAATAACTAAATTTAATTCACTAATCCTATAATAGAGGTTAGTCATCATGATAAATTGTTCAAGCTAACTAGATTCCACACAAGAAAACTAAATAATTTTCTATTTTCTAATATCTCTAAATCACTTAATTATCTAAGATTGCAAAGCACATATAACAAAATAAGTGCAAGAAACATCAACTCATAAAAGTGAGACTAGTTAGGCTCAATCTCTTACCCTACGAATTTAGCTAAAATTAGAAGTATAAACTCTTCTTAATAACTAAAAGAGATTTGGTGTCTCTAGGTGTCAAGACATGAATCAACAATTGAAAATAACTAACTCACAAAAATAATTTAAAGCTCTAAAATTCCTTCTCAGTATTGAATTTGTTGCATTAAGATCCTTTTACAATAATATTTGAAGGTAAATATAGATAGATGAGATGCATTCGCATCTTCTGCATGTTTTGGAGCTTCCAAGAAAAACAAATATATTATAAAACTAAAACAGGGAAAGATGAAAATAAAATTACATCTAAAAAACTAAAAAATCTATTATAGGAACAAGATCCCATTATTTACTTTAGTTTGTTTTAAAATATAATCTTTATTTTATTAATGCAGAATTATAATGGTCATGATTAGTGGTCTACACATTGCATGATTTTAGATTTTCCAAAAAATGTAAGAATAACCTTCACTTTTGACTCTACGTGATCAACTTAGGGAACCACTTTTTTTCTTGTGTATTATGTTAGCTTGTAGATTTGATAATTTTGGTCAATGACAACAATTTTTATTATCAAGGACTTGCATGGATATTCACTTTTTTTTATATCTTGCACAAATTCAAACATCATCCCTCCTAAAAATAGATTGATATTCTTATCCTTTTCAAGCTTTAGTGACATGTTGAGGATGAAGTCAAGCATTTGTGTGTTGCTTGATTGGCCTCTATTTTCTAATTTTTGATCAAATGCCACTATGAAGTAAATTACAAACACATCCCACTTCTCAACTGAATGCACTTGTCCCACTAAATCAATAATTTAAGCTAACCCTATATTTGCAAATAGATGAATTATGTTGTGTGTGACTATCAGGGAATAAGAAGCTTTTGAAAGTTGAATGTTATCCTTATCTAGCTTGTTTTTTATGTTGACAACATCGTTACTACTCATGAGAGGTGTATTAGGAAGTGGAGTGTTTTTAACATTCTCATAAATTACCTCTATCTTTACCTTCATGCCATTGACCTTTTGTTTCAACCATCTAGCTTTCCATCAACAATGTTTTCTCTATATTTAACGAATGACATGTCTTTAAAATTATAAAATAAATCCTTCAAGGATTGATGTACATGTGTGTGAAGAGTACAGGATGAAAATATTTAGACACTTGCTTAATTATCCTCTTCCATAACTCCTTTATCCATTTTGAGGGAGCATCCATGATATTGAATGGATCAATTCCAATCTCACCTCCTCTTGATTTTTTCCTGGATAGGCACATAATGTCTTCCTCTATTGTTATCAACACTTATTTTCCCTCTATAGTAACTGTTGTCATGGAGGAATGCACCCTTTGGGGAGTGGTGTGATGTCTTCCCTTCCAACTAATAAAATGGAAACACTTCTAGGTTATGGGTGACATGTATGTTGGAGTGAATCTCTAGAGAGGTTTGGTTCCCCGAGTGTAACACCTAAAACTAACTTCTACTCTATTGCATGAAATGGGAAAAGGCAGAAGGAAAGATTGAAAACAATAAAAGAGGGTGATACACCAGAAATTTTGAGGATCTGAGACTTGTTTAAACAAAACATATGGATCATAAGAACCATGCACACCATAAACAATGTACAAAGGGATATGTTAACGAAAAGTGTTTCAAAGAAGGGTTTGAAGCTATGATAGAATGAAGAAGGGCAAAAAATGGCTCTGGAAGGGAAATTTTATGAACTCCACAACTGCATCATGCACACACTCAGTTAAACACAATCTATGACCTAAAAATTAACATATAACTACATAAGGGCATGGAAATCAAACTACAAATTAGAGATAAAACAATATCACGAGATAAAATCAGCTTACAGACATAATATTATAGTCTGCAGAAAGGTAGAAATAGCTCCTTTATTGATCCAAGAGATGAAACTAGTACAAAATATCACTCATGACCCTTGTTCTTCCCCTTAGAATGCTAGATTACTCCAATATAGTGAATAGAAAGTGCACAGATATTTTTTACAGTGAATTTCAAAGATTTTATATAGAGAATGAGGAAGAAAATAAGGGGAAAAGTGCAAACACGCAAGTTTGATTAGTAAAAATAGCAAAAGCATAAGATTATTGCATGTTCATGTTATTTTTTAACAATATTTGCTTGATCTAAAAGATTTTCTTGCATGAAAACCTACTAATCTTAGCCTTTACATGATAAAATGGAGTTTCAAGTAAAGGAAACAACTAAGAAAATCCTACTTGAGCATTTTTAGGACTGTTCATGCTTTTTTTTGGGCTTGTCAGTGAATCAGGGAATAAATAAAATGAGGGAACAATTCCCTTTGTTCCCTCAAGGTCTAACTTTTTCAATTAATGTGGATATGTGAAGATGGTGGGGAAGCGGGTCATTGAAGGAACGATTGAATAGTTATGTGGGTTCCTGTATTGACCAACATAATCGATTACTTTGTACTTTTCCTCTCTATTGGGTATGGAGGGGTTTAAGGGTACTGATGGAACATGTAACTTTTCCTATAATTCCACTATCACCTGACTTAACAGATCCTACCCATTCTTTATTTTATCAGCATTTGTGGGTCTACAGAGAAAATGGGGAATAAGGAAAATGTTCCCAAAGTTCCAACGAATATCGACTTATCTGATACAATTGCTAGCATTTGGTTTGAGAATTTCAGACAATCAAGGAATTGATGGAACATGAGAATAGTGCCCCAAGTTCCATCTAAACCTGATTTCATCGACTTCCATTCCTTTTGTATACCTGACAGAGATGTGCGGAACATGAGGAACTTAGGAGTGGTTCCTTTTATTCCTTAAAAATCCATCCCATATTTTCCCAAAAAGGCTAACTCTTTAGGAAATGAAGCATAACAAGAGGGACGTCAATGCCCAAAACACTAAATTTTTCCCATAACCTATAAAACATTGAAATTTCACTGATCCATGACAACACCATGACTTGTCAAAACACCCAAAATGGAGTGGGGTTGGTTTTGGATAACAGTAACTTTATTTGTAGTTACCTTTTGTAACTTATTATCCCTTTTATCGTAGTGTAGAGTGACTTCAAGAGGTTAGTAAGAAAGGGCCTATGATCTTCTCATTATTTTTTGGTGTCTCCATTAGTTTTTAGATTGATCCACTTGTTCTTCAGGGGCCTCTGCAATTTCTTTAGTGGTGGAAGCAATCATAACGGAAGAGGTGGAATAAGAGCCCATAGGAACAATAATAGAGGTAATTTAGATAGATTGAATCATGGGGATAGTGGTAGGCATGAGAGGAGTAATTTGAATAGGTCTAAAAATAGGATGAACCATTAAAACCTATAGTGGCACATGAAAAGGAGGAAACCTAGGAATTAAAGGAGAAGAATTTATAGGATGGGGAGTCAAGAGTGAAGGAATAACAACCACCTTTGACTTTGTGTATTCAATTAACTTATGGAACTACTTGTTTTCTTGTGTACTATGCCAACTTGCAAATTTGATAATTATGGTCAACAACAGAAAATTTTATGATCAAGGGCTTATATGGATCTTAACTACTGTTTATACCCTATAAAAATTCAAACAACATTCATCCTAAAATTAGCTTGATATCTGTAGCCTTTTCGAGCTTCAATGACAGGTTGAGAATGAAATTGTATCAACCGTAATTGAATTTAATAAAATCTAATATATGTTGATAAAATAGAAATGAGATGACAATATAAGTGTAAAATTATGTTTCAGATCATCTATCTATTAATATGAGCATAATAACCATTTTAAAGAAGAGATACAAGTTATTAAAGGTGAAATGGGGATAGAAAGAGACACTTGATTGATTCATATGAGCTTCAGATTGTGTCGATGAGTGATCTAAACTCGAACAAAGCTTAGAAACTAGAGGAATCTTCCATTGAGTTGTTGAAACCTATGGGTTAAGACCATACATTATAGAAAATATTGTATAGTATAAACTGACCCTATTGTACGGTTTTGGACTTGTGCAAATTTGGAACCTACAAACTTTAGTGTCACTCTAAGTCACTCTTTGTCACCTTTTAGAATATTTGATGTTGCATCGAACCCTATATTTCACACATGTACTTGAAAAATTACCCTTACTATCTTATAACTCACTCAAGCACACATAAGACATAAAATGAAATGTAAATGTTTGAGTAAAACTGACCTCAACAGCCACCTTGTATGTGAATCACTGAGCACTGCACTACATCTCAGACTCCATTTAGTTCTCCTAGTGTTTTATGCCATTTTGCATACAACTATCCCTTGCCTTGGTGTTTCCCTTTGTGTTTCCACACCAACAATGGGCTAATCTAATTCATCCCATTAAAACCCTTGTGTGTTGATGAAAGAAATTAAATTTATGCCCTCCTATGCAGTGTATGTAGTATGTAATAATACTTCTTGCTTCTTCAATTTAGTATTTTGGTAGATAAATAGATGTTTCTTAGATCCTCGATTATTAAATTAGACTTATATATGAGTTTATTGCTTTGAGATTAAAGCCTTAGTGGCGGGAAATGCCAACCCAAAAGATACAAAATGAAAGATAAAAGAGGGACAAATGGTCTCGTAAAGATAAAACAATCAGAAAATAAAGGGGATCAAGACCGTACAATGGGGTCAGGAATGTATGTATGGTCCTAACCCTATTGTATGGTTCTTACCTAAGGTCAAACAACAATTAACAAATTAAATAGGGAGCCAAATACCTTTGTATAAAATGTTACAAGTTCAATTAAAGTAAGAAAATACTAATAAACTAAGCCCAATCAAGCAATAAAATGGCAAACCAATAAGGGATTGGTGTCACTAAGACCTTGTCTCATTGTTCAAAACTCATGTACATATAACTATAACAAAATAATGATGTAATAGTGGTTTTGTGAAAAATTTAGTGTCTATAGTCATGCATTTATGTGTTTCTTGATTGGCCTGGATTTACTAACTATTGATCAAATTCCACCATGAACTGAAGTAGGAACACATCCTTCTCAATTGAATACACTTGTCCCACTGAATCAATAAGTTGATTTAACCAACGTCTATAAATAGAGAAATGATGTTATGATGAAGTAAGTCCAAATGTCTAATTGTGATTATCAAGAAAGAAGAAACTTATGAAAGATAAATTTTAGCCTTGTCTACCTTGTTTTTAATGGCTATGACATCATCAATGCTCATGATAGATATATTAGGAAGCATACTATTTTTCACAATCTCAAAAATTACCTTTATATTTGTCTTCATGTCATTAACCTTTTGTTTCAAGCCATCTAGCTTCCCATAAACAATGTTTGCTTTATCCTTAATGGACGATATGTCTTTAAAATTAACAGATAAATCATTTAAGGATTGATATACCTATGTACAAATAATAGGGGGCTAAAACTTATTGAATTAGCCTTTTGCATAGCTCTTTTAGCCACTTTGAGGGAGGCCTCTATGACATTGAATGGATCAATTGCAAGATCACCTCATTTTGATCTTTTCCTAGATAGGCCCATGATCTCTTCCTCTATTGTTATCAACATTTCTCTACCCTTTGTAGTCACTTTGTTTGTAGTTATTATTTGTAACTTCTTCTCCCTTTTATTGTAGTGTAGAGTGACTTCAGGAGGTTAGTAAGCAATGGCTTTAGATCTTCTCATTATTTTTTATTCTCTCCATCATTATTTAGATTAATCCACTTTTTATTTAGTAGCTTATAAATTTTCTTCAATAGTGAAAGAAATCATAATGGAAGAGGTGGAAGAATAGGTCATATGAACAGTAGTAGCAGTATCATGGATAACTTAAATCATGGGGATATTGGTAGGAGTGAGAGGAGTACTTTGAATAGGTCTAACAATAGGATGACCCATCTAAACATGTAGTGGCACATGAGGAGGAGAAAACCTATGAATAAAAGGAAGAGGGGTCTAGGAGAGGGATCCAAGAGTGAATGAACAAAAATCACTTTTGACTCTGCATGATCAATTAACTTATGAAACCACCTATTTTCGTGTGTTCTGTGCTAACTTACAAATTTGATAATTATGGTCAATCAAAAAAAATTATAATCAAGGGATTGCATGGCTCTTCACTTATGTTTATATCCTTCACAAATTTAAACAAAATCCCTCCTAAAAATAAGTTGATATTTTTTAGCCTTTTCAAGCTTCAGTGACATGTTGAGGTTGAAGTGTGCATTTGTGTGTTATTTGATTGGCCAAATTTACTAGTTGTTGATCAAATGACACCATGAAATGAAGTATAAACACATACAAATTTTCAATTGAATGCATTTATTCAATTAAATTAATAATCTAAGCTAACCCAACCTCTGTAAATAGATAAATGATGTTGTGAAGAAATAAGTCCAAATGTCTAACTGTGACTGCCAAGGAAGAAGAAGCTTCTAAAATCTAAATTTTAGCCTTAGCTAAATTGTTTTTAACGGTTATGACATCATCAATTCTTGTGAGGGGTACATTAGGAAGTAAATTTTATTTGTAAATCTCACAAATTACCTCTATCTTTACCTTCATGTAATTAACCTTTTGTTTCAAGCCATCTAGCTTCCCATCAACAATGTTTTCTCTCTCTTAACGAATGAGATATCTCTAAAATTATCAAATAAATCCTTCAAGGATTGATTTACCTCTATGTGAATAGTAAAAGGTGAAAATATTTGAACACTTATTACACTATCCTCTTCAATAACCTCTTTCATAGCTCCTTTAGCCATTTTGAGGGAAGCTTTCGTGATACTGAATGGATCGATTGTAGGCTCACCTCCTCTTCATATTTTCCTCTATAGGCCCATGATGTCTTCCTTTGTTGTTATCAGCACTTCTCTTCCATATGTGGTCAATTTTTTTGTAGTTACATATCCCTTTTATTGTCGAGTAAAGTTCCTTTAAGAGGTTAGTGAGCATGGGCTTGGGATCTTCTCATTATTTTTTGTTTTCTCTATTATTCTTTTGATTTATCCATTTGTTCTTTATGGGATTCTAAACTTTCTTTAGAAATGGAAGCAATCATAATGATATAGGTGGAAGAAGAGGACATAGGAACAATAATAGAGGTATCTTACATATCTTGATTCATGGGGATAGTGGTTGTAGTGAGAGGAACGGTTTGAATAGGTCCAATAATAGGATGGCCGATTGAAACTTGTAGTGAAACATAAGGAGGAAACCCAAAAATAGAAGGAAGATAAGTTATGGGATGGGGAAAGAGTGAAGGAAAAGCCATAGATATATTTATTCCTTCAGAATTTATCATTTTTATGAAAGATATGGGTTTTTGAGTGTCTCTCTTAGTTGTATATTTATTTATGGCTAAAGAGATCATACCAAATGAGGGTGAAAGAGGCAAGGTGATGGAAGTGAAAGTGGGTAAATAGGAAAAAAGTATTGGTGTGAAAATGGGAAAGGAAAGATGAGGTATAAGAACAATGGAGAAATGGTGGAAGAAGGAAGAAGAGGAGAGACAACACAACAAAGGCAGGGGCAGTAGTACTCACCAAACTTATTGTATAATAAATTGATACATGAATCTATAATTGAGTTCTAGGAGGGGATTCAAATATTCTTTGACTATCAAAGCTATTATTAACCTCCAATTGTTTGCATTTCCCTTTGTCACTAGTATTTGTACTAGCCTCTTCAATTATAGGCCTTTGTAATGGAAGAGTTAAAATTGATGGCAATGAGGGAATTGGAGACACTTGACCCAGAGGTATAGTTTGAGGATAAGAAATAGATTTTACTATTATTCTTGATTTCCTTGTTGTTGGAGAAAGAGGAAGAGGAATAATCCTTAAGATACTTCTTTATAAATCATCCCATGTTTTCTTAGGAGATACATGAGGTGGTGATGATAATCTTTGTCCCCCCTCTAGATCCTTAAGTATTCATGTGTCCTTGAGTTTATTTAGCACTTCGCCACTCATCTATCAAATGGGAGTGTACATGTGGGTTAGGATACCTATATCTTATGGTTTATAGATGCCTACCAACCCTTCTTTGAGGATCCCATATTTTGAAAAGACTTATTTCGAGGTCCTCATATGGCACATGCTACCTTGCAAAGCTCTATAATACATGATAAGTTGTAAACTTAAATATTCCCACTAAAAAAGGGGAGATGAGGATAAGGCCTTTATGAAACTTACTTACACCAACCTCTAATACCATTCTCAAATTTCTAAGCTACTTCTATAGTAACAAGGATTTCAATAATTTACCTCGATAATTTGGAGGGAGGGGTCAAACATCCTTTAATCCTAACAATGGTATAATCTCTATAGTACCAATATGCTCCAATAAATTTGATGGATTCTTCTACACCCTTAATCATAGATCATATATTGGGATATATATAGCAAACACATGGCTAAAATAATATTTTATCACATCATATCACATTTATTTATGATTTTATATATGTTTAGTAGGTCATCCTTAGTTCTTTGCATAGTATGTTAGGGTGTATATAGGAATTAGTAACTAGAAAATGATATCATATTGAGAAATGGAGTATAATTGCATGGTTTGGAGGTTGTCCACTTGGGTTTATCCTTCTCACTTGGACATGTCCTTCCCACTTTAGTTTATCTCTCCCGCTTGGGTTTATATAGTCATGGCTTTCTACTTTAGATAATATGATCCTCATCCTTCTCTTATCTCTCACTTGGGTATGAAAGGTAAAAGATATGTTTCTAGGTGGGTTCTCAAATATTGGGATCCAATCTAAGACTAGCCACACTGTGTATATACAAATGTGCTCAAGGAGCCTAAAGTCATGAATCTAGATGATAGTAGCCTTATCCCTACGATAACTATAGGTTTCCAAGGCCTATAACTAAGTAAAGATATGTATCCTACTAGGATTCTAAAATAGAGAGGGAAATGACCAAGGGGTGGATAAAGCCAAAGGCGTAGTAATAACAAGATAATATAATAAACTAAAGTAATCATACATCTACTATATCCTATAGTAATGAATGACCAATAATAACAAACACGCATATATAAAATGAAAGACTAAAGAGGGTAGAAATTATTTACACATAGCATGTGTGTGACCATTGGTGCATAATCCTCCCTAAAGACAACAACACTGAGAGAGAATCGCTATGGGTGGAGAAGGGGAAAAATTAACAAGAATATCTCTATTCCTAACTAGCAGAGGTTCCTCAGATGCACGGATTTAGAACAGCTTTAACACTGTTGTAGTCAAGAATAATCCAGTATGAAGTATTGTGAAATAATGCAACTAAAAAGAAAATCATAAGTTCACAATAGAATATTATTGTCAATAAGGTGAGATCAAGAACAAGGAAAACATAAAGAAGTCTATATACCTGATGCCATCACATGTGGGTAATATCAATCTAACACATGAAAATAGAAAGAACCTGAAATAGTCATTATCCATTGGCGATAAAAGATCAACCTTGGGGCATAATGCACTTAGGTCATAGGTTTAATAGCATGAGGAGTTGAGGGAATGATTGTTGAATGTGGATCAAGTGACGAAGGTTTAAACTGATCTCGTACATGAAGAGGACAATCTCCTATTCTATATCTATCCTATGTTATACAAGTGAATACCAATTGTCTAATCTAAACATATACTGGGTACAAGATGTGTGCACAATCAGGGACAGAATTATGATCCATGTCATAGGGTTCCTGAAGTCAATTTACACTCCAACACTTTCCTCAAACTTATATAGTTGATCTCATCCTACATGACAAAAGTTGCAATCGATGGTCTAGAAATCTTGACATTTGTGATCTCTTAAGGAACTACACAAATGTGGAGAATGTATCAACATTGGTTGATACAAAAGAAATGGTTAGCACATGTAGTGCCCATATAGTGTATACACTCCATGGTTCTAATGATTGACTCCTATATTATATTCTATGATTTAAACATTTAAATGGATCGATCACCTCCATGATCTATTTGACATCTCCAAAGCACATTCCATGACTCTCCAAGTCATCATATTATCAATTGAGAGCTCATACTTGTTCTTGGTAGGATGATATACGAGGTATACAGTGTTCCATGTTTTTAACATCCTTAAACATTACCACTTGGTTTAGATATGATGTTATGGATAATTTTGATCTAATGCACTATCTATATTTTATGTTTCTTGTCTTCTTAAATTTACATTGGATTTTCCTCTTGATTTGTTTTGACAATCCTTTTACGAATTTTTCCCTCTTATTTAAGGACTGATTTCTCCATGGCTATCATCAAATTTTTCATATTTTATCCACTTCATTAGTACCTGCACATTCAAAACTTGAAAAAAAGTTAGAATCACAAATTGGGGTCTTGAATTCCTCTTCTATCTTCTACATATTCTACTACTTCTCAACTCCATACATGAGTTCCTCATTCATCACCTTTACTATAATTAACTCTTCCTTACTCTTCTCATCATATCTTGCTTACTCATTCACTGATTCTTCATTTATGTTAAGCCCCTAAGAAGGATTTACACCTAAGGTATAGAAGGTTTTCTTATGCACTAGCAAGGTGCAAAGGCTAGCTAGTTCAGAAGTAGCTTCAGGGAGAGCGTGGAGATTCATGCCCAGGAAAAACAAGCTCGGGACTTAGTCATATGTTGGGACCATGGTCGAGGTTGCAATAAGGGGCACATGGAGATATGACTAGGATAATTTGAGGATAAGGTTGAAGCACGAAGATTTACAGCCCAAGGAAAGAATATTCCAGGATATAACTATGGTTATCATGACATGATCAAGGGCTGTAAAGTAGAGTTTGTTACAGTTTAGCTGGCACTTGCATGTTGAGGATACTTGAGTATGGCAAGCCATGATGAAATTTGGCATGCGGTTCACACCTAAATGATGATTAGGTGGTGGAAAGAGTATTCCCAAGAACCCCTTGATATGTATTGATTTGCACATAAACAAAAATAGCAAGAAGAGAAGGAGAGCAAGAAGAGCATGAGAGTAGGAGAGAATGAAAAAGAATGTGTGTGCAGAAGGGAGAATATGAATAGGGTGAAAAGAAATGATGTATGAGAGAGAGCTTAGAATGATATTGTGATTAATATTGTAACTTCTATAATGGAGCTATTGTAGGATAATATTGAAACATTTTGGATGTATTTGGTCCATTTATGGGTTTCTTGATGCCTTTGGCTACTGTAAATTTGATGGATTAATACAATGATGTTGTTATGAATATCTATGTGGATGGGTCCTAAAATATGCGTTCTTCATTATGTTTTTGGGAAAGTTTTGAATCTTATGGGTTCTTTTTTATATTTATAGCCATAATATAGTCCATCTATGTATGGATTCAATTTCTTTATCTTTGTTATAGGATGTATGCATATGCCATTATGAATTATCTTATCGTTTATGATGACATTCTTGACAAAGCTCACATAGTAGAGGGGTTTGGCGCCTTCGCGCGCCTTGGGTGAGTTCTCAGTTTAGGTTAAGTGATATGTTAGTGTGCCTGGGAATTAAAGGGTTGGGAAAAGTGACTATAATTCACATGTCTTACTTTTTGTTTTCCAAGAACTCCGTTATGTGCTTCTCTATTCTTACTGTCACCTTGCTCTTATGGTTCACCAGAAAATCTTATTTAGTTGTCTATTTATCTTTCTCCTTGAGTGCTTCCTATTATTTTCACCATGTTTACTATCACAAATTTTATGGAAATAATTCTAAGGAATCTTCTAGGATCTTGTCCATATCTCGTTCGTTACTTTTACACCTCTGCTACATTATTTTTTGTCTCTCTCTCATTCTCCTCAACAACCTCACAAAACTATTGTTCTTCAAAAAAAATTATCCTCTCACAAAACTAAAAATTTGTTTCTTGCTTCATACCTATAAAATCATTTTTCAACTCAGTTGTATAAGGATTTAACAACCCTCTTAATGGTCTCCTTACATGCTTCTTTTGTTTGCATTAAATATCTCTTTGTTGATATCACCATCACTAACCCTACTTTTGGTTCTTGTTCTCCTTTGATAGGTAAAAGTGTATGGATGACTCATGTTGGTGCTATAATATTGTAGGTATTCTTCTTTCCATCATGCAATACCTTTCTGTCATACTGCCATGGTATTCCCAACAACACATGTTTAAACATCCATTAGAACCAAATCACATAAAATTGTCTTTATACCTACCAATCTGAAATTCCACTTGACATTGTTCCCTAACTAGAACATGATGTCCTTTCTGCATCTATGAGACTTGATATGGATTTGGGTGCATGGTAGTCTTCAATCAAAGCTTCTCTACCATTTCAAAAGACACAAGATTCTCTGTACTTCCATTATCAATGACAACATTACAACACTTTAGCCTTATATACAGTTCTAAACAATCACCTTCTTTGAGTTATCTCATTCATTGTTTTTTTGTTTCAAAAGTACTCTTTTGCATAAAAATGACTTATGCCCTTTGTCTTATATTATCTAATGAACAAACCTCTTATCCATCTTCATCTCTTTGAATTCATATGATATGTGTCTTGCTTAAACCACTTCTAAAACTTGTAGCATTTACCTGTAAATGACACTCTATTTCTTGTTCCATCTCTCTACATGAAACTCATCTCAACTCTCGCCTTCCTTTGAGTTTCCTCCATTATCTCTAACCTTCTCAACATAACTGTCATCATCCTTTCCTATTGAGTTGTGGGGCTCAATTACTTTAGATTAGCATGCAATGTACTACTTTCTAGAAAACACAGTAACCGTCATCGGTTAGTAGGGACTGACAATGGTCACCTAGGACTGACATTAGTCAGGCAAGGAGGAACCGACATCGGTTAGGGTGAACCGATGTTAGTTACCTATTCGTGAGTGTTTTAATTAACTCTCAGGAATTAAATTTTTTTTTAGCATTAAAGTTGATCTATTGATTATAATTACATGGCTAAGTGCCCTAAGTTTATAAACGCCTAGATAAGCATAAAAAATAGGGTTTAGAAGTAAGAATTAAGAAGAATTAATAAGAACTTGCAAAAGTTGGTGAGAGAGAGAATTCTTGGAGAAGAAGAAAAATCTTGAAATAAAGAAAGTACTGTACATCTAAGAGGTGTGGAAGATTATAAATCTTCAATTGTATATCTTGTCAAATCTTTGGATAATAGATTGGCTTGTTTCTTGGTAGACATATCCCACACTGGGTGAACCACGTTAAATCTAGTGTTGATTTATATCTCTTGTTTTGTATATTTCTTCTGGTAGAATATCCACTTTTATTTACATGTATTCTTATATATGTTATATTATCTATACAACCGGTGTGCTAATCCCAACAACTGGTATTAGATATTTATTTGAGGGTTTTGTGTGTTGACAGATTTACTCATAGAGGGTTTTATGATAGAGTGGGAGCTATAACAATGATAGAAGAAAAAAAATACAAGGAAGAGAAGTTTGACGACTGAAATTATCAATTATGGAAGATGTAGATTGAGGATTATCTGTATCAAAGAGATTTGTATTTACCATTGGATGAGAAGTATATACGAAGATGACTGATGAAGAATGAAATATTATTGATAGAAAGGCTTTGGGATCTATAAGATTGAGCCTGGAAACATCCATGGCTTCCAATATTATAGAAGCGACTTATACGGTAGGGTTAATGAAATCTCTTTCTAATTTATATGGAAACCTAGTGCTTCAAATAAATTTTATTTGATGAAGAAACTATTTAGTTCTAAGATGCATGAAGGTGGATCTGTATCTAGTCATTTGAATGATTTCAGATCTATTGTAAATCAGTTAAAATTGGTTGATATACCATTTGATGATGAAGTGAAAGCACTTTTATTCTTATGTTATTTTCCTGATAGTTGGGATAAATTGATAATGGTTGTTAGTAATACAACATCTACTAATAATATTTTGAAGTTTGATGATGTGGTTAGTATAATATTGAATGAAGAAATTTGCAGGAAGAGTATAAGGGAATCATCATCTGGGAATGATTTAAATGTAGAAAGAAGGGGTAGGCAGAAGGAGAGATCCAAGAGTAAGAGTAATGGGAAATCAAATTCAAGGGATAACATATCTAAATCTAGAGGTAAGGGAATTACCTATTGGAAATGTGGAAAGAAAGGAAATTCAAAGAAATGTTATTGGTCAAAGGATAAAGAGAACTAACAACTAGAGTAAGGTAAAGAACCACATATTGTTGCAACAGAGGTAATGCAAGATGCTCTTATTCTTTCTTTAGATAATATAACTGAATCATGGGTTTTAGATTCAAGAGCTTCTTTCCATGCAACCCCTAATAAGGGTTATTTCAGAAATTTGTTTAGGGCAATTTTGGGAAAGTTTATTTGGGTGATGATGAACCTTGCAGTATAATTGGTAAAGGGGAAGTTCATCTAAAATTAAAAAATGGAAATACATGGGTATTGAAAGATGTGAGGCATGTGCCAAGTCTCAGGAGGAATCTTATTTCTGCAGGGCAACTAGGTGAAGTTGGTTGCATGGTTACTTTTACAGGAGACTCTTGGAAAGTCACCAAGGGTGATCTTGTTGTGGTAAGCGGTAAGAAGGTAGGAACATTATATTTATCTACCTATGTTATTGATTCCTTTTCTGCATTATCTATTTCATATTCAAATGTATGCATGTCGCATAATAGGTTGGGCCATATGAGTCAAAAAGGAATGTAGATCTTAAAGGATAAGGGTAAATTATCATATTTGAAATATTTAGATCTTGATTTCTGTGAGAATTGTATCTTTGGAAAGCAAAAGAGAGTGAGATTTCTCAAAGTTGGGGCAACTAAGAAGGATCATAAATTGGAGCTTGTACACTCGGATGTGTGGGGACCAACTCAGGTAGCTTGTCATGGAGGATTCCATTATTATGTTACCTTCATTGATGATGCTAAAAGAAAGGTATGGGTTTATTGTATTAAACATAAACATGATATTTTTGAGACTTTTAAAAGATGGAAAGCCTTTGTTGAGAATGAATCAAATTCTAAATTAAAGTGCCGTAGATATGACAATGGTGGTGAATAATGTAGCAATGCTTTCAATGATTATTGTTCAGTGAATGGGATATGTAGAGAAAGAACGGTTCTAATAAAAACATAGTAGAATGGTGTTGCAGAAAGAATGAAAAAGACAATCATAAAACATCCTAGAAGTATGATGATACATTCTGGATTGCCCTTTGCAGTTTTGGGTAGAAGCAATTGTTATAGCGGTTTATTTGATTAACTGTGTGCCTTCAAGTTCACTAGATGGAGGAATACCAAAGGAAGTTTGGACTGGAAAAAAGGTAGATCTTTCTTTTCTTAAGTTTTTGGTTCATAAGCTTTTGTGCATGTTGATAAGGAAAATAGGAAAAAGTTGGATGCACAATCCAAAGAGATGTAATTTCATTGGTTATGGATCTAGTGATTTCGGATTCTGTTTTTAGGATTTAGAGAATTCTAAAATTATTAGGAGTCATGATGTTGAATGGAATGAAAAGAAACTATACAGGGATCAAATTTTGGTATGTAAAGATGAACCGGTTGAGAAGTTTATGAATGAAAATTAACTCTCAGATTTAAAAGTAATACCTACAGGGTTACACCGTAACCGGTGTTAGTTGACCCCTGACCAACATCTGTCAGCAGAACCGGTATCGGTTACATAAGAGTCAGACTGACATTGGTTAGCAGAACCGATGTCAGTTACAGGTGACCGGCGTCGGTCACTAACAAATTTAGGTACAAATGTATAGGAGATATAGAATTAGCCTCCTGTACCCCAAACTCCTGTGAGAATGTCACAAAGGGTAAGTAAACCTCCAAAAATATTTGTACCTTCTCTATTTTATCTATAATTGACTAATAACGGTGAACTAGAAAGTTATGAAGAAGTAATGTAGGATAAGACCCATGTCTAGTGGAAGCATGGTATGGATGAGGAGATGAACTCCTTGGAACAGAATCAGACTTGGAATTTGGTTAAGTTACCAGCAAGTAAGAGGACATTGTAGAACAAGTGGGTTTACAGGATCAAGGAAGAAGAGGGTGGACTAGAAAAGGTACAAGGAAAGGCTTGAAGTAAAGGTATTTACGTAGAAAATAGGTATAGACTTTGGTGAAATATTTTCTCTTGTTGTTAAGATGAGTTCTATTTGTACTGTATTGAGTTTAGTTGAAGTAGAGGCTTTTTATTTAGAGAAACTAGATGTGAAGATGGTTTTCCTTCATGGTGATTGGATGAAGAGATTTATATGTAGCGACTGCTTGGGTATGAAGTCAAGGGTAAGGATAAATTAGTTAGTGTACAGGTTGAAAAAGAGCCAATATGGGCTCAATCAAGCTCCAAAGAAATGGTACATGAGGTTTGATAGTTTTATGCATGTGTTGTCACCAAATCACTACACCCTCTGAATGGCCAGAATGCAAACAAGACATTCAGTGTGATTAGGACACATGGGATCACCTCTTAATTTGTAGGACTTGGGCTTGAGGTGAACCTCTGGAGAAGGTCGGCTTCCTCTTTCTAAACTAAGTGTTGTATTACTCCTAGTGTGATAAAAAGGCTATCTAGTCCTATGCTAATATTTTCATGGGATTTTAGGGAAAGAGATTTATAGAAATGAAACTATATTAGGGGTGGTCGTGCACCAAATAAATGGTATTTCTAGAATCGGGAAGGGTTAATTTGAAGAGGGTGTGTGCACCACAGATCAACTTCACCTACAGCAACTTAGAGAGGGTACATAATACCACATACTAAGAAACATGTGTTCCCTTTGTTAAAATATATTAGACATAGCAATATATCAGTCCCCCAGTGAAGAAGGATGAACATGATAAGGATGAACGGACACCACAAATCAACCGCATGCAATACTCCACCACTTGATAAGAACAAAACTCCAAGAACCTGCAATAGAAACGTGAACTTGCACAATGTACCTACAAGCATGAGAAAAGGCACAAGGAAGTATAGAAGGATGAAAGGACTGAGATTAGTCACAAAACACACACTTTTATTACTTTAATGACATGCACAATGCATCATACATTCATAAGAGGCAATGGTTGCCATTACAGTCTTGAAGAGGAGGCTTGAAAGTCTTCTCTACACACAAGGACAACTTGCAGAAGAGAGGAATTTTGAAAAAATGCACCTGCCTAAGATGTATAAATTTCCAACCTATCTGACCTATTGGAACCCCTTGGAATGAGCCTCCAACTTACATTTTATAGAAGAATATGTGAGAGAGAAGAGGAAAGGTCACAATTACATTCCTAAATTAAAGGTACATGATGCATTTATTGCAGTTGGTTGAACCACTTTAGAAGGTTCCATCATGCATCATTAATATCCAGTTGACATAGTCTCCTTAATTAATTAAAATAATATTTAAATAAAAATATTAATTTAATTAAAAAATAATGGTGGCCCCCCCGAGGACTGGTTTAACTCGAAGGAGGGGTCATGAAGAAAAGGTCAAAAATGAGTCCTCGGTGGCTGGCTCGCCGAGCCAACTCACCAAGTTGGTATCGAGCTCCCCCACCGTTACATGTCACGGAGATCACTGTTCCACTGCACCGAGCTCACTTTTCCTCGCCGCATCTAAACTGATCCTTTACATCGCCACATCAAAACCGACGAGCTTGAACTCCTTCTATTCCACATTGAGCTTCTTTATCCACGTGACCGAGCTCCCTTCAATCTTGAATGGTCGAGTTCCTTCCTCAACAACAATGTTTGCCAATTTTTTCATTCACATACCTATTATGGCTCATGTCTTTGTTTGAGATCCTTATTCATTTCTTTGTGAGTTATCCTCTACTTGTTTTAATTCCTCAAAATCTTCTCTGGCTGGGATTGACTCAACATAGAACACTCCACAACATCTTATGTTACGCTATCACTCAAGCTCGGAAATAGCTCTTTGGAATCAAATGGGGAGGGGTCTTTCATGCATCCTAGCTCCTTTCATTCGTACTGGCCAATTCCATTACCATCGCATCGATTGAGCTACTCCACTATGACTGAGACTAAGCTTTCATTGAAACGAGCTTACTGCTAACTTTGCATGAGCTCCTTTGATATTGAGCACCCAAGACCAACCAAGCTCCATCACCGACTCGGGGAGCTATATGTGTCAACGTCAAGCTTTCTATTGAGCTCCACATGAAGTCACCGAACTCATTTTGAATTGATCTCACCTTGAATTAAGCTCACTCGTCCTTTCCTCAAGCTACGTCGTACCTCCACGAGCTCACCATTGAGCTCATCATTGATTCATCCTTCCAACTTCGACCATCAAACTCACTTGCAACCTCATGCCAAATGACTTGGCCTCAGCTTGGCTCATTCTAAGTTTCTTCCCCTGCATCGTATCAACCGAGCTTTGGATTCTTCTACATTGAGCTCTGCCCCAAGCTCATCATTGAGCTCTCTCTCGTATACTCAACACCACCCACCGAGTTGAGCTCCTTTTACTTTCACCTCGGCAATGTTCTCCTATTCCATTAAGCTAGCTACAATTTTTCCATACCAAGTGGGCCTAAAAAGTTTTCTTTAATGAGATGGCTAATGTATGTTAACTCTTCAAGCCCTCGAGCAACTCAAGTTCCACCTCACCATTTTGTGAGAGCTCTCAAACCAATTGGTGAGGCTCTACCTCGATCCACCACTTGATTTAACCATATTTCCTCTGTGTCATAGATCAAGCCTCTGAATACCTTACCAATTTCCCTTAGGCTTGCTCGACCTTGTTCCTTGCCAACTCAGGCCTCCCTACATTCAATAAACTGAGTCTGATCCTTGATTGGCGAGTTACTCACCTATTGACCCAAACCTTTGCTCCTTACGTAGGTAAATTCAATCTTGCCGCCTATGTAATCATGAGTCTTGGCTCATTCCCCTCACTTGTGTCTCATCACAATCATCTTCTGACCCGCATCGAGTCAACCTCCATGAGTTAACTTAATTGTACACCGATCTTACCATACATCGATACATTCATGATACATAAGCCTTTGTAACATCGATTTGACCTATTCAAATGATTCATTTACTAAGTCAAACTATCAAATTTTCCCTACAACTCACCATCTCAGATACTCATCTTCTACTGTCAAACTCATTCATAGCTCGGCAGATACACTGTGGCTTCTACATCACCCATAAATCCTTATTCAGTTACTTTTGATCTCTTGTGTGTGAGCATTATGGGCTTGAAACAAATGAGCAGATCCATATTCATGTCGCTGGGGCCTTTGTGTCGAGCTCCTATGTTCTAGCCACCAAAATTCTCATCTTACATTTCATAGAGAGCTCAATGCTTAGACCTGGTCTCCTAATTCCTTAGCCAACAGACTTGGGATCTTCTTTTGCAAACACACTCCCACCTTTTACTCTAACATAACCACTTACTAACGGCATGGTCATGTATATAAAACGTGCCCTGCTCAATATTGAATGCATAACCACTTACTAACCCGCTTTCCCACAACGTCGTGGTTTGGAGCTTGACAACAACTTTTCCCACTTCCCCAGATGGAGAAAATACATTGTTTCGCCATCTCATCTTTTCCCCTTGGAAATGCTTCACCTTATTTCCCACATGCAGAAGGCTTGCGTTGGTTTTTCATTATAAAAATCCTGATCTTGGAAATGCTCACCTGAGTCTCCCATGCACAGAGTTCCTATTGTTAGATTTCTTGGCTCGAGATCCCGAACAACACTTTGTCAATATCGACATGGCATTCTCCTTATGTGAGTCCGCAATGTGAATATGGATTTGTGAAGTCATTTTTCTGCTTTCTAACTTCGCTAAATGGATCCTAATCCCCACTTTTCCACCAGCTCTTCATTGAATTCATGAACTCGCTACCGAGTTGTATGGATCTTACTATTTCCGATAGTTTTAACTCAGCTTGTTAGACTTCTTAAATCATTGATCTCCACCCTCCACCATGTGAGTGCCAATTCATTAAATCTTCTTACTGTGTAACTGTATCCCGTGAACTTTCTACAAGTTCCTCTAAATGAGCTTCCTCATGTATTCCTCTCTGATCCGTGCTTATAAGCATATTCCATCAACAGAAACGAGCTCTTCACCACTGTCAAGCTCTTTGATGTGGTGAGCTATCTTTTGCAAATGATGCAACTCAAATGAGAAAATTTGGTTGTAAACTACCAAATTACCTCTCGTTACAGAGCGGTTCTCTTTCTCACCTGAGCTGAAAGGGTCACTGACATCAATATTAAACTTGAATTCCTTTGTTCATCAATACAACTTGCGAGTTATAACCAAGCTTGTTCTATTTTCCTCAGCCCTACTTGATTCCTCCATTCTGTAATGGCTCATCGAGCTCCATATTACACTAGGCCTCAAAGATTAGCTCATCCAAGTGAGTTATAATAGAGCTTTCTATTGAGTATGGAGCTAAATTACTCATGTTTTAGCATGCAAATAGAACTTGTTGGAAGTTGACAGTAACCAACATCGGTTAGAGTGTGACTGGCATCAGTTAGGGCAAGTTGGAACTGGTGAAAATGGTTGGGCAGAACCGGCATCGGTTACCTATGCGACGAGTTTTTAATTAACTCTCGAGATTTATTTATATTTTGAGTATTGGAATAGATTTAATGAATGTAATTACATGGATAAGTTCCCTAAAGTCTTAAATGACTATTTAAAGCATAAAGCTATGGTTTAGAATGAGAGGATTGATCATAATTACAAGATAATTATGTGAGAGAGAATTCTTAGAGAAGAATCAAAAAAAAAAAGTTTGAAGGAAGAAAGTACTGAACATCTGAGAAGTGTAGAAGATTGTAAATCTTCATTGTATATCTTGTCAAAGCTTTGGATAATAGATTGGCTTGTTTCTTGGTGGATGTAGCCCACACTTGGTGAGCCACGTTAAATCTAGTGTTGATTTATGTCTCTTGTTTTGTATAATTCTTCTAGTAGAATATTCACTTTTATTTGCATGTATGCTTAGATCTGATATATTGTCTGTACAACTAGTGTGCTAACCCCAACAACTAGTATCAAAGCTTTGTTTGAGGGTTTTGTGTGTTGACAAATTTACTCACAAAGAGTTTTCTGATTAAGTGGGAGCTACAACAATGATAGAAGATAATAAATAGAAGGTAGAGAAGTTTGACGGCTGAAATTATCAATTATGGAAGATGCAAATTGAGGATTATCTGTATCAGAGAGATTTTTACTTACCGTTGGATGAGAAGTCTAGACCTATGAAGATGACTGATGAAGAATGGAAGATTCTTGACAGAAAGGCTTTGGGATCTATAAGATTGAGCCTGGTAGCATCCGTGGCTTCCAATATTACAGAAGCAGCTTCTACGGTAGACTTAATGAAATCTCTTGCTAATTTATATGAAAAACCTAGTGCTTCAAATAAAGTTTATTTGATGAAGAAACTTTTTAGTTCTAAGATGCATGAAGGTGAATCTGCCTCTAGTAATTTGAATGATTTTTGATCTATTGTAAATCAGTTAAAATCAGTTTCAATACTATTTGATGATGAAGTAAAAGCACTTTTATTCTTATGTTCTTTGCCTGATAGTTGGGACAACTTGGTAATGGCTGTTAGTAATACAACATCTGCTAATAATATTTTGAAGTTTGATGATGTGGTTAGTATAATCTTGAATGAAGAAATTCACAGGAAAAGTACAGAGGAAACATCATCTGGAAATGCTTTGAATGTAGAAAGCAGGGGCAGGCAGAAGGAGAGATCCAAGAGTAAGAGTAATGGGAAATCAAAGTCAAGGGATAGCAGATCTAAATCCAGAAGTAAGGGAATTACTTGTTGGAAATGTGGAAAGAAAGGACATGCAAAGAAAGATTGTTGGTCAAAGAATAAAGAGAACCAACAACTAGACAAAGGTAAAGAGGTGAATCTTGCTGCATCAGAGGTAATGCAAGATGCTCTTATTATTTCTTTAGATAGTAGAATTGAATCATGGGTTTTAGATTTAGGAGCTTCTTTCCATGCAACCCCTAATAAGGGTTATTTCAAAAATTATGTCCAGGGAAATTTTGGGCATGTCTATTTGGGTGATGATGAACCTTGCAGTATTACTGGTAAAGGGGAAGTTCATCTAAAATTACAGAATGGAAATACATGGGTATTGAAATATGTGAGGCATGTGCCAAGCCTCAGGAGGAATCTTATTTCTGTAGGGCAACTAGGTGAATCTGGGTGCATGGTTACTTTTACAGGAGACTCTTGGAAAGTCACCGAGGGTGCTTTTGTTGTGGAAAGAGGTAAGAAGGTAGGAACATTATATTTATCTACCTGTATTACTGATTCATTTTCTACATTATCTACTTCAGATTCAGATGCATGCATGTGGCATAATCGGTTGGGTCATATGAGTCAAAAAGGAATGTAGATCTTAAAGGCTAAGGGTAAGTTATCAGATTTGAAAGATTTAGATCTTGATTTCTGTGAGCATTGTATCTTTGGAAAGTAAAAGAGAGTGAGATTTCTCAAAGTTGGGGCAACTAAAAAGGAGTAGAAATTGGATCTTGTACACTCAGATGTGTGGGGACCAGCTCAGGTAGCTTCTCATGGTGGATCCCAGTATTATGTTACTTTCATTGACGATGCTACAAGAAAGGTATGGGTTTATTGTATTAAACATAAATCTGATGTTTTTGAAACTTTTAAAAGATGGAAAGCCCTTGTTGAGAATGAATCAAATTCTAAGTTAAAGTGCCTTAGATCTGACAATGGTGGTGAATATTGTAGCAAGGCTTTCAATGATTATTGTTCAGTGAATGGAATACGTAGAGAACGGACGGTTCCAAGAATACCACAGAGAATGGTGTTGTAGAGAGAATGAACAGGACAATCATGGAACGTGCTAGAAGTATGAGGATACATTCTGGATTGCCCTTGCAGTTTTGGGCAGAAGCAGTTGATACAACAGTTTATTTGATTAACTGTGGCCCTTCAAGTTCACTAGATGGAGGAATACCAGAGGAAGCATGGACCGGAAAAGAGGTAGATCTTTCTTTTCTTAAAGTTTTTGGTTCAGAAGCTTTTGTGCATGTTGATAGAGAAAATAGAAAAAAGTTGGATGCAAAATCCAAGAGGTGCACTTTCATTGGTTATGGATTTGGTGATTTCAGTTTTCATTTTTGGGATTTAGAGAATTCTAAAATTGTTAGGAGTCATGATGTTGAATGGAATGAAAAGAGAATGTACAGGGATCAAATTTTGGTACCCAAGGATGAGAAAATTGAGAAGTTTATTGATGAAAATGAACTCTCAGGTTTTAAAGAAACACCTTCAGAAATACACAGTAACCGTGGTCGGTTAGTCCCTAACCGGCATCATTCAGATGAACCGCCAAAGGTTACAGAGGATCAGAATTGGCATCGGTTAGCAGAACCGACGTCAGTTAGAGGTGACTAGCGTCGGTCACTGTCAGAAGTTGATACTAATGTCCAAGAGGTCCAGATTGAGCCTCCGGTACCCCAAACTCCTGTGAGAAGGTCACAAAGGGTAAGTAAACTTCCAGAAAGATTTTCACCTTTTCTATTTTATTTATTATTGACTGATAGTGGTGAACCAGAAAGCTTTGAAGAAGTAATGCAGGATAAAACTCACGTTCAGTGGGAGCATGGCATGGATGAGGAGATGAACTCTTTGGAACAGAACCAAACTTGGGATTTGGTTAAATTGCCAACAGGAAAGAGAACATTGCAGAACAAGTGGGTTTATAGAATTAAGGAAGAAGAGGGTGGACAGAAAAGGTACAAGGCAAGGCTTGTAGTAAAGGGATTTGCACAAAAGGAAAGTATTGACTTTGGTGAAATATTTTCTCCTATTGTTAAGATGACTTCTATTCATACTGTATTGAGTTTAGTTGCAGTAGAAGATTTGCATTTAGAGCAACTAGATGTGAAGACAACTTTCCTTCATGGTGATTTAGATGAAGAGATTTATATGCAGCATCCGCTTGGGTATGAAGTCAAGGGTAAGGAGAAATTAGTGTGCAGGTTGAAAAAGAGCCTATATGGGCTCAAGCAAGCTCCAAGGAAATGGTACATGAGGTTTGATAGTTTTATGCATGAGCATGGTTACTTGAGATGTGAATCTGACCATTGTGTTTATTTCAAGAAGCTTGAAAATGGGAGCTATATTATTTTGTTACTGTATGTGGATGATATGTTTATTGCAGGATCTAGTATGCAGGACATTGGTGAGCTTAAGGGAAAGCTAGCTCACACATTTGCAATGAAAGATTTAGGAGCTGCAAAGAGAATCCTTGGCATGCAAATACACAGAGACAGGAAAAATAAGAAACTATATTTGTCTCAGGAAGCTTATACTAATAAGGTGTTAGAAAGGTTCAAGATGTAGAATGTAAAACCTATTAGCACACCTATGGCTAGACACTTCAAATTGAGAAAAGATAAGTGTCCTTCATTAAATGAGGAGGTCAAATACATGACACAAGTGCCATATGCTTCAGCAGTTGGAAGTCTCATGTATGTTATGGTTTAATTACAAGACCAATACATTGCACAGGCAGTGGGAGTTGTGAGTAGATACAATGGCTAATCTAGGTAAAGAGAATTGAAAAGCAGTCCAATGGATACTCAGAGTATTTGAGAGGGACTTCTAGCATGCAGTAATGATATGGAGATTCAAATATTTCAGATATGGCTATGGATTCATGATATGGCTGGAGATCTGGATGGTAGGAGGAGCACTACTAGATATATTTTCATAGTAGGTGGAACAGCAGTTAGCTGAATTTTAAGATTGCAGAAGGTTGTGGCTTTGTCTACTATTGAGGTAAAGTATGTTGCAGCTACAGAGGCTAGTAAGGAGATTATATGGAGGAGTAGGTTCATGGAGGAGTTGGGAAAGGATAAGACATCATTGCTATAAATTGTTTCAGTGACAGTCAGAGTGTAATCTCATTTGGAAAAGAACTCAGTGTTTCATTCCAGAATGAAACACATTCAGTTGAGGTATCACTTCATATGACATTCAGTATTGTGAGGATGGAAAGTTGAATCTGGAAAATATTCATATAAGCAAGAACCCTGTAGATATGCTAACAAATCCAGTTTATAAATTCTCAAGAAGTTAGAGCTAGGAAACTCCACTTCTGTTGGTCTTTTAGTTTGAGGCGCAAGGAGGAAGAAACAAAGTATAAGGATGATCCAAGAATGGAACTGTATAGATATAGTGTGCAGTAATTAATCTCCAAGTGGGAGATTATTGAGTATGGAGCTAACTTAGATCATGTTTTAGGCATGTAAATAGAACTTTTTGGAAGTTGACAGTAACTCGCATCGGTTAGAGTGTGACCGGCATCAGTTCATGGCAAGTTGGAACCGGTGACATTGGGCAGAACTGGCATCGGTTACCTGTGTTGATGAGTTTTAATTAGCTCTCAGGATTTATTTCTATTTTGCAAGCATTGGAATAGATTTAATAAATGTAATTGCATGGCTAAGTGCCCTAATATATTAAACGACTATTTAAAGCATAAATCTAGAGTTTAGAATGAGAGGATTGATCATAATTACAAGATAGATTGTGTGAGAGAGAATTCTTTGACCAAGAATAAAAAAAGTTTGAAGGAAAAAAGTACTGAACATGTGAGAAGTGTAGAAGATTGTAAATCTTCATTGTATATCTTGTCAAAGCTTTGGATAATAGATTGGCTTGTTTATTGGTGGACATAGCCCACACTGGGTGAACCATGTTAAATCTAGTGTTGATTTATGTCTCTTGTTTTATATAATTCTTCTGGTAGTGTCAATATATTTGTGATGTCACATTCACAATGTCGTAAAGTAAGTTGTTGTGAGTTAAACTTGTGTCGAGAATATTAGCAAAGTCACTGGTAAGAGTCAATGATATTATAGTGTTTATGTTTATAGTCAAAATTTGTCAAAGTAGTCTCATTGTCAACGGTAAAGTCCAAATTTAGAGTTTTTGTCATTGTATTGTTAAAATTTTATATTGGGTCATTGTCAAAATTGAGTCGAAAATTTGTTACAAAAAAAAGGACAAATGAGTGCATTTTCGGTGTAATCCGACACTCGATTTTTAAGGAAAAAGGCAAATGAAAATTGTTCCTGGATTCGGGGGCTCTGCCCCTCGACCCCGCCCTGTATCGCGATAGGGAACGTGTATCATCCTCGACTATAATTTCTGCTGCGTTAACAAGGACATCACTAGAGGCAGGAGGCAAAGGAGGAGGAGGCTGATCAGCATCTCTTGTTAGTCACCAACAAAGAGACTGCTTCAAATGTATTGGTGACTTGTATTTCATTGTGTGTTTGCTTTCTGTTGTAATAATGAACAGTGGATTATTCTTGTTCATGTTTGTAATCAATTTCCTATATGAAATCTCCTAAAAATGGGAATATGATGAGAGCTAAAAATAAACTATAAAAAACATGATCTTCCTTCGTTTGTGGTAAACCACTTTGAAAACCACCCTTCTTTGGTTTATGGTAAACCACTTTGAAAAACCATTTCATTGGTTGATGATAAACCACTTTGAAAATCATCTAGGTCATGAGTCAGCATCAGGCGACAAGTTACAGTTCAAGATAAGTTTTGCCCATGTTCACACTAAGGGGGTGAATGTTAGGAATAGTTTAATTAGTGTGAAAAATAATATGTGTGATGTAAATGAGTTGTAAATACAACTCATAGATTCTAGGATAGTTGAGAGAATCATGGTGTGAGAAAGAATAAGTGTGTGAAAGATTTGTGTGAGTGTTTGTAGGGATGTGAGGATCATGGAGAGATAAGGGGGGATCATGATTGGAGTTGAATCCTTCTCTGTAGGAGAACAATGCCCTATAAATTGTAACCTCCTTCTATAATAAAATATACCGAATGAATTCAATTTTCAGATTATAGTATTCGGTGTTTATTTTTCACATTATTGCACGTAGTTTTCAATAGAAGTCTCATGTACGCTATGGTTTATACCAGACCAGACATTACACATGCAGTGGGATTTGTTAGTAGATATATGGCCAATCCAGGTAAAGAGCATTCAAAAGTAGTCCAATGGATACTCAGGTATTTGAAAGGGACATCTAGCATGCAATTATGTTATGGAGGTTTGGATATTTCATTACGTGGCTATGTTGATTCGGATATGGCTGAAGATCTAGATGGCAGGAGGAGCACTGGTGGATATATTTTCATAGTAGGTGGAACGACAGTTAGCTGGATTTCGAGATTGCAAAAGGTTGTGGATTTGTCTACTACAGAGGTAGAGTATGTTGCAGCTATAGAGACTAGCAAGGAGATGATATGGATGAGTAGGTTAATGGAAGAGTTGGGAAAGGAGAAAAGTGATTATAAATTGTTCAGTGACAGTCAGAGTGCAATTCATTTGGCAAAAAACTTAGCGTTTCATTTGAGAACGAAACACATTTAGTTGAGGTATCACTTCATACAACAGGTATTGGAGGATGGATAGTTGAATATGGAAAAGATTCATACGAGCAAGAACCTTGCAGATATGCTAGAGAAGCCATTAGCAAAGGAGAAGTTGGAGCTACACTCCACTTCTGTTGGTCTTCAAGTTTGAGACTTGAAGAGGAAGAAACAAAGCTAAGGAAGGATCCAAGAATGATGTTGTACAAGTATGGTGCAGTAATTAAACTCCAAGTGGGAGATTGTTGAGTTGTGGAGCTCAATTACTTCATGGATTAGCATGTAATATGGAACTTGCTGGATAACACAGTAACCGACATCAGATTTGGAGGGCATACCAACATCGGTCAGGGAATACTGGCATCGGTCAAGGACAAGTAGGAACCAGTGATCAGTTAGGGCAGAACTGACATTCGGTTACCTGTGTACGATGGAAGTTTTAATTAACTCTTGGGAATTATATCTATTTTTAGCATTAAAATAGATTTATCTATTGATTATAATTGCATGGCTTAGTGCCCTAAGTCTTGTAAATGACTATATAACCATGAAAGCTAGGGTTTAGAAGTAGGAGATTAACAAGAAACTTCCAAAAGTTGATGATTATGGTGAGAGAGAGAATTTCTTGGCGATGGAGCAAAAGCTTGGGAGAAAGAAAGTAATGTACAACTAAGAGGTGTGGAAGATTTTAAATATTCAATTATATATGTTGTCAAAGCTATGGACAATAGATTGGTTTGTTTCTTGGTGGATGTAGCCCTCACTTGGGTGAACCACGTTAAATATGGTGTTGATTTATATCTCTTGTTTTGTATATTTCTTCTCGTAGAATATCCACTTTTATTTGCATGTATGCTTAGATCTGATATATTATCTATACAACTGGTGTGCTAACCCCAACACACTGCACTACATCTCATAATCTATGTAATTATGTGTGTATGTGTGTGTTAATTATGCCTTAGGTTTCCCTTATGCAAGTTACACGATGCTAGGCATACTAGATCTCTAGATCTCCAGGTATGAAATGTGTGAGATGGAATAAATGAACTTCTCCTCCCATGGTATGTATGCAAGTAATGCATAGCCTTTTATCCCTAGTAGTGGGATGTGCCCTAGATTGTGAAAGTGCCTTTCGGAATGCTCTTGTGACTTTGATGCAAGCTTAGTTGATAGTATATAATGCTTAGTGTTTGGCCCCCAATTTTGGAGAACTAAGTATATGTATGATTTCATTGTTTAAATTTCATAATTGACAACTGGAAGGCCAACCTAAAGTACTAAAAGATGCCCAAGAGCTAAAAGAGACCCAAAAGGGTTAAAAAAGGATATAGAGGGTCAGGAACGTGCTAGGTGTAGTGAGGGTAAGTAGCGCCTGCGCACTTTTTTCCTAGCTAGGTGCTAGTGTCTGAGGCCATAAAAGATTTAAAAAATTAAATTTTTGGCCAAGCTATAGGATGTGTAAAGCCAATAAGAATAAAAAGATAAAGAAAAAGACTCAAAAGGAGATGTCAACCACTAGTTTTTTTGCTTAGAAATCATGTATATATTAGTATGATTTAGGACCTAGAAATGTACCCAAGTGCATAGATTTTGTCTACATTTTCCCCCACTTTATGTTGTTGAGTAAATACTCAATAGCATAAAGTAGATAGAATATGTGTACCTTGTAATCCTATAGAGAAGAGTGTAGGCGATAGCATGCTGAGTGGACAAGTGAATCATGAAGTGATCGTAGAGTGAAGCGTGGAGACTAGGAAAAGGAAGTAGACCCTAGGGGTAAAGTGTATGCATAGTAGCATATTTTTTGGAGCTTTTTTTTGCTGACGTGAATTGATTCTTGTTGTGTATTAAGGAAAGACCTAAAAAAGAAGAGTGAGAAAGTAGTCAAAGTCATGTATATGAAAAATCAGAGTAATGTATGTATGAGTAAATAAAAGTGTGTAACAGGAAAGTGTGCACCTGATGTATAAGAGAGTAAAGGATAGAGAGTTGTCATGTTGTGATTTGGAGATGTCATGTAAGGATTGTGAGATGTCCTTAATTGCAATGCTATGGGTTTTTTGGGTGATGCTCTACACACATAGGTGATTTTTTTGGGGGTGCGATCTCATGCCTTAAGAGACATAAAAATTTGTGGCGATCGTCTCACCCAGAGAAGTGTTTGTGAGTGATTCTCTGGCAACCAAGAAGAAAGGTTTGTTTTAGGTGATCCCTTCGACCTACCTAAGTATGGAAGAGTTACTTGGGGATAGAGGGTATGAGTTTTTCTCTTCCTTATTATGAATGCTGCTCCAAAATTAAAACACCATCAGATATGATGTAGTATGTGCCCCTGAATCTGTGTAACGTGTTGTGTCCTTGTTGTAATATTGAAACTGGATTAAGTGTTCATTCTGTAACTAAGAGGAAAGTTTCTTTGTTACTGGGAGACTTGTTAAGTTACTGTAATAACTTTTTTTTAAGAAAATCTATGTTGTATTACTAAGAAAATTTGTATTTTGGGCTGTTTTCCCCCAAGTACACAAGTTCCTGTCAGGTTGGACACAAGCACTGTTGGACGCACTATTGGTCCATTTGATCTGGGCACTGGTTCATTGTTCGTATTGTGCTTTGGGTCTCAAGTTGTTGATTTCTGGACTGTCTGCTGACTTGACGTTGCCTATGTCCAAGTTATGTATTTGTGGTATGTGATTGTTCTGAGAGCTCTGAGCTATTGTAAAGGGTGAGTTTTGTTCACTCCATAGATACCCCCTTCGTTTGGAGGTACAAGTGTGATTAATCGTGTTAGGGAGAATGCGTCCCAAAGGAGATGACTTGAAAATTAAATGGCATATGCTGTAGTTGGATATATACAAAGTACCAAGTGTCAACAGTCATGCATCATGTAGAGAAATCTGATAGATGTTCCTACATTCACCTCAAAGATACTCAAAGTGAACGTGCATGTTGTGTATAGAAGATTGATTAATGACATACTAAGGAATCCAGACTGCATGGAAAACAAAGTGGTAATATGTAAATAGTAGAAAAGCTAATTGAAGAGTAAATACAACTCGATATATGTTTTAGGATGTTGTTGTGCATGTGAAGGTGTGTTGCGATATACAAGAATGTGAAGATGCAAAAAGCAATGTTTCCCCCAGTGAATGTGCATGATGAGTTTCATTTAGGTAATGATCCCTCAACAGTCAAAGTATAAACCATGGAACAAGAATTGTCGATGCGTGGTAATGATGGTATTGTCTGATTGATTGAGGATTAGGCATGTTTTAAGCGATAAGAAGATGGTGATTATGATAAGCACTATAGTGTTGAAAATTAGTAAATTAAGTTTCTATGAGTAAAGATATAATGTGAGCTCCGTCCACGTCAAGTGGTGTATGATCAAGTTAGCCTACGAAGTAATAGATTGTGGATCATTGTTAGTAAGAATAGCCGATGGGTATGTAGGTATGTGCATTGTGATGGTATTATATCTGTAGTTAATTAGATTATTATTAGTATGTGTGTCATAATGTCAGTAAGTTCGCATTTTAGAGTTAATGGAATGGAGTAAACTAAAAACGTATGGATAAGGAGTAGCATATGGTGCATGACATAGATTAACAATGGGGTTTGTTGCACATAATGTAGAATGAATAAAGTGTTGCTAGAAATTATAAATCATGAAGTTACAAACAAAGAGTAATTGTATAGATGTGTAGTGACATAGTTTATGGGGTTAGGTATATGTGACTGATTAGTACTATGCGACTATGGGGGGGTATGTTTATGTTAGTGTCCTCCTGGCAATGTGGTGCAAGTGGATGGAGATCTTGATTGTGATGATGTGAGAAATACCATGCCAGTGGCGGAGTTTGAAATGTGTCCAGTAGTAAAAATTACTGGTCATCCTAGAGGGTAGTAGAAGCAAGAGTATTGACCACATTCAGAAATTGTGGGTTTGACGAGAGAGAGAACTGTATTAATGGTAGGTGTACTTTGGGTGCGGGTGATTTGGTTGGCTTTCATGAGTAGGGTGGTGGTTTATGGTTGGGATTGGTAATCACTATATTGATGATAAGTGAGGCATAATGGGTAAGTTTGTTTAATAGGGTGGTATGATACTGGTTGATAGGTGGCTCTTGACTTTGACCAAAGAAGGAACACTAGTAAGTATGGCGTGGATGCTCACGTAGACATAGAGGGATCAAATTTTGGGAGCCCATTTAGGATTTAATGAATTGGAGATGATGCATGCAAAAAATGTTGTGTAGTAGCAAATGAAATAAAAAACCCTAGATGCTGCAGAGGGTGCCCAATATTCATTTTACAACATACAATCATTTGTCATGATGTCCTGTAATTCTAATGATAATTACAAATGGGTAAACCCTTTGTATTTTGGTAAGATGATAAGGAGCGGTAGGTAGAAGTGAGTGGCAAGGTGATCAATCTGGGTGATTGGAGGGAGCTTCTAATGAAGATTCATGTTGCTTTATTTGTAGTCTATTTTGATCGAATACGTTGTGTGAGTAGGTGTTGTGTGGTGGCTTAAGTTGGTGTAAGGAGCCTTGCGCTCACTGTTGTAATGGTCCATGTAGTAGACTGATGTGATGCGGGATGAGGGTGTAGAAGAACTAACATGGTTTTTGAGAAGTAGTCCTTGAGATGTAGAGTTTAGGTTGTGAGGTGTATGTGAATTGGTGGTTTCCCATAAGCAATAGAAATTTAGGATCTTTGTTAAAGGTATAATGGTTGCAATGAGCTGAATGGAGCTCATTAGATGGATTGATTGGTTTTATGGTATCATAGACTGCTAAGGCATTGGAAGAGTATGCATGGCGAAAATTGACACTGTTAACTTGTGATTTGAGGTGGCGTGTGTGAAGATGTAAGGTACATAGTTCATATAGGGATTTTTGGAGACAGTATTTTTACAAGGGTGGGTATGTTTTGAAGTAATGTCATTTATAGTTGGGATAACTTGGATGAACCTTTAGGAGCCAATGATACAACTCAAGTGTTTGGTGTTTGGAGAAGGAAACAAAACCGGTATAGGTAATATGCAAAATAAGGATTCTGGGTGTTCGATATCAAAAAGTGGGGGTTGTGATACGCCTGTAAGAATTTGTACAGGGCAATTTTGTACATGTAATTCCATAACCGAAAATTTGTTCCTAGTCCGGTCTGTCAAGGCCCCTCTGCGTTCGGAACGGTTTATTAAATCCCCTGTGTCTAGGTAAATTCTAGTTTCCCGAACTTGTGGTCCGGTTTTGGTCCCCTGTTTTGTTGACTGGGTCGGCACCTTTTATATTGTGTAACAACAGACTGAAATATCATCCGCCCTTGCATTTCGCTTTGGCACACCTTAATGATGGTGTTGTTCGACTTTATCAAATTTTGATGTGCTTCCCCTAGTGATTGGCACCTTTCCTGCTGCGCGCAAGGGCGTCATGGCACCTCGATGTAACTAGTACTAAATTGTTGTGTCCATGTTTTTGGTGCGCCAAGTGCGCTCAGATCATGAGTGTTGACAGTAAGTTAATTTTGTGCCAAAGTGTTCAATATTTCTGTGTTTGACACGCGTTTTAATCTCCGATTGCCGATAAGGGCAGACAAAGTTTTTACGTTACAACACTATGTTTTTGGTGCGCCTGCGTTGAAAAAAGTGGTTGGCAGACTTTATTGCATGCCTTTTGCCTATATATGAGGGGGTGCAGTCCCCGCCCTATGTCGACTTTTCAGCATTGAACACACCGTGATAAACTTAGTGTCTCTGCATGCCTAGTCAGCATGCCGTCCTTCGCTCGTATCGTGTTCGTGACCCTCGCTTCATCTCTCACTTTTTGATATATTTCTTAGGTAAGTTTGGTGCAATCATTGGTGCGTCCTCGTTTGTGTTTGTTGGTATGTGGTTTTTTGTTATGTTGAAGGTTAGATGCATTGTTTGAGTGCTTACCTAAGCGCCCTGGTCCAATTCTGCAGAGAGATGGACTCTGTCTTCCAGCTGCTTCCATCCTCTTTCTAGAATGTTTGGCTCGAAGAGGGCTTCTGTCTCGAATAGAACAAATTAACAAAACCCTGTCTTTGTGTTGTGTTCCCTGCCACTGTCTCAAAATATGTCATAAAAGAAATAGCCTGATTATGAAGATCACGAATGAGAAGTGTCGTTAGAGAGCCTATAAATTGTTTCCGGTGCTGGCGTTTCCCCCCTTGGCGTGCAATCGCCAACTCTACTGGACAAATAACCAATCGTGCCTAAGTGCTGCACTATTCTGCTTGCAACGGATGCGATTATTCCTTGCGCAATAGCAAATAAACTAAGCATGCTTTGGCGGCCGTATGGGCGCATTCCCGTTTAACAACAACAAAGTGTGCATGCAAGAATTTCCCTGGCGACTGCCCAAATTTGCCCCCTGTTGTGCAACATAATTTTTTGGTGTCAACCCATCATTATCTTTGGCATCCCTTCGGTTATGCATCGTATGCCCAAAGTCTCAATGTACATGCAAGTTACATCCGATTGGCGTGGCAGAACTACGCTATCCCCACGTGAACATCCTAAGATTATTGCACACAAATTATAAAACTTGACATAAACGGCGTAGGCGCGTCCCGTGGTTACAATACAATATATTGTCATGCAAAATCCTGTGCGCTCTGATGCCTCTTTGGGGCGTGATTGTGTTTTCCTTGTAACACTCGGGATTCAGTGCGTACATGTTTTAACTCTGCAGCCTGCAGTGTACCCCTGAGCGCCTTATTTGACGCCGTTTGAGGGCCGTTAAAAATTAGCTAACTTTCTCTCAATTCTGTGAATTGGTGTTTTAAATGGGAAATTTCTGACCAGGCTAATATGTTGCCTCTTTGTGTGCGTTTGGAACTGTTCTCTTCATTTCTCTTACATGATCGAGCAACCTGAGATCTCGGAGCGAGGAGAGGTTTTACATCAGCAATATAAAGTTCAACCCAAGTCAAAGGGTAAGCTAAGTCTTGATAGATAGAAAGGATGAAGTATAGAAATATCTGATTGAGGGTCCAGAGATGCTCGAGTCCCAGGCTAAGAATGGGTGACATGGACATATTAGAGACTCTGAGACTCGGTCACATCGACATGGAGGATTTCTGGCTATGAACCAGGAGAAGTAACAAGTAAAGTTGCCTTGGATGAGCATGGCTGGTGGGAGTGGAGCTGTCATTTGTTCTGGGGATCCTGTAGTGCATGTTTTGTGTAAACAATTGGAGATTTATGGAATATGTGTGGTGGTTCCTGTTGTTACAATACATAAGAGCACAAGGTGTGTTCAAAAATGAAAAGGGTGAGGGATCAGTGAATCAATCTCACTGCCGTGATGCATGCTATCTTCGGATCATGCTTTATGGTTCACCCTCATCCACCTTTGACGACGTTGTGTGGCTGTTAATGCCAAGTCGTTAGACTTGCCACCATAGGCAATGGGGTAGGGATTATTCTTGATGTAAGAAGTCTTAAAGTGCATTGCAGCCTGTTGATATGCGTAAAGTAATACGTCTTATGAAAACATTGAGATAGTATATAACGTCAGTTAATGTGCGCACATTGTTTAATTCAGCCTGGCAATGACTTCTCTCGGAATTGAAGTGACACCTGGCTACATTGTGTAGTCCGAAGTAGAGTTTTGGGCTTTTTCTGAACTCCATTACTGTCATGAAATGGAATGCTCAGGGTACCGTTCAAAGAGGTGAACAAGAGAAAATAGCAAAGTTCAACGCCTGTGAGTGGGTAGAGATCATTATAGCAGCACCATATCTGAGTGCTTAGCTCCAGATAGACTGCACCTTTACATTTGACGGGTGATGGGTTGCTACATGAAATCCTGACATTGAGGTCTTATGTTCGTTGCGGGCCTTTTCGTGAGCGGGATAATTATCTACGCACGTGACCTGAATTGCGGTGGTTTTTGGTGGCCCAAGTAAAAAATAATGATGAGCAGTACTACCGTGAAGCTGAACTTGAGAACAAGCATCCCGTCAGTCGTTTGTTTGTGTGTGTTTTTGTTTTTATCGTTTTTTTTCTTGTTGTGTTTTGGTGTGGTTTTGTTGGTGTTGGTTTTTGGTGTTTGTGTGTTTTTGTGGTGGTGGTTTGGGTGGGGTGGTTGTGTGTGTTTGGTTTGTGTGCGGGTGGGATGTGGGGGGGTTGGTGGGTGGTTGTGGTGTGGTTTGGGGGTGGGGGTGTTGGGGTTGTGTGGGTGGTTCTGTGTGTGGTTGGGGGGTGGGGTGTGTTTGGGGTGTGTTACTAAGATCAATGATTGCTGATTCCTTCTATGGCGGTGCGTCGTGCCTTTTGAGGTCAAAAATGGACTATGGCTCGGGACGAAGGGCCAAGAGCTATCAGTCACTAGCAACATGAGGAATAGTTGGGGAGTCACTATTTAGCACTAGTGTTCCCCACGTCTGTTACCTATTCTACAGAGCACCAATTCTGCTGGTGGGGACCCACCAAAATTGCCTCAGGATACTAGCGCTGGCCGCCTAAGTTGATCTTGTTGGATGCTGTCACAGTTAAAGCTCATGAAGCCTATTCCAATGGAAGAAATGTTTGATAAGAGAAAGAAGGATGGAACTCGCTTTTCCCGGGTATCAGTGGGCAGTGATACACCTGTGGTTTCTCACCCAAGGATCCTCTCAAGAAAAAAGTTTGCAGAGGCTAGAACTGGTATTCGGAATCTCTTAGAGCCACCTTACCGCACAAGGCCGCACTTTTAATCCAAGGAACTTGCCTTCTCCGTAGGAAATAACTGAGGTTCCAATCCACATGTTACCCATCAGATATTTTAAGTGTTTGTTTGACAATCTATATCGATCCTTTATCATTGAGGTCAAATTACTTTAGAAGGAATGGACCACTTGCTCCGCTTGGGCCTTGGGCAGAGAGTGTAGCTCTCAGATACAACATGGCCAATTGTTTCCAGTAAGGGTTAGTTCAAACTACGATCAAGTTGAAATGTTGATCAGTTGTGTACTGTGATACATAATGGAGACCAACTGGCCATTGTTCTGTAATGTAATAGGAAAAAGAGTCACCTCTAGCCAGTGTTGAGAAGAAAGGGTCAAATGGAGATAACAATTGCGGGTGATTGGATATGAGACAACTGGTGTATTTTGAGTATGATATGATGCCTTTATCTATCCTCGGGGGTATGATTTTTCACTACATCCCCATTGGGTCAAACGCGACCGTGTCATGGCTGCCTAAGAGCATTGGTGCCAAAAGGTCTAGAGAGGAGTAAGTTAGGGTGAATCAAGCTCTGCGTCAGAGAAGAGGAGCTCCGTGAAGCCCTCCTTCGTGCGTGCAAGCAAGAACTAGATGTTAGTCCTAAGATCCCCTAGAGAAAAGGAAGCGGGCGGAAAGGTGTTTCGCAACGGGCGAACATCTACCTAGGGTGTCTGGCCGCTACTAACTAACTGCTGAGGTCCTTCTATCCTTTCTCCTTCTCCTCACCTGTCCCTCCTTGGTGTGACCTCAATAGGCGACATGTTTCTCTGTTGGTCGTTTTTCCTCTCTCCCCCATCTTCCCTAACTATTCCCTGCCTTCGCTTGTCGATCCTATGCTTCGTGCTTTCTCTTACTGGAGCTCGTCCTCCACATTTTTCTTCTCGTCATACTCTCAATTCTTCCTTCCGATTGCCTTGCGTCTGACTCGCCCTGAGTTATCCTTCCTCCCATTGTAGCACTTTCTCAGCCCGCCGTCTGCGATGTCCGTTACCTTTCACCAAGTTTTCTCACCATTTCCCTCGTCTGTCCACTGGCAGTTGACTCGCTTTCTTAGCCTCTGGTCCCGTGTTCGCCTTGAAGTCAAAGCATGGATAATCCATGGCATCTGAGCCAGCAAGAGTGAGAAGTCCCTATCGAACATGCCGATGGTATCTTCTCGTGTCATCTTTCCAGCAAAGGGGGGCTTAAAGAAGTTGCAAAGCCTAGTAGGGACCCGCTTTCTCCAGAGTGCAATCGGGAAGAAAGAGTAATGGAGATTGCATATCCTGATTCCTTCGAAAGGGTAAAAAAGGATTCTGTTTCTCTGAAAGATTATACAGTGTACCCAAGTCTATGCAAATGGGAACGTCTTCTGGAAAGTCTCAAGAGGAGCCCTATCGTGCAGTGTGATGCCGCCTATGTAAGAAACTTGCAAGAAGCAATGAGGAGAAAGGCGTTACTAAAAAGAACAAAACAAAAATCTTCTCCAATGCCTGCAAGAAAATTGGGCAGTGCAACGCTCCTACAACTACCACTGGTGATAACTGCTCCTGAGGTCCTAAAGCCAGGATAAGATAAACGAGTAGTGCCGAAATTGGGCAAAACAAGGTATGTGAGGTAGTTTCCGCCTGGAAGAGATGCAAATGCCTCAAAGACAGTGGAGGAGGGTAATGTCAATGTTCACCGAATTATATCAGACATATCAGTTCGCGTGAACAAAGATCTCCAGGCGATCGCAGGACCTATCTCCGAAGAGTTGGACCATGCAAGGTTACAACACGAAACATTCCAAGAAAATGCTCGACTGCCAGTCGACGATCTAGTGGAAATTCAGCATTTTCAAGTCACCCCCAGGGGTACCTCCAGCAAGATCCTTGCTTGGTTGGATTACCAGGCCAATCAAGATGGAGTTAATCCTAGAAAATATTGAAACAAAAGTCAATGGAGGAAGCCTGGATGCAATGATAAATGGATGGCAAATTGTTCTGAACGAATGTCTCCAGGCTTGCTTACTCCTTCTTTCACCTTGAGGAAGGTAGACGAAACTAATTCAGATCTTTAAGGAGAACCGTCTCGTAAGGGTTGGGGCCAGAAGCCACTTTCAACACCGAATGCATTAACAACCTTCTGGGCTTGCCATGAATTTTGTGGGGTTCCTGATGGAGGCAAGCAAATGAATATTTCAAACTCCCTGAAAAAAACTTAGAGATGAGCGAGAAAAGCTATGAGGTCATTAGGGTAATCATATATCGGAAGGGGTCCTGCCCAGGACAAAACTTCAGCAAATGATTAGTTAATTCATGGAATATTCAAACTTAGGTTCCACATCAACTCTCCTGAACCAACAGCATGAAGCAAGTACCCCTTCCAGCCTGCAAAGACGATGATGAATAGTCTTTCTTCCTCTGGCTTCCTTTTGTAAATATCTAAGAGTATGGTGGGTACAGAATGATGACCTCATCCATGGTTGCACTCATGGGATGTTGTCATCCACCAAGGTTGTCTAAGTCAATCTATGTGACTTTTAGATATCTTTTGTAGATATTTTGTAATTAGTTGGTTTGCTGTTTGCTTCTCTCTCTTCTCTTTCTCTATAATATACTTGGATACTTGTCCGTATGCCAAGGTGGTGGGATACTTTTTAGATGAAAAAATAGAATAAAAAGAAAAGAAAACTTGAGCTTTTTGTAACAGAAGAAAATATTAATACGAAATATTAAGACTTTGTGTTGAATATGTGTGTATGAACATTTAAATCGGTTTCATTATGTCAGTTTATAGCGTTTATTCTGTTGAAATCTATCCTACTTTTTGTCATTTATTCATCAGTATTCCGCTTTGTTCATGACTATGCAAGTAGGTTGGCTCTGTTACTAACCAGCCACAAAACATAGACCCTCTAACTTTCTTGCTGTTGGAATTCACATTTCTTTTCTCCCTTCAGATATTTTTCTATCTCCCCACCCTTGTTTCTTTCCCTTCTTTTCACAAGTTGGAAATACCTTATATCTGGGATGAGATGCCCACCAGAAGGCAGAATATTTTGAAGTTACTTGGCAACAGAATTCCTGCTGGTAGATATAGCAAATAAAAACCCAGTTTCGCTTTAACTTGACGTCAAAGAGAGGGGCTATGCCTGCAACACTGTTGGCTTTCGTCATCCATAGATCTATCGAGCCTGAATCAGTTTCGGGACCAACAGGGTTCACCAAAATGATTTAATTTAAATTGAATTAAACCCTTTAATTTCAAAGTAACTATTGTAACTAATGATGTTATAATGATAGAAATACATAGCAATACAATATGAAACCCTAAGTAGTAGAGAGGGGAAGAAGGTGACTTAGTTGATTTCTAAGTCAATCTGGAATGATCTGAGCTAAGAAACTAAATTGGGAACAGGAGCTGGAAGGAAGTATCGTCAAGTTGCGCGCGCGGAGGGTTATGAAGACTGCAAGAACTACATGAGGATAGGGGAGCACCTATGGGAGGATAAAGTGTAGGGCACTAGTGCCTCGCGCCAGATGCTTAGGGTTTTTTGATCTCTTACGGGATGTAAGAGCTTGTTGTTGATGATTCCCTTTTATAGCTCTAAGTTTCAATCAATATCGTTGGTTATATACTGTAACCTACAAAAATAGTACTAGTTACACTTAGCCCACACAAACCAACATAAACATAATATATAAGATGCATTAATGGGGAGTCAGAATGAACGCCTAGGCGTCACCCGGAAAGAGTGAGTCTTATGACTGAGTGTTGCACTCATCTCAGACTCATATAGTTTTGTGTGTATCTGTGTGTAATGATGCCTTAGGTTTCCCTGTACATAGTTGCACTATGATAGGCAGGCAGATATAGATGCTCAAGTATGTAAATGTGTGAGATGGGAAATCGTCCAATAGATACTCATGTATCTGAAAGGGAATCTAGCATGTGTTATGCTATGGAGTTTATATATTTCATTATGTTGGCTATGTGGATTCGTGATAATGGCTAGAGAGAGATCTTGATGGTGGAGAGCACTACTGGATATATTTTCAAATAGTAGGTGGGATGGCAGTTAGCTGGATTCAAGATTGCAAAAGGTTTGGCTTTGTCTACTACAGATGAGAGAGTTGTTGCAGCTACCAGAGGCTAGAAAAGGAAATTATATGGAAATGATTAAGGTTCATGAAAGAAGTTGGTGAAAGGAGAAAGAATGATTGTAAATTGTTCCGTGATATCAGAGTGTAATTCATTTAGCAAATAACTCAACGTTTCAGTCAAAAACGAAACACATTCCTTTTAGGTAATCACTTCATACGGTAGGTATGGAGGATAAAAATTAATCTGGAAAAGATTCATATGAGTGGAACCCGTGGGATATGATAATGAAGCTATTAGCAATGAGAAGTTGGAGCTACACCCACTTCTTTGGTCCAAGTTGAGACTTGCAAGGAAGAAACAAGCTAAGGAAGGATCCAGAATGATGATGTATAGGTATGGTGTAGTAATTAATCTCCAAGTGGGAGATTGTTGAGTTGTGGAGCTCAATTACTTTGGATTAGCATGCAATATGAAACTTGCTAGAAAATACGGTAACTGACATCAGATATGGAGGGACCGACATTGGTCACCTATGACCAACATCGGTCAAGCAAGGAGGAATTGGTATCGGTTAGGGCTAACTGACATTGGTTACCTGTGTGTGGATGTTTTAATTAACTCATGGGAATTAGATCTATTTTTAGTATTAAAACAAATCTATTGATTATAATTGCATGGCTAAGTTCCCTATGCTTGTATACGCCTATATAAGCATGAAAGCTATGGTTTAGAAGTAAGAATTAAGAAGAAATTTCCAAAAGTTGATGATTATTGTGAGAGAGAGAATTTTTGGAGAAGAAGCAAAATCTTGAGAGAAAGAAAGTAATGTAAATCTGAGAGGTGTGGAAGATTGTAAATCTTCAATTGTATATCTTGTGAAATATTTGGATAATATATTGGCTTGTTTCTTGGTGGACGTAGTCCACACTGGGTGAACCACGTTAAATATGGTGTTGATTTATATCTCTTGTTTTGTATATTTCTTCTCGTAGAATATCCACTTTTATTTGCATGTATGCTTAGATCTGATATATTATCTATACAACTGGTGTGCTAACCCCAACACACTGCACTACATCTCATAATCTATGTAATTATGTGTGTATGTGTGTGTAATGATGCCTTAGGTTTCCCTTATGCAAGTTACACTATGCTAGCATACTAGATCTAGAATTCTCCAAGTATGAAAATGTGTGAGATGGAATATAATAAACTTACTCATCCTATGATGTGTATGTCAAAGTGATGTAACCCTTGTCCCTGTATGAGTTAGTGGGTTATATGAATGCCTTTGTAATGATCTTTGTTCCTTTGGATGCACGCTTAGGTAATAGTATATAATGCTTAGTACTTGGCCCCTTATTTAGAAGAAGTAACTAAGTATATATATGATAATTCCCTTGTTTGAATTTAAAAATTAACAATTAAAAGGTCAGCCCAAAGTGACTAAAAGATGACCAAGAAGCTAAAAGAGACCCAAAAGGGTTAAGAAATTGATAAATAGAGGGTCAACAACACCAAGAAGGGACAAGAGTTACTGCGCACTTCTGGCCTAGTTGGGCGCTAATGTTTGAGGCCATAAAAGATTTAGATTAGATTAAAGTTTTGGAAAAGGTGTAGGATGTATGTAAGGCCAAGAAGAAGTGCAAAATATAAAGACAAAATTCTCAAAAAGGAAATGACAACCGTTAATTTTCTTTGCTCAGTAATCACGTATACTATTAGTATGATTTAGGACCTAGAAAAATACCCAAGTGCATAGATTTTGTGTATAAATTCTGCCCCAATTTATGTTGTTGATTGCAAATACTCAATAGCATAAAGTAGATAAAAGATGTATACCTTGTTATCCTATAGTAGAAGAGTAATAGGTGATAGCATGCTGAGTGGATAAGTCAAGTCATGAAGTGATCGTATAATGAAGTGTGGAGATTAGGAAAAGCTGAGGTATACCTTAGGGGTGAAGCATATGCATGGTAGCATGTGTTTTTAGATCTTGTGCTCACTGATGTGAGCTGATTTCTTGTTGCGTATTAAGGAAAAACATACAAAAGAAGAGAAATAAAATAGTCAAAGTCATGTATATGGAAAGTAAGAATAATATGTATGTATTAGTAAGTATAAAAGTGTATAACAGGAGAGAGTGCACATGATATGTAAGAGAGTATGAGGATATAAAATTATACTAAATATTGTGCTTCGGAGATGTCATTAGATTTGAATGCCTTATTGCCAATGCTGGGTTTTTTGGGTGATCTCACACCAAGAGTGATTTTTTTTGGGTGATAAAATGGCAAGAGAATAAATTGTTTCGAGCGATATCACTCTGAGAGCGATTTTTTTGGGTGATCTCGCAGTCAAGAGAAAGTTTTTTGGGCGATCTCATGCTAAGAGAAGAGTGTCTGGGAAGAGAGGCCTAGTTTTTCTCTCTCCATCCATAAAAATTCCTGATAAGACACCACTACAAACGTTATATCCATGATTTTTTCTAATTGTTCTAGTTGTCCCTGTTGTTACTCTTGTAATTGATTGTAACTGAATAGAATGCATTTTGTAATTGGAGGTAACTAACTTACTACTGGATAACTATGCGGTAAACTATTGGAGACTATGTACTGAACTAATAAATTGGATTGCTTTTTCCTGGGAAGACACAAGTTCTTAGGGGGAACACAAGAACTCGCACCGTTACTTGTCCAGGAATGGGTGCTAGTTTCATGATCTGTAGCTTTGGGTCCAAGTCAAATTCAGGACTCATTTTGTGACTACATGCCTATGTGCTAATTCTAGTACTATGTAGATCTGATGTTCTGTATCTCTGAGCTCATTGTGAGGGTGTTTTTTTAAACTAATATATACCCCCCCTCATTTGGGGTGCATGCAAAAAATATAGCATAATTTATCCCAAAGGAGAGGACCTGGAGATGATCAATATGCATATCATGTAGTGTGCATACTTATAGGGAGTAGGAAATGTGTCATTGTAGAAACCAAAGCATCATGCTAACAAGACGGGCTAGTAAAAAGTCCTACATTAAAAAAAAGATAGCATGCAATAGAATATAATGTGCATGAGGGTGTATGAAGATAAGATGAACTGCAAAAAGTGATTTGCATACATAAGACATCACTCATAATGTCACATGGAAAATTAGGGTTGAAGCATCCAAAAGTATACAATGATCAAACAAGACATAGAAGCATAACCTTCAAGAGTAAATCACAATCAATATGTGTAGCATAAAGTGTGCATGATGAAGCGATGTGTTGCGATATACAAGATCTTGCAAGATGATAAATGCCACACATGTTTCCACCCATTAACATGTTAGAAAGATAATTAGTATATCATTTAGCGTGTATAGATTAGTGAAAAGTCAAGTATGTAGTATGCAATAAGTAATAAACAATATAATAATAGAACCTCTAATGAGTGTGAGTGTGAGATTAGCAAAGGTAGATTCCCCCAGGATCCTTAGATGGGACTGATAAAGCACTAAGTGTCGAGCATTAGTGCATCACGCTATGAAAAAATATGAAGGTCCTGACATTCACCTCAAGAAATAAAGTGAATGTGTATAGTTTATAGAGTAAAAAGATGATGCCATGCTAATAATATGGATAACATAGTAAGAAAAAGTGCAACATGGTAAGTAGTAGTAAATGAACAAGATGTAACTACAAAAAAGGTATAGAAATTAGTATGTGTGTCATAAGTAGAAGGTTCCATAAGTAAAAATGAGTAACAAAACGTATAAGGAGTAGCATAGGTGCATACATAGATGTAACAAGGTGTGCACATAATGTAGAAGAAATAAAGTGTTGCTAGAAATATAAACATGAATTACAAAACAAGAGTAATGTATAGATGTGTATGTGAATAGTATGGGTAGGTAATGACTGATTAGTACATGCGACTATGGGGGGAGTTTGATGCCCCCCAAGTGTGCAAGTGATGGAGATCTATGTGATGATGTGAGAAATACCATGCCATGGTGGCGGAGTTTGAAATGTGTCATAAGAAAATATATGGTCATCCTAATGGTAGGTAGAAGCAAGAGTATGACCAACATCAGATTTTGGGTTTACCGGAGGAGATGTAAGATGGATAGTAGCTTGTGTCGGGTGATTTGGTTGTGCTTCATGGTATGGTGGTGGTTTATTTGGGATTGGTAACACTATATATGATATAATATGAGGCGATAATGGGGTAAGTATTTTTAAAGGTGGTATGATACTGGGTTGGATAGGTGGCTCTTGACTTACCAAAGAAGGAACACTAGTAAGTATGGCGTGATGCTCACTAGACATAGAGGGATCAAATTTGGGAGCCCATTAGGATTTAATAATTGGAGATGAGCATGCAACAAAATGTTGTGTAGCAAATGAAATAAAACCCTGATGCTCAAGGTGCCCAATATTCATTTTACAACATAGCAATCATTGTCATGATGTCCATTAATTCTATGATAATTACAAAATGGGTAACCTTTGTATTTTGTAAGATGATAAGGAGGGTAGTAATGAGTAGGTGGCAAGGTGATCAACTGGTGATTGAGGAGCTCAAGAAGAATTTCATGTTGCTTAGCATTTTGATCAAACTTGAGAGGTGTTTGCTATGGTAAGACCTTGACCTCACTTGTATGGTCGCATGTAGTAGACATGGGATCGGGATGAGGTGTAGAAGAACTAACATGGTTTTGAGAAGTAGCCTTGAGATGTTAGATTTTAGTTGTGAGGGATGTAATGGTGGTTTCCATAGCATGAAATTTATCTTGAAATAAATGGTGCAAAGCTTGAATGGACTCAAGGATGGATTGATTGGTTATGGTATCAAGACTGCTAGAGTCATTGGAGAGATGATCGAAAATGACACTTACTTGTGAAGGTGGCGTATTGAAATGGAGGTACATAGTTTATAGGGATTTTTGGAGAACATATTTTCAAGGTGGGTGTATTTGAAGTAATTCATATAGGGAAACTTGATGAACCTTAGGAGCCATGATACAACTAGTGTTTGGGTTTGGAGAGGAACAAAACCGATAGGATATGCAAAATAAGGATCTGGGTGTTCGATCAAAAGTGGGGGTTTGTTATCCTGTAAGATTGACAAGGGCAATTTTACAGGTAACCATACCAAAATTTTGTCCTGGTCCCTCGTCAGGGACCCCTCTGCGTTCGGAATGTTATAAAATCCCTTTCTGGGAAATCTAGTTCTCCGAACTTAGTCATTTTGGTCCCTTTTTTGGCTGGGTGCACCTTTTATCTGTGTAACACAGACTAAATTTGCGCCCCCTTTATTTCCTTTGGCGCACCCTTTGATGTGTTGACACATCAATTGATGCACCTTCTTGTGATGTGCCTTTCTTGCATGCGCCAAGGCGCATGCACCTTCATGTTAACAACTAAATTGTTGCGCCATGTTTTGGTGCGCCAAGGCGCTCAAAATGAAGTGTTGACAGTAGTAAATTTGTGCCAATGGTGCAAATATTTCCGTGTTGACATGCGTTTATCCGCGCCAAAGGGCGCAAAGTTTTACGTGTCGACACATGTTTTGGTGCGCCCCTTGAAAAAGTGGTTGGCACATTTATTGCACCTTTGCCTATATATAGGTGCACCCACCCTGTCACTTTCACAATTGAAAACACGTGATAAACTTTATTCCTCTGCACCTGTCAGCACGCCCGTCCTCCTCGTATCGCGTTCGTGGACCCCGCTTCGTCTCTCACTTTTTATATATTTCTGGGTAAGTGGTCCTCATCCCTCTTGTGTTTTCTGTTGTTGGTTGTTTGTGAGGTTGAATGCATTGTATCTGAGGCTTAAACCCCCCCTGCCATTCTTGCAAATCTCTCTTCCCAAGCTGCTTCCATCCTCTTTCCAGATCTACTGGCCAAGAGGGCTCTGTCTCGAAAACAAATACAAACCTCTTTGTTGTGTTCCTCCCACTGTCAAAATATGTCAAAGAAAACCTATAAAATCACGAATAGAAGTGTCGAGAAACCTAAAAATTGTTTCCGAGCTGCGTTTCCCCCTTGGCGCAATCGCCACTCCTACTGCACAAAACACAATCGTGCCTAAGGCGCACTATTTCTGCTTGCAACATGCATTATTCTTGCGCAATACAAAAAACTAAGCATCTTTGGCGCCGGCGCATTCCCGTTTACAACAACAAAGTGTCATGCAAGATTTCCCTGCACTGCGCCAAATTCCCCCTTTGTGCACATAATTTTGGTGTCACACACATTATTCTTGCACCCTTCGGTGCACCAAAGTCTCATGTTACATGCAAGTTACATGCGCCATTGGCGCACCCTACCCCCATGCAACACCAAGATTAATTGCACACAAATATAAAACTACATAAACGGCGTAGGCGCATCCCTGGTTACAATAACAATAATGTCATATGCAAAATCCTTGCGCCCTATGCCCTTTGGCGTTGATTTGTTCCTTGTAACACTCCGATTCAGTGCGTCATGTTATTAACTCTGCAGCCTGCAGTGTCCCTACGCCCTACGCCTTGAGGCCTTAAAATTGCTAACTCCTCATTCTGTAGTGTTTTAATGGAAGATCTGACAGCTAATATTGCTCTTTGGCGTTGGACTTCTCTTCTTCTTCTTACAGATCAGCAACTGAACTCGGATCCATATATGTCTACATCAAGCAAAAAGCCAACCAAGTCAAAGGGTAAGGCTAAGCTTATAGAAGAAGAGATGAAGTATAAATACCAGAGGGTCAGAATGCTCGAGTCCCAGGCAGAATGTGACCTGGACATAAGAGACTCTGAACTCGGTCACATCGACATGGAGGATTTCTGGGCTAGAACCAGGAGAGTCACAAGAAGTCCTTGGATGGACAAGCTGGTGGGCAGTGGACTGCATTTTTCTGGGGGGATCCCTGTCAGTGCAGTAAACAATGAATTTATGATGGTGGTGGCCCGTTGTTACAACAAAGACACAAGGTGTGTCGAAAATGAAAAGGGCGAGGTCATAATCAACCTCACTGCCCAGCACTTCGAAATCATGCTAGGCATCCCTCACCACCGACACTTTGTGGCTGTAAGCCAAGAGGACTGCACCAAGGCATGGGAGGATAATGAAGACAAGTGCATGCAGCTGATGAACGAAGTATACTTGAAAAACAAGAAGGTAATAACCAGATGGCCACAGGTTATTCACCGCAGTGACTTCTCCGAGGAATTGAGTGACACCATCACATTCCTAAGTAGAGTTTTTGGGCTTTCTGATACCCATTACTTTCACAAATGGATGCTCAGGTACCTTCAAACTATGAACAAGAATGTGCCAAATCAACGCCTTGAGTGGGTAGAGATCATAAGCAGCACCATATCTGAGCAGCTCCAACAACTCACCACAACGGGGAGGTTCTACATGAACTCCTACATAGTCTACGTTGCGGCCTCGGAGCGGGATTATCTAGCACTGAGCCGATGCGGGGTTTGGCCCCAAGTAAAAATATATGAGTACTACCCGAGCTGAAGCTGGAGAACAGCATCCCGCAGTTTACTAAGATCAATGATGCTTTCTTCTATGGCATCGTCTGCCTTTTGAGGCCAAATATGACTCATGGTCAGACGACCAAGAGCATAGTCACAGCAACGGAGAAGTGGGGAGCACTATTTACCTAATTCCCCACCTTCACCTATCTCAGAGCGGCCAACTTCTTGGGGGAGCCCACCAAATTGCCGAGATACGCTGGCCCCAAGTTGATCTTGTTGGAGCTGTCCAGACAGCTCATAACCTACCATGAGAAATGTTTGAAGAGAAAGAAGGGTGGAACTCCTTTCCCCCTTACAGTGGGCAGATACACCTGTGTTTCTCACCACAAATCCCAAGAAATGTTTGCAGAGCTAGAACTGCTCAATCTAAAGCACAACTTCCCGGTGAGGCCCACTTTTAATCCAAGGAACTGCCTTCCCAAGGAAAAACTCGATCCAATCCACATTCCACAGATTAAGGACATCTATATCGACCTGTATCATGAGGTCAAACTTAGAAGGAAGGACCACTCCCGCTTGGCCTTGGCAGAGATTATTCAATACAACATGGCCATTGTTCCAAAGGGTTATCAAACTACCGATCAAGAAGTTGATCAGGTGTATCTGGACACAAATGGGGACAACTGGCCATTTGCTGCAATTGACAGGACAAAAGTGCCCCAGACCATTGAAGAAAGGGTCAAGGAGACATTGCGGAGGATAGAACACTGGTGCAGAATGAATGGCCTTATCTACCTCGGGGTAGATTTCACTACATCCCCATTGGGCAACGCACCTGTCAGGCCTAAGCATCTGCCAAAGGTCAAAGGCAAGGATAAAGAGGGCGAATCAAGCTCTGCTCAAGAAGGAGCTCCTGAAAGCCCTCCTTCCGCTGCACAAGAACAGGTTGTAAGTCTGGTATCCCCAGAGAAAGAAGCGGCGGAAGGTGTTCTGACGGGCACATCCACCTAGGGTGTCGCCGCTACTACAACTGCTGAGGTCCCTTCTATCCCTTCTCCCTCTCCTCCTTCCCCTCCTCGCGTGACCCAAGCGACCATTCCTTTGGTCGTATCCTCTCCCCCATCTTCTACTATTCCCCCTTCCTCGTCATCCATCTTCTCTTCTCTCGCGGAGCTGTCCCCCACCATTTCTTCTCTCATCTCTCAGCTCCCTTCCATTCCCTGCGTCTACCTCCCCTATAGTATCCCTTCCTCCCATGAGCACTTTCTCAGCCTCCCTCTCGATGCCACCACCAAGTGTCTCTACCCATTTCCCCTCATCCACTGCAGTTGCTCCCTCTTCTACCTCTGGTCCCGTTCCCTTAAGTCCAGCATGGATATCCCAGCATCTGAGCCAGCAAAAGAGGAAAGTCCCTATCGCACCGATGGACTTCTCTGTCATCCCAGCAAAGGGGGCTAAGAAGCAAAAGCCTATAACCCGCTTCTCTCAGAGTGCATCGGGAGAAAGAGTAATGGAGATTGCATATCCTGATCCTTCAAAGGGTAAAAAGGATCTGTCTCTGAAAGATTATACAGTGACCCAAGTCACAATGGGAACGTCTTCTGAAAGTCTTCAAGGAGAGGCCCTATCTGCGGTGGATGCCCTATGCAAGAAACTTCAAGAAGCAAAGGAGGAGAAGAGGTTACTAAAAGAACAAAACAAACATCTTCTCCATGCCCTGCAAAAAATGGGCAGTGCACCTCCTACAACTACCACTGAAACTCCTGAGGTCCTAAGCCAGGATAAGATAAACGAGTATGCCAAAATTGGCAAACAAGGTATGGTAGTTTCCACCTGGAGAGATCAAATCCTCAAAGACAGTGAGGAGGTAATAGTCAAGTTCACCGAATTATATCAGAATATCAGTCGGGTGAACAAAGATCTCCAGGCGATCGCAGGACCTATCTCCGAAGAGTTGGACCATGCAAGGTTGCAACACGAAACATTCCAGAAAATGCTCGACTGCTCAGTCGACGATCTAGTGAAATTCAGCATTTTCAATCACCCCAGGGTACCCAGCAAGATCCTTGCTGCGTTGGATTACCAGGCCGATCAGATGGAGTTAATCCTAGAAAATATTGACAAAGTCAAGGAGGAAGCCCTGGATGCAATGCATCAAATGGAGCAAATTGTTCTGAGAATGTCTCCAGGCTTGCTTACTCCTTCTTTCACCTTGAGGAAGGTAGACGAAACTATTCAGATCTTTAAGGAGATCGTCTCACAAGGGTTGGGGCCAGAAGCCACTTTCAACACCGAATGCATCAACAACCTTCTGGCTTGCCGTGATTTTGTGGGGTTCCTGATGGAGGCAGGCAATGAATATTTCAAACTCCCTGAAAAACTTAGAGATGAGCGAGAAACTTATGAGGTCATTGGCAATCATACGAAGGGTCCTGCCCAGGATCAACTTCAGCCAATGATTAGTAAATTCATGGAATATCAAACTTAGTTCCACATCACCTCTCCTGAACAACAGCAGAAGCAAGATACCCCCTTCCAGCCTCAAGACGATGATGAATAGCTTTCTTCCTCTTGGCTTCCTTTTTGTAAATATCTAAGAGTATGTTGGTACAAATGATGACCTCATCCATGTTGCATCATGGGATGTTGTCATCCACCAAGTTGTCCAAAGTCAACATTGACTTTTAGATATTTTGTAGATATTTTGTAATTAGTTGGTTGCCTTTTGCTCTCTCTCTTCTCTTTCTTCTATATATACTTGGATACTTGTCGTATGCCAAGGGTGGTGGATACTTTTTAGATGAAAAATAGAAGTAAGAAGAAAAGACTTTGAGCTTTTTGTAACAGAAGAAAACATTAATACAAATATTAAGACTTTGTGCTGAATATGTGTGTTATGAGCATTTAATCTTTCTTATGTCAGATTTATGCGTTTATTCTGTTGAATCTATCTCTACCTTTTTGTCATTTATTCATCAGTATTGCTTTGTTCGTCTATGCAAGTAGGTTCGGCTCTGTTTACTACCAGCCCAAAACATAGACCCTCTGACCTTTCTGCTTTGGAATTCATTTCTTTTCTCCCTTCAGATCTTTTCTATCTCCCCACCTTGTTTCTTTCCCTTCTTTTCACAGTTGGAAATACCTCTACTGGGATGAGATCCCAACCCCCGAAGGCAGAATATTGTGAGACTTGCACAGATTCCTGCTGGTAGAATAGCAATAAACCAGTTTCGCTTTGCTGACTCAAAGAGGGGCTATGCCCTGCACACTGTTGGCTCGTCTATCCATAGATCTATCCACCTGACAGATTTTCGGACCAACAGGGTTCACCAAATGATTTAATTTAAATTGAATTAAACCTTAATTTCAAAGTAACTATTGTAACTAATGATATTATAATGATAAAATACAATAAGCATATACAATATGAAACCCTAAGTAGTAGAGAGGAAGAAGGTGACTTAGTTGATTTCTAAGTCATCTGGAATGATCTGAGCTAAGAAACTATTGGAACAGACTGGAAGGAGTATCGTCAAGGCGCGCCGAGGGTTATGAGACTCAAAACTACATAGGATAGGAGCACCTATGGGAGGATAAGAGTGTCAGGGCACTAGTGCCCGCCCAGATGCTTAGGTTTTGATCTCTTCTGGGATGTAAGAGCTTTGTTGTTGATATTCTTTTTATAGCTCTAGTTTCAATCCAATATCGTTGGTTATAACTGTAACCTACAAAATAGATGACTAGTTACACTTGCCCACAAACCACATTAAACATAATATATAAGATGCATAATGGGGAGTCAGAATGACCCTAGCGGTCACCCGAAGAGTGATCTTATGACTGAGTGTTGCACTACATCTCAGACTCCATATAGTTTTGTGTGTATCTGTGTGTAATGATGCCTTAGGTTTCCCTTGTACAAGTTGCACTATGATAGCAGGCTAGATATAGAATGCTCCAAGTATGTAAATGTGTGAGATGAAATAAAATGAACTTCCCCTCTTATGTTGTGTATGTAGAGTGATGCAACCCTTGTCCCTTTTATGGATGTGCTAGATGTATGCCTTTGAAATGCTCTTGTGCTTTTGAAATGCTCTTGTGCCTTCGATGCAAGCTTAGGTGATAGTAGATAATGCTTAGTGCTTGGCCCCCAATTTTGGAGAAGTAACTAAGTATATATATGATTCTCTTGTTTGAATTTCGTAATTGATAACTAGATGGCCAACCCAAAGTACTAAAAGATGCCCAAGAAGTAAAAGATACCTAAAAGGGTAAAAAATGATAGAAAGGGTCAGGAGCACCCATGAGGAATAGGAGCGCTTGGGCACTAGTGTCTGAGGCCATAAAAGATAAATAAGTCAAGTTCTGGCCAAGTTGTAGGACGTGTAAAACCAATAAGAATACAAAAGGCCCAAAAGGAGTTGTCAACCACTAGTGTTCTTGCTTAGGAATCATGTATACATTAGTATGCTTTAGGACCTACAAATGTACCCAAGTGCATAGATTTTGTGTCTACAGTTATAAACATGTGCATTCAAAGGATAAATTAATCACCATTAATGTTAATGTTTATCTTTTGCTAATGTTTTATGTTCTTATTTTTCTTGCCCAATCAATCATAATATGATCTATTTGTATTATTTTTAGAATAAGATTGCTTGTTCGATATGTCAAAGGTGAAAGAAACATTGGGGTCATGATTGTAGCTGATATTTAACATTGGTGATTGTTTACACGAGCTTATGTGTGTTTAATTATAAATAATTAATAGTTTCATAACTTTCTTCATAAGTTTCTTATTGCTAGGTGACATATGGTGCCACAAAAATCTAGACATGGCCATAGTTTATCGTGATCCTTACATTAATAGGGGCGACACTATAATGGAGGTGCCCTTCTCACCATTATAGTATGCCACTAATGGTGACACCCCAACTTTTGTCTTTAGCTCGGGCGACACCTCTAACATTGCCAAAGGTGATGACAACACACACCTTGATGTTGCAGGCTTAGTGCACCTTGCAATTGCTTTTATGAGTCCACAAACCATCATATTTAACCATCAACTTTTTTGACACAAGTGTTAATTTAGAAAGCTTCACATAATTAAAGCCAACTTTACTTTGTATTTTTTTTGGGTTCCCTGCAACGTTTTTGATAAAGTGCTAGCTTAGAAAGCTTCACATAATTACGTCGGAGACGTTTTCCCAGTTGGAGTGCAACCTGTTGCGGCTAACACATGCAAGGTAATGGAGGCTCGTGATTCATTTCCTTGTTGATGTATGACATCTCTGTGGCCATCCACTTACACATTGAACAACGATACTTTAATATGTTAGTAGTCATTGCAAACAGACTCAGAATTACTATGTTCGGACAAGTCATTACTCTCAGAAGGTGACCGTTGCACAAGTTTCTTGTTATCACATATTTTTAATACTGAACTATCTTTGTTGCTCTTTGCATTTGACCTTTTGAACCTTCTAACCTTTTGTTGTGAATTCTTCTTAGGCTCTTCACGCCTGCTCCGACATATCTTCTTCTTTCTCGACCTTCCCTCTTCACTATTATATGAAAATGATCCTTCAGATGCACTATCATATTCTTCACTCTCACTAACAACCTTCTTTTTCCTGCATTTTTCAAAATGTATGGGTCTCTTCTTCCTCTTGGAATTACACCCCTTCTTCCTACCTTTCTATCTATCATAGGATACCTTGAACCAACATCGTCTAATTCTTTTCCAGACACGGAGCCCTCAAATAGTTTTTTTGCAGAAATTCGAACGGAGAATGCAACCATTTTTGGGCAAAAAGAAATCATTTTTTCTGTGTTGAAATTGGATCAAAGTTCTATTACTATTGTATATCATTGCCTTGTATGTGTAACTATTAAAGTTTTCTATCATCTAAAAATGAAGACAATATGGGTGGCCCTCGGTGGTGTGGTCGTGCTAACACTTGTAGCAGTGCATACACATCGTGGCAAGCAGATGCTAGTAGGTAATAGTTAATAGAGCAGGTAATTTTTATTTCATGGTGATGCAAGGCATTGACATTCACACCAAAAGCATGGAATGCATGCCAACAATATTGATTTTGGTATTGTTCATGTACAATACAAAAACCATTTTTTACCTTGGCTAACAAATGTTGTACCAATTATTATATGGCTTTTTTGGTTTGCTAAATCTATATAGGTGGCCATATCAGTACACCTGTGACGTTTGTCATATTTTTGGATAGAAATGTGTACTCTCACAGGGTTGTGTTGTGCATTGTCACCAAATGGTTAAGTGCCAGCATAATAACTTATTCCTCGCTGATTAGTATAGAACAATTTTTTTTATTAAAAAAATGTCTTTTTTTTGTAAATTAAATTCATCTTTTCAATTCCAGCTTGGAAAATATGTAAATTACTCACATTTTATATGTTGGTGGCCCACCGAGAACATGTCAATATTTTCAGCAATATACCTGGGAATGCTTTTATTATTTCCTTATTTTTTTAATCTACACATTATTTTAAAAATAATTTAAAATTACAAAATGTGAATCCATTACAAGACTTAATTTCTTTTTCCCACTGTAATTGTAAGCTAGGAAAAATACACTACTAACAAGGAAGTAAAATACCAATAATCATACCTCCTCCTTTGCATTCCATAGCAAACCTCGAAATGGGCTAGGAAACTTGGATTGAGCCCTGATTGTGTGATATGTAGGTGCTTTTCTTCAAGACGGAGCAAGGTCTTCCTACAAAAACGATCCTCTTACTTTGCACTAGATGGGAAAAAGGATTATGAGGCTATTTGGGCATTAGGATGAGGCAGAAGGATGTTCTTTTCTCAAAGGATGCAAGAACTTAGATAGGGCATTCAAGCTTATTCTCTGTGTCCTTAGAGGGGAGGGGTAAGGTTGTATTTATAGCCTGGGGGAGTGATTAACTTAGAGTAATTTAAGTAATCATGGTTTGAAAATGTGGGCAAGATTAGGTGAGTGGGGACCATGAAGAATGGGTGAGGATTTGATTTTGGATTTTTAATTCATAAGTGGAGGATTTTAGGTGAGTGGGGACCACGAAGAGCGGGTGAGGATTTGAATTTGAATTTTTAATTCAATAGTAGAAAAACATGGAGAATAATGACATGTGGTGAGGATTGGGTTATTTTTTGGATTTTGAAATGGATAATTAATCAATTTATATTTGATTAATTCGAAATGTATTTTTGTGGGAAATGAGGAAGGGGAATTAATTGATTTAGGACATATGTGAAATTAGGGTGTCTACAGTAATCATTTATGGCTTCATGGAAACTTTGCAGACATATGTTGTCGTATACACTAAAAATAAGCTAGCGACAATTTTCAATCAGTGATATGATAAAATCTTTCCAAAAATTATGTTAAAGGTGTTGCCCTATTGGATTAGGAGTTACTTTGTCTGAAAGATGTCATAGATTGTATGGTTTGGATGTTGTTTTGGAAGATGTTGATAGTACAGATCTATTTTAACCATCTACATTGACAATAGGGAGGACAACTAACAACAAGACCCACCCATCTTGAGCATGCATATGTTTTATGGGGGCATGCATATGTAAAGGTTCATTTTATCATGAGTTAGGCTTTAGGTGGTTTTGACTCATGCAGTGGGAAGGTCAGTGGTGTATTTGCATACAAATGGTCTTTGTGTGTGTACTTCTAATTAAAAATTTTAATGTTGTGTGTTATTTACCAAAGGATTTTGACACATGAAAGCTCGAACCACTCTATTTGATACTTGTTATGTGCAATTGAAATTGTATTTATGTTCTTGTCCATAAAAAATGTGTATATAATGAGAGTTGGGTAGAAAAAGACCATGAGTGCACACCACATGGATCAATATAATGGATTATTTCAGTGCAAGGAAAATGCAATGGATTAAATAGTGAAACTTAAGCTACCATCCAATAATGGAGCAAAAATCCTAACTAGGACAATTATGTACTATTTTTAAAAAATAGGAAATTTGATTGTCGTCAGATTGTGGGTAAATATTAGAAGGCCAACATAATCTCACATATGACCTCACACTTATTACACTTTCACATGAACATGCAGTTTATATTTTGTAGGAAGCCTTTGTAGAGCATTTTGTATCATTCGATTGTCACCGAGTCGATCAAACACTACAATATTAAAAAGCACAAGCATCTTGACATGTTTAGAAGATATGTTGTGCCATGACCGAGAACGTTTCCCATAGTTCACATGTGGATGTTTGCATTCTCTATGTATTTAGGTTGTCATTACGAGATATCACCAAGATGACAAAATATTATGTGCCCCCATTTAGCTATAACTTGAAGTCATGTGCAACCTATCATATTTTCTTCATTTTTTATTTTGGCCCATACACAGAAATTATAGTCCTGTGAATAATGCGAGAGATATTGAGATGGTAAAGCAAAGCATACATAGTAGATATTATTTGGGAAGGGACAATCTAAGAAGTGGAAGATGTATGGGACATGCCGATAGTTAATCACCGCCTTTTTCTTTACAACTTTTCATTCATGTCTTCATCTTATCTAATAAATATAATGTTGTCCAATTCGAAGTCTCGAAGTAAAAATTAAAATTAAAATTAACAAAGGCCATTTCCTCCATATTTTATAAATGATTTCCATTTCTCTCACTTGTGTAAGGGATGGGTGTTGGTATTGTGGAACTAATGGACAAGGTAACATCACTTACTTAGTGTCCCCTCCATAAGGCTTATAATAGATGTGGTACAACTTTATTCTTAAGCTTGATAGTATTTTCGATTAGGTTGACTCATGTTACATTTTGTAGATGTACTTGTCAGTGTTGGGAGTAGAAATACCCCAAGTGCGAACTTTTTTATCCACAACATATTGTATGCCACAATATAATATAAAAATCCCACAAATCAAAAATCCTCCTTTGCATCGAAAAAAAACAAACTGTAAAAGTAAACACCATCACTTATATACAAAAAAATTAGGAAAGGCCAACTTAGAATCATACTCAAACTATACTACACAATACTGGTTATTGGATTTGTAATGTTAGCAAGTAATTGTGTCGACAATTTTTTCCCAAACTATACCAATGCCAACAAATAATGCCAATGAACATATATCACACAACTTTGGGTTCCTCTGTTGTTTCCTTATTACATTGGTCGTTTCTTCAAATAACTAGATCATATTGACTATAAATTTCCCCATGTCTCAACATATAGGTTGAAATCTCTTCTAAATGGCCTCGAGTAACATCCATGTACTTAGATTTGTTTGTTCATCTATATATTATAATCATCACACTCACAAACTGAATTATAATCTTCCAACCAATCAATCAAATTATAATATTCAAATTAAAACCTTACTTTCTTATAATCATGGATGACCTAGAGGATCAAATGAGGACACAATGCACACGAATAAAATTAATTCCCTCTTTTGCCAAAACCTGAAACATTAGTTACGTTAAAAGTATCTCTAAAGAAATTTCTTGATAATTGTACTAGTAAAGCATAAGGGAAATGAGAGGCCAATGTGTTGTGTGAGTGGTCATTGATGGACATCTTTGTTATTACTATTGCTGAGAGAAACCCTACTCATTAGCTTTATCCTTACTAACAAACTCTAATTGCAAATACTCATGAACTCTGTGACATAAAAATAGCTAAACGTACAATTCTGGTATATAACATATGTAGAATTCATGATTCAAAAATGTGAAAGTTTTCATTGGAAGTATTCAATGACCACATATTTATTTATGATATATCTTCAGAGTATGTTACCTCAATGACCTACATACCGCACCCCCTTTACCCTTCATATGATTGAAACAAATGACACATGTTTCATATATGTGTGGTCGTAAGAAAGAGAATTTTTGCATGGAATGCTTTATAATAGTGGTTACTATTTTTTTTGTGGCATCTAGTGTAATTTTTTTTATTTTTTTTAGTTTGGTTGGTTCTATAAATTTTTTTTAATTTATTAAGTTGTTTGAAATTCAATTGTTCTTTGCAAAATTAAGGAGAATTTTTTGTAGCCAATGATTAGTAGGGTTATATATAACTTGGTAATTGAAGAATAGGGCACATGTAATGTTGATTTGTAACAAATATATGGAAAAATCATCTTAACGCGGTAAACATTTTCTTTGTTTGAAAGATAGTAAACATGTATTTAATTATTCTGTTTGATAGGAAAATCAATGTAAATGTAGTGACATTGTATGTTGATTGTAGGAAAAGAATCTTTTAATAAAGGCATGCATCTTTTGGAGATTCATGTGGCAGTTCTACTTGTACATGTTATCTCTCCAAAATTCTTGGGGTGGTAACGGTGTTTGTGTAAACTAATAAGGGCATTCCAAGCTTTGAGGCAAGAGGTGGTTTTCCAGTGGGAGACCATTCAGAGCCCACTCGAGAAAACTAGAGGGCCTATTGTAGGATGCTGAAGGGGGTATTATAAGGAAATGCGTGGTGAGTCTCTCTGATGGTTGTCAGGAGATAAAAGTTTACTGTTGTTGACACCCTTTGAGTTGTCGATTTTGAAACCCTTTAAAAAACTAAGGCTAAGGCAGAAGTCTATGTCCATTATGTGTTTGATGGTTGGGCATAACCAGTGTTTAAAGTATCATATTAGCGCAGCAAGGAGGATGCAGTTAGATCCACTGTCTCTTTTTCATTATGTTCACAACTTGAATAATCACCTCCTGGTCCTAAGAAGAGGCTTTTACACATCAGTAATTGAATGGTGAGAAATGAGTGTTTTGATTATTTTACATTATCAACTGAAATGTGACATTTTCTTGCCAACTATCTGACAACTTATGTATTCTGCAAGTGATGGGTTTAGCCTAGTTGTTGCTTGCAAGGCAATAGATTGGTTTGTGTTGTTATGTCCTTAAGTTATTCATCATGGAATTATCTTTGTAGCTTGCATTTTCTATGGTAATGTCATTCCCGTTCATGTTTACAAAGTGTGGAGATATTGCTAGATGATCTCAATATTGTTAGCATATGCATATTCAACAATATGGGACAAATCCCAGTGCCATAATTGTGTATTGATATTACTGCATTAAATTTATAGGTTATTGATGTCCCAATTTGGAAAACAACAATAAACAATATGTAGTATGTAGATGTGCAAATCCAAATCTCAATCAGGGAAGGGGCCCTATGTTTGGAGATTGTGAATGATATAGCATATGACATCAAATTCATGGTCACATAGTTATAATTTTTTTACGCTAACATGAATTGTAATTTTAATAATAGCTAGCAGTCACATATAATGTATATAACAACCAAACCAATGCAGCACTAATCATTATAAGAAATACAAACAAATAAGTAGAATCTTGCACAATGCAACAGGCATGGTAATAACCAGAAAGTGCCTAGCCAAATGGAGAAATGCCCAAGTTTTTCCCTGGGCAGAGAACAAATTTGTGACTCTGTACAATACTTTCTCTAGACTAAAAAAAAATACAGAAACAATAAAAACATATCCCTGCGGACAATGCTGGGGTTTGTGCTATGCAGGCAGGATTGGGATGACAGAGGAAGCTTTGTCAATATTTCATGCAAATGAATGCTAGTTTCCCAGCTACCCAGATCTCAGAACAATGATAGAGATGCAAGGTAGAACATATATTGCCATGCGGGAAATCAGGGAAAGGTACCGCTGTTATAAGCAAGCTATAGACGACTCGCACCTCTAAATATAAATTTCCTAATTCTTTCCCACTCGACACATATATCTTAAGGGAAAATCCATAGATGGTTAAATTTGCATCAATGCAACAAATTTATAACAAGTTAACTGATGATAGCTTAACAAACCATCTCAAAGTGGAAAGGTTATTAATAAAGAGACTTCACAGAAGAGTTCCATTAACCCTACAAATATATAACAAATTAGTTTTCTATAGAAACAAGATAATGTAGACAATGGTATAATCACCTAATCCTAAATGCACACAACACCAAACTTCCTCTTCCTTCTTCGATGGCTCTCTCTTAAAAATAACGCCCAAATTTTACAAGATAGATTTCATAAAACAAAAACGCTTTGATGTTTCACTGAAATACACGATGGTTCTATGTTATGTTGTTTTTTAATAGAGATAACAAATAACAAAGAGGGTTTAGAAAGGTGTGTAGAGAAATATAGATAACAAATGCCCAAAAGAACCAAAGAAACAGATGGGTCCAAGACCATTATCAACATTCCATCAAAGAAGATATAAGAAGGGAAAGCAGGAAGCAGAAACAAATTATGACAGTTAACAAGAATCATATGCAAGGTCGCAGGTGATTCTTCAAAAGGTTTCTGATGTTTGGCCATCTACATTATCCTAATTTAGTGACTCTTGTTGGATACTAAGAAAATGGGAAACAAAGTGTTTTGGCATACATGTGTATGCCATTTGAATCACTAAAATATCATGGACACAATCTTTCACAAGATAAGGAACCATAAGCTTGGAACAAAAGGATGAAAAATAGTAGCAGGTGCTGCAAAAGGGTAAAAAATCTTTGGGTTATGAAGCCAACTCAATTGTCATATACCAAAGCTTTAAAATTCCATTAAATTTGTTGGATGAAAGTTTACAATCCAAATTAATAAATTCAAAGTAGCCAAACATAGATGCTGGAGATAGTAACCATGCTTCTGTGTGTGTGATAGGATCATTCAAGATTAGGAATTCCAATGATGATTAGGACCAAAATCGTGTTGCTTAAACACGCTCCTTGTCCAAGAATCATAAGTACTTTTTCATGCAATTGTCCCTAATGCTTTGAGGATGCTATCTTATGAGAATTATCAAGCACTTACTGTGCTCACAATGTTTCCTCAAGAACAAACTACTAATGTTAACCCAAAAAGTAGAGTTTCGCATTAATCATAGTCATCAAACGCCTCAAAACATCATTTATCCATGTTTTTTCAAATTTCTTATGTATGCAAATCTTTGAGGGTATGACACTTTAATACAAAAATTTTAGGCATGTTGCAGACCTTGACATTTTTATTGGCATACCAACGCCAAATCTTCAGGCAAGGTAGGGTTCAATGTATTTTAGTAAACACTTCAGGAGGATCCTGTTTGCCAACCCTATGCAGAAACACATGCTGAAAATATTCATAATGATGGCGATTGACACTCCTATAAATAAAGCCAAATTAAAAAATATGCATGTGTACATCATTGCATGCGAAAACTGAATGCCAAAAATTTATGACTATAGAACGGTCATTTTCAATGTATATCAAATACAAGAGAACTGAACACTATTTTCCATAATGATCATTAAGTCAGAGATTCGGTCTATAAGTAGATCTACAAAGTTCATCTGGACTTAGCAATCATGGAGCAAACATATCTGCTATTGTTCATGTTGATTTTCCACTCAAGTTTCTAAAATGTTAGTTATCTATGTTTTGCTCCAAAAAGAACATGACATCCTTCAACCTTTAGCTTGCCAAACATTTATAGTTGTCACAAATGTAAGCAAACGAAGTGATGATAAATGAATTCTTCTTCAATGACTGGTTAATACTTGTAAACAAATATAAAGCAGCGAAGCATGGCTCCATGATTGAATTTCTAGACCTGAATGCCAAAAGCTTATATATATAACCAGGCCCCCATAAATGAAAAGCATTGTGTCAATGGCTCCCAATTCTAACAGGGTTGAATTCAAACGACCTAAAATCCAACATACCCGATGAGGGAAAATGAGGTAGCTACTTATCTAAGTTCCTTGTTTTTGGTAAGTCATATATTCATCGGTAGAGTTACTCTTGAGAGTGCGTATACCCAATAGTCAACAATCTTGGGTAATAATATTAAATAACCAGTGATAAAAAATTCATCAAAAGGGTAAGGTGCTTATTCCACCTATTATACGATACATAAATTTCTACTGACACTATTGATCTGTGTATTGTACAATTGATCTTGGATTGTTATATTAAATTGCTACTCGTAACAAGGTCCAACAATATTGAAGTGTTTGTGTTGAGGCAAGCTATCCAGCTAACAATCGATCTAGGTAAGAAATTTAAAATTGCAAATTTTAAATCATTTAAAGAGAAAAAAAATCCTAATGACCAGCCTAAGTTAGATGGAAAAATGATGTGGAAAATAACTCAAACATAAAATGACAAATGGATTGTGTGAGATTATGAACTCTAAGGGACAGAAACAAAACGAATGGGAAATTGGGGTGATTAAACAACCAAAGATAGAAACAAAAAACAACAATTAGATACTGCATAAAGGAAATTTGATGGCATATATTCTATAATTCACTTATTACGGTAACGTGCAAAATTTCCATTTGGATCAATGAGTACGCGCATACCTTCCAAGGACCCATTTGCATTATATTTAGGTGGTTTTTCAGCAACCTGCAAAAGGATAAATATTTACATAGTTAATTTTTTGACAAGGAAGTCAAAATACACTCAAGAGTGTGATACAAAAGTGTTTAGAATGTTAACCGCTAAAGAAGCCTCATTGTATTGAGCACTAATGGACTCCGTAATTTGTACAATTTCAATTTCAACTATAGTAATCCGCTCAAGAATCTCTGGAGTGCTCACAAACCAAACAAACCTATTATAGAGTAGAATCAAAGGCCTTGTCAAGAAATTGAACAAATTGGTAATAGTAAAACCTGTGGATTGTACTCATCCTCAAATGGATAGATCCACGCTAAGTATAATTTTTTTCCAAATTATACAACTACAGTGACATCATTATTTTCTCCACTTCAATCAGTATTAAGAATTGGTTTTAGAAATGCAAGTAGGATTGCATACCTTTCAAGTGTGCCCTTGGTAAACCATGATATTTCATTTGCACTGGCCACCTCCAATACAATAGAATAGCCACCCTTTTCAATTTGTTCCTCGGTCGTCTTGAGATGTGACAGGAATGGCTTCAGAAGTCCAGAGGCCAACTTCTCAGTCACCCCACCACTCGATATAACCAGTTCGCACCTAGCAAAATCAACCCCAAAAATAAAAATCATACTTCAAATACAAATGGAGGATACAAGACAGTATATTCCAGGTAAGGTTACTACAAGTTTTACGCATGGAAATCTCAAAGCTTTAATTGCCTACCCTAGATTCTATCAGATCTACACATTCATATGGATCCTTGACCAAAAGACCAAACTGGCAACCACAAGTACCACCTAGTATCTCCAAATTTCAGCACATTTATTAAAACTCGATGCAAGCATATATTATGAAACAGATAGCTGGCCTAAAAGGATAAAATTTTAAGGGCATATTTGCAAAATTTTAGGAAAAACTACATAAATGCTAGTTAGTAGAGAAATTATGGGGAACATATGCCTCCCATGATGTCACATGTAATTAGAATAGAGCTTGTTTTTTAGTAATTAGCTGTCATAAGAATTTCTAGAGAAGGCTGTAGATTTAGGGAAGGAGCGGAAAACTCTAATTTAGAAGATGGAATTTGTTTCCTTGTTTGTAAATTCAGAAGCAAATGTGAATAAAAGAGGCGTTAAATGGCTACATTGAATTCCAGCTACGAGTGTGTTCAATTCTCCATTCCTCCTTGAGTCTGTTGAGCATTTACATTTGTGTACATTATGCATGTCAGGTCTGAAGGAAGAGCCTTTTGTATTTGGATGCAGAGCATTAGATCTGCAGGTCTGGCCTAGAGGCAATTACCTTAGTATTTAAGACAAATCGGCAAGAGGTGGAGCATCAAACCTAGTCCACTTAACACTACAACTGACATTGTTTCTGAGTTCCCTCCTCTCATTCCTGCACAATTCAAAGTTAATTCTAATTGTATCAGAGTTCAGATCTCTTCATAAGTTTGATCCCCACCAAGCTCGGGTGGCTTCTTGGTTGGGTGTTGTTCTTCATCTGCATGATTTGAAGTGGGTTTTCCATCTTCCTTTGACTCATCCCCTTCACCGTTAGAGGTGGGTTTCTTCTCTATTTTAGACACGTATTTTGAAATGGAGGAAACACCTCTCTTTTTGGGAGCCATTGGAATCTCTTTGCAAGTCTAAATTGAACATATCCTACAATGATGGCATTTCATAAGACCATATGTCTTTGAGGCATTTTGTCAAACAGTTCACGTACATGTTAATGCTTCCACATTTTGCATACATGTCTACAAAGCACTTGCAACTACATCATCCGACAAAAGTATATTCTGTATTATGCTTTGGTGGATGTCCTTACCCTGTTTCAAAGCTCCTATTTTGGCACATGTAGGGAGTATGCTAGAAAAAGTGAACTGATTAGGTTGGATAATTATTTGTTACATTTGGTGAAACAGTGTCAATGCATATGTACGGGTATAATAGATTTCCAATACTTCAAGGAATTTTCACCATTCAAAGTTTGAAAAGAGATACATGCACATGAATTCTAGGAAATATGCCAAACACCCAAAATGTTTCAGAAGTCCCCCCATTGCTTACATGTAGAAAACTAAAAATTCAATTGAATCGGATGACACAAGAATCAAAATCAAACCTGAAATAAGTAAGAGCCTTAGATTCTCTCAACGTGTATTCTGCAAACAGGGTTTATAAACTATGCGATCCAAAAAATTAAGGCCTCTAGGAAGTACTCATCATGCATTAAAATCCACATAACTGAAACCTGTGGGTATCTCTACTGGAAAATAATCTAAACATTTATCTGCAATCAAACTGAAACAGATGTGATTTTGGATTTCTTCCACCATTGAATTCATAGTCAGTTTGGTATGCTGAATCTTCTATTTTGTCCGATGATAGCAGAGTAGGAAGAACATCTGCATAAAAAATCAAGACAACCACAACAACTGGGTAGGATTTGAACATGCATCCTAGGTCAGGTATCGTTACAATAGGGTAGGACACACATGCAAGAAGAGACAAGTAGTGAAAGTAGGAGGGAAGAAAATGATGACAAGTACCTTAAGCATGAGAGCGTCGTCAACAACCTCAACCAGGCTGCGCTGATGTGTTGAAAAGTTGGAGGGTCAAATATTTTCCTGCAGCGATGACAACAACGATTCGCACCACAACCGTCCACGTGAACCCGCTGATGGAAGTTATCATGGTTGTGTTTACAAATTTAAAAGAGTAGTACCTGTGCCTTATGAAATTTGATGCATGTTGTGTGTGAGGAGGAGAAACCCTTCTTATTATTATCATTTCTCATTATATGTCTTGATAAATAGCTTGACGTGGTTGAATACATCTCATGTGTCTGAACATAGCCTTCCACAAGGAGAAATCCAAGTCCCGTTCTTCTCACGCTTCTAATTTATGTTTCAAAAAATATATAATTCCTCCTTGTACCTCCAAACTAATTTCCACAACTACTAATAGAATTCAGATGAACCGTAGAAGTGATTGCATCATGTAATTCTTTTGTATATTTTTCCATGTCATCATAATTGTGATCAAGAATGGGAATTCTCTTTCTGGTTTTCATGGTATTTCCTTCAATAAAATTAATTTCCATTGTTTGCATGGATAACCCCAAAAAAATTTATGGTCATTGGAACATATTTGTTCCTATCTCTCAAATTTTCTTGAGAGTAGGGTTATTTGGATGTTGGATCGTTGAAGAGTGACCAGAGTATTGTTTAATCACTTCTACTATTCATGGGCTGGTTTATAAACAAGTGAGGTGTGTAGGAGGGATGCTCAACTCATGCCTATTCCACTAGAACTGACAGCCAAATATACTACTAATTCCATCACCACTTCCCTGCCCCTAGATCCTACTCATAACTTGAACAAATCTTAATTTATTTTTATAATGACTTTGTTGAATTAGAAAATCGATTCCTCCAATTTCATGTTTCTTACCATTTGATGGGTGATCTAGGTCATGGCATTCGCCTCTCTCTAGCGGCTATTATTGAAAGAAACATGACTTTCTTTCCACATAATTTGGAACACATTTCCACTAAGTATAGAATGTATTATTGTTGATGTCGACATATACACCCAAAATACTTTGGAGATGATAAAACATGTTCTACTCAAATGTACTACAATGGGAAAGGTAATTGCACCGAAGACATATATACAGTCAAAATGTATATGCATGGAGGCTTGTCAAGACTGATGGATTACAATGAATCAAAGGTGCAAAGGGAGGTTGCAGTACATGCATTGAAATCCAACGCTCATGCACCACTGTAGACTGGTGCCTTGAAAGACTGTCACACTGCAGTCCACATCTGCAATAACATTACCATCATGTACCTCAAGAATGGTGTTACATAGGTTATAGTGCACGTGGCACAGATGCTCAAAAGCAAAAGTAAAATCAATATAACTAGGTATTATGCCCGAATGAAACACCTCGTAATCCTCAATCTTCTTCTTCTTCCACATACAACAAAGAAAACAATGGCAGGAAATAGGTTCCTTTCAGAGACCATTGAACCCACTCTAACATTAGATACAAATCTAGATCAATCAATTTATATATAGTAAAATGAGGAGATATTAGGGTTACAGATTTATCTCTATGTGTAGGTCTAATTTAACCCATAATGGTGTTAATTCTAGGATGGCTATTTGTGAGAGCTTCATTTAGCACAGTTCTCCATAAAGTTATATTTATTTATTTAATTTAATTCTCACTACAACTATCCAATAACAACAAAATTTACAATGTTAACTAGAGTTTCAGTGTGGTTAACTCCTCTGGATCTCAAATAAAGTGATTTTATTATTATGCAAGGAAAATGATGAGTTTGAAAGGTTGTTAAGGATGTGTTGCTCTCCATGTTCTGCTTTGGGTTTTGAAGAGCACTTAACGTGATTTGTGGGTTTATTTTACATGGGTTTCTTTTTCGCGCTCAAATTTTATTTTGCTATTAAATAAATGGAGAAACAAACAACAAATACGATACTTTTGAAGCTATACAACTTATATCATATCTTTTTAACCGCAATATTATCAATCTAAGGAATATACATATATATCAAATACCCTTAAAAACAAATTTTAAATATGTCCTACCTCTGTAAACCCTAAATTTCCTACATTAAAGTTGTCCTCTTAAGAAAAAATTGATAATGACATTCAAGATGAGGATAAATCTAAAATATATATAACCTACAAACCCTAAAATTTCATTGTTATACTTGTCATATCAAGGAATTAATATTGATAAAAAGGCATGCAAAGTGTGGGTGATGTTTAATTATTGTGAAAGCTCCCAACACCAATAAAATGTGTGCAAGCAACTTGCCTTACTTACTAGTGATAATACTCTAAATTTATTTATATTATTGGAAAATGAGAGAGCCCTTAAAAAATATCTATATTGAATGCCCTTAAAAATGAATTTATAATGTGTCCTACCTTTGTAAACCCTAAATTTCCTACATTAAAGTCGTCATATTAGGAAAAATTTGATAATGGCATTCAGGATGAGGATGAATCTAAAATATCTATAACCCGCAAACCCTAAAATTTCATTTTTATACTTGTCATATCAAGGAATTAATATTGATAAAAAAACATAGAAAGTGTGGGTGATGTTTAACTGTTGTGAAAGCTCCCAACACCAATACGATGTGTGCAAGCGACTTGCCTTACTTACCAGTGATAATACTCTAAATTAATTTATATTATTGGAAAATGAGAGAGTGCTCTATTTGTATTTGTTTGATAGGTGGATGGAAGATTTGGACGTGTTTTAATATGTACTAACCAAGAGGTGTAGGTACATATAAAAAAATTATAATAGGTAAAAGAGGGTTGAGGGGACCCTACCACGTACAAAGTTTACAAATTTTTAAAGAAAATGGCCAAGGGAGTATCCATTGAAGCACATATTGAGACACAGACCAACCCAACTACAAAACAAAAGTATCCACCATAGCAAAAATAGACATAGAAAAACTAACAGCAGGAGTCCACCAAACTAATAGCAGAAGTCCATGAACTAACAACATAGCAAAAAATAAAGAAAACATCCCACACAGGAGTACCCTTCAATATTCTTTTATTAGATCACCCACTGTATGCATGCACCCATTTCATTCCTTAACCAAGTTGGCTATAGTAGATTTCCAGAACTTATAATTCAGCTCTGTTATCTCCACTTTAGGGCCAATTCCTTCTTTTTCTTTAGTCTTTGTTATTTCCATGGAATGGATCATCTCAACAAGGAATTTAAGATGGTGGATAGTGCTTTTTACATTGAGTATCTAAACATCTCTGATTCGAAGAATAATCCCCTTCATCTTCAACATGTCATTCTCCATGGCTAGGCATCTTTCATTAGAAATTTTAAATTGTTCACTAAGAACAATAGATGTCATCTTTTCCACTTTTTCTTGCAACTCCCTTAGGTCAATTATCACCACGTTGATCTTGTGTCTGTTTATGTTGGTTTCTAACCTGCAATTCTCAAACTCCCTCATAAAAACATTGGATTTGACCGATGAATCCTGGGCTTTAAACAAGTTGTTTTGGGTAGTTTTGAGGGTGTGCATGCTTTCAATAGCCTCCTCCGAGTTTTTAGATCTTTTTTCTCCTGAAGTTTTAGGATCTTTCCCGCTAGCCATCTCCTCACTACTTTCCCCTTTGCAAGCTTCTTCATCATGATTATCACTAAAGTCAGGAAGGTCAATGTCCTCTTCCTGATGCTCCCCCGAGTCTGAGATTACTTCCAAATTCTCTTGTGGCTCAGAAGCCCCGCCCTCCTTGCACTGCTCCTTAACACATTCCTTAGCCAGATGGGATCTGGTTCTTTTCACCACAGCCTTCCCTAAAACCTCTAAGCTAGGAGTAACTTCAAATTTCCCCCCTAAAATATCTTTATTTAAGTAAGCAGAAGCCCCTAATTTTTCATTTTTGCCAATGAGGGGAGTTCCCAACTTGAGTAGGGCTTTGATGAGGCCTTGATGTAGTAGCAGGGAAATAGTGCCTTTCTCAACCTAAGCAATTGATTTAGCCAAGGAGAGGTATAAAAAATTGGGGAAATTATAGGGCCTATTGTTTCTGACATGGTTCAGCATAGGAAAATGGTACCCATAAATCACCTTGTAACGACCTTCCAAAGTAATATAAGCCATAATTAACTAAGAAATTTCATTGTAAGGATGGGGAAAATTCCCTCTTGCATAACCATTATGGAGAGAAACAGGCACACCCTTACCTTGCATAAAGCATTCAATATCCTAAATGTAGTCTGACTTGGGCTTGAAAGTGCTTCTTCCTTCCTGAGACAAACATGAGACTTTAGCTATAAGCTTCGGAGAGATATTGAAGGAAAAATTCTCGACCCTCACATGGCCTTCCTTCCATTTTTTTGCCACAACTTTGCTTAGTTTTTCATCATTCCCGTCGAAGATGTTGAAATTTTTTAGCAACCCAACCTTATCAAGTAGATCCTCTACCTCTTTTGACATCGACAAGATCTTGCCAGGTTTTGTTCTCACTAAATCTCCGCCCATTCTACTAGTTTGATTCTTATTCCTGTGATGAGAATTGTTTCCTTTGTTTGGGTTGCATTTACCACACTTGTTGACAAACTTTTGAATTAATAGAAGATCAACCTAGACCTTGAGATGATGTGAAATGAAGGCTTACACAAGTCTAGGATTCATAATATCTTGATGAGTCATATAGAAGGAATTATTACATCCTCATTTGAAGGTATGATATTAGGGACACATTCCCTATTCAAGATGTCTATGAAGTTAGCTTTTATATAGGTAAGTTCCTCAACCACATTTCAATCCTTAGCTTCCACCCCCTTGTTAGCCATCAAGTTAGCTAGTTTGTTTCCTTCCCGGAACACATGTTGGAAGGATATTTCATCAAAGGAGAACAATTTATACTTAGTGTTATTTATGAAGTCTTCTATAGAGATGGAGGAATTATTTTTTCCCTTCATACACGAGATAATGTTCAAAGAATCCCCTACCACAATTACATGTTTGAAGCCTTTCTCTTCTGCTAACTTCACCCCCCAGAACATCACATTAGCTTATATAACATTGTTAGATTGAAATCCCAAGTAAAAGAAATAGGCTAGGAGAAACATTCCTTCAACATCATGAAAAAATCCTCCTCCTCCCGCTTTCCCCAAATTCCCTTTAGCAACACCATCGAAACTGAGTTTGATAACCCCTTCATAAGGAGGAGTCCACTTAACCCCTTCTCTAGGGTTGTTCTTCTTTGGTTGAGGGTCACATGTTAAATTCCATTTCCTTAAGATATGTTGTTCACAGTAAATGACTTCCACTTCTTTATTCTTTAGGATAGAAAATTTATTTATAATAGCCTGTAAACATTTTTTTAAAATCAACCTAATAGGAAGTTTCTTGTTATTAAAGATCCTCATGTTTCTTTCTTTCCATATTTCTCACCATACGTGAGTCAGGCTTATTATCCAAAGATTTTTCAGCCCTTGACTGATGAAAGGGCATTTCCATTGATTCCAGGGTGATTGTATCTCTTTAGGGTTCACCCAACTAACCAAGAACATACTCATAATATAAGATAATATGTCATGAGAAAAAGGGCATTCCAAGATACATAAATATTTTATTATAAAATGATATGTAAGTAAAAGACAAGTAGATTAAAGATTGGAAAAAGAGGACACACATTTAATATGTAGTGTAAGAGTATTTATTAAGCAATATTCCACCTACCATGTAACAATTAGATCAACAATACATATGAAAGCCGTGAGGGGGAGTAATTTTGTTTTGGTTTGTTTTTTCTTTTAGGGGGCGGGCCTTTTTTTTGTTGCATTTTCACTTCCGCAATATTTTTCTACCACTCCTTACATGCACATATATACATATAAAAAAATTCCGCAACATCTTGAACAACACCCCTTTTATACTTCAAAGGATTTCCATATGTGATGTCATGTTGTTCTACATTTGAGTTTCACATTGTTTCTACTTTCTATTTTCACTGCATCCACACTTTTCCATCCTCTAACCCCTACATCTTCACCCCAATTCCTCTCCCAATGTTTCTCTCCTTCCAATATGAATCCTTCAAAAGACCCTCTTTGGTGTTTCCAGCATCCCACTTGTCTACATCTCTGTGGAGGCCCATTTTGCGGCAAGTCAAAAGACCCTGTTTGGGATGAATCTAAAATATCTATAACCTGAAAATCCTAACATTTCATTGTTATACTTGTCATATCAAGGAATTGATATTAATAAAAAGGCATACAAAGTGTGGGTGATGTTTAATTGTTGTGAAAGCTCCCAACACCAATACAATGTGTACAAGCAACTTGCCTTACTAATTATAATACGCTAATTTTATTTATATTATTAGAAAACAAGAGAGTTCTCTATTTGTATTTGCTTGATAGGTGGATGGCAGATTTGGACGTGTTTTAATATGTAGTAACCAAGAGGTTTAGATACATAAATATTTTATTATAAAATGATATGTAAGTAAAATACAAGTAGATTGAAGATTTCCAAAAGATGACACATATCTTAGGTGATTTAGGAAAGTTCATTCTTTCCCCCTAGGTGATTTTAGGAGTTCATTTGCAAGTTACAGGCAATTGTGGGAAGGGCTATCATTGGCCTTCCTAGAGCTGGAGCAACCTCACTGAGTAAAGAAAAAGATCCTAAGTGGATGTGGAGGTGATCCAAAGATCTTAAGACATCATGGAGATGATTATGGAATATTTTGGAAGGTCTCAAAGAAGTTAGGGTAGTTTTGCCAGAATTAGGGTTCACAAGCCTAGGCAATACATAAGCCTAAAAACAACTTTTAAGCTTCATAAGAAGATTCTGGGAGCTCTGGATGGAGTTAGGAGTAAAAAAAAAATCACCAGAAAGATAATTCCAATCCCTAAATGATGGTGAAATCATATTTTTCACAACACTTTGGTGCATTAGGTATGTGGAAGCTTTTCTCAGGCACAAGTGGAGTAGTAAATCAAAAATCCAATTTTTCATGGATCAAATGGAAGAATCAAGACATTATACCCCCACCATTGGATTAATAAGTCATTTCCAGTCAGGATCATATAAAATTTCACCAATAAATTCCACCAGGAGGTCAAGTAATCATCGTTCCAAGTTACTCTCTTGGAGACACTTCAGGAGTTAGTCAATTTTTGAGAGGACATGTGTCAGCACCAAGAGCCTGGCGTGATTTTATGTCCCCGACATCCCTGAGGTCAGGTACACCAACCTTGGAAAAATGCACCCAGTCCCCATGTGACCTTTGGGACCCTCATGTGACCTTCAAACTTGATAGTTCGGCCCCCAGGTGCATTTTTGGAGCTCAAATTCCTTGTCGTTAGATCAAAGACATGTGTCAGCTCCAGGACCACCGTGGAATTTGATGTCCCTCACATCCCCGAGGTCAAGGAAAAAAGACATGGAAAAATGCACCCATCCCCTATGGGGAATCCTTTGGTCATCCACGTGACCGGATTTCAGCCCCCAGTGCTTCTAGTGTTTTTCAAGCAAATCCCCTGCTATCGGATCAAGGACACGTGTCATCCTCTTGCTCACCGTGGAATTTGATGTCCCTCATGTCCTGAGGTTAGGGACATTAGACATGAAAAAATTTCCCCACCCTTGCATGAGAATTTTTTGAATATTCAAATCCTGGCACTTAGCCATTTCTTCCCCCTCATTTCTCCTTCACAGCTTCTCACCATGTCATGGCCTTGTTCTTGCTTGTCTAGACACCCGGTCCACCATTACTAATCTGAACCAGCTCCGTCATGGTCACCAAACTCTCCACACCATGAAAACATAGCAATATCAGAGAAAAAAGTGTTGAAGAAATGAAGAACGGGAAGAAAATGAAGGTTTTTTCCAGATAACTGTGAAGTCACCGATCGAGAAATCTTCATATCTCACAAGATACAAGTCAGATCGAGGTGTCATCTTCTGCAGACTTCCAAATTTTTCAAGATGATCATGATGCAACAAATGGGAGGTCAAATGGTGCTCAAAATTATTTGTTCCAACAAAATCCTCACTTCGTGCACCGACTCACATTCGTCGGATTTCCCATCATTCCAGCAATGGAAACGAGCTAAAAACTTGCACACGAGCTCCAAATGAAAAACCTATCGCAATGGAGTTGTTTTCATTGCAAATGGAGACAAAAACCAAGACCTATAAATTTTGAGCTCCATTAATGGCCACCATGGTAGCTCCGTGCTCGAAGCCACTGCTAGGTGAAAAATTTAAATTTTATTTCCCTGACATTCTAGTGGGAAAAATTATGTGAAATTCGGAGGATGTGACTGTGATGATGAGATGAATCTAAAAAAATAGACTCCATCTCAAATTGAGCATCAGAAATCCACTTTCTAAAAATAGTAAGCTTTCCTACACATGTTTGCTATTTTTGGTAAGTCTTCGTCAAAAGCAGCTATGGAAAAGGTAGTGTGCACTGAAGACCTCCAAGAAGCCAGAATGATTATCCAGAGCAGAAAATAGTGAAAATGATCACTTACTAAAAATAGTAAGTCCCTTATATAGGTGCTTACTAAAAATAGTAAGTCACCCAAGAAGTGGTCAAAGCAAAGGTAGTGTGCACAAGATCGAATGAGGGAGTTCATCACATCACGATGGTCGAGAAGAGGAAAAAATCACCTCTCACTAAAAATAGTAAGCCTTCCATCTGGACACTTACTATTAATAGTAGGTTGTTCTCAAAGGGAAATTTTGGCACAATGAGACATAGAGGGGTGATCATCTCAGGGAACTGGACAATATTTTTTCAACACTCACTACATAGTTTGGGTCACAAGTATATCATACGCAGGCTAGGAGTTGTGGTCATCAGTGGAATAGTTCACTCAACTTGGTGAGTATTCATGAGCTAATTTGAAGGAGTTTCACAGTGTGCAAGGAGTTCAAAGATTTAGAGTTTCACTGCATTTGGATCTTTCCATCAACGAGGACCAACAGACTTCATTGGGAATGACATCTCCTCTTCTTCTTCTCTCTCTCTTTCTCTCTCCTCTTCCCCCCAACTTTCTCTCACTTTCCAATATTCTAATTTCACGTTGGGGTTGCACTTTTTCATATGTCCTAATGTTCCTAATGTAATAAGTCACCTTTATGTTATAAAAAGGGACTTAATATTCTCCTAGGAAGTTGAAAAGTTTTAAGTTGCACAAGGACATATGAAAAGCCATTGGGGGTAGATGATAAGTCACCTCTCATTCTATAAATTGTAACACCATTCCCATTTCAAAGGGTTGGTCATTAATTTTGTAAGCTCAAGAGTGCATTCTACCTTGAGAGAACAAAGGAGATAGCCAAATTCTTCCTTTCCCCCCTTCTCAATTTCCTCCATTTCTCCACTATGTACAACTTTGTTTGAGAAATTAATACAAGAAGGAGTTTCTAGCTTTCTTTGACTAAGGGATTTCTTGATACTTTGTGTTCATCAAATTTCATTTGGTCTTAATGATGCTTACAAAGTTGTTTCTTCTCATAAATTCATGTGATGATACTTCTAACTAGTGTGTGCAGGAATATGATTTTCTACCTGCAACATTAGTTCTCCTACCTCTTTTCTCACTCCCCTTTCCCACTCTTCAGAAAAGTCTTCCCTAGAAAGATATTTCTAGCTTTTCCATAGGGTCAGTGGAGTGCCCCTATTGGATCCCTGGTCAAAAGGCCACCACAGAAATCCACATTTTCTCATGCATGCATATACGACAGCTACACCGGTTAAGTAGAGGGACTTAGATTCCCAGAGCATTGGCAAGAAATCCACAAGTTTTTCCACCCAAAAAATTTTCTCACCAATAGTTTTTGGTGCCCATTATGGGGCATATTTAGCAACATCTGCACCCAAAATATGACTGCAAGGTCCCAAAATACAAAAAAAATAAAATATTAAAAAAGAAAAAAGAAGGTTAATGGAAATCCATTATTGAAAGATACACTATCAATTCATGCACGTGACCTTTCATATTCCATAGTGTCTTTTCATATTCTCACTTCAAGAATTTCCAAAATCTGGCTGAAGGAAGATACACCAGGTTGAACAGGTCAAGAGGTGGTGTTGTTTCCAATTTCAAGGCATTACAAAATAAGTAGAAACGAATTAGAGATAATCCATACTTCTTCTCTTAAGCCTCCTCTCCATTTGACACTTCGAGCAATTCACTTGGCAATACTATCAAAACTCTTGTTGATACTACCCCTTCAAATTCTCCCATTTTTCCATCACCATTAAGCATTGAGTTCCTGAAAGAAGAAGATTTTGAAGAATAATTTGTAGAAGCAAGGGCTAAAGAAGAAGAAGAAACAATGATGGTTGATGAAGTAGAAAGACCTCAACCCATTGTTCCATGGGGAAGGAATACAAGCCCACTTTCTCTTGAACCACCTCTCCATGATCTACCAACAAGTTCCCACAAGAACTTGCCAAAGTTCAAAGGTGAAAAACACAACATCCTAAAGAACACATCATTTCCTTCATGCCATCATGTGGAATTCTTGGTGTCCAACATGAAGATGTTACTGTAAGATTGTTCGTGGAGTCCCTCCAAGAAAAAGCAATAGAATGGTTCTACCTCCTGCCTGCTCGATCCATCATTGGTTGGAATGACATCAAGACTGCCTTTGAGGAAATATTTAAATCAACTGAAGACTGTCAAGACCTCTTGGTGCAGTTGGCTCAAATGAAGAAAGGAGAAAGTGAAACCATGAGAGACTTCATGGCTCACTTCGAATGGTTGCTTCACAGGATACCAGAAGAAGATTCGCCATCTGAAAACAATATCAAGAGATTCTTCATCAATGCTCAATCATCAGAAGTAGGATTTTTTCTATGAAGAGCCCAACCAAGGAACATTGTAGAAGCACAAAGGATGGCCATTGAACTTGATGATGATCTCATCCTCTCTGGAAAGATCAAGAATCCATCAAAGGGCAAGGCCCAACATCCTGGAGATGAGAGAACCAATCCATCATTGCAAAAATTGGAAAATGAAATGGCGTTATTGAGGAGGGAGATATTTGAATGAGTTTCTTCCCAAAGAAGCAATGAAAATCAGATTGCAGGAGCACCCCAAAGGCTTGCCTTAGAGGCCCCACCCATGAACGTAAATTGCAGATTTCAAGAAAGTGAAGAAGAACTTGAACAAGAAAGTGAAGGTGGAAACTTCCTAGAGATCGATGAACTTGAGAATGATAGAAAAATCAGATTTTGTGAGTATTCTGGAGGTGATGAAGAAGACGAAGAGGATGCACCTAGTTTCTCATGTGTAGTATTCACTCATTCTCAGTCCAAGAAAAGAGCATCTCCCTCCACTACTATGAAAGAAAAGAAGGTTGATGATCCTCCTGTGTGAATCCACAAAACAAAATAATCATTGAGGATCCCCACTTCCATCTTCCATGAAGTCTGCATTGTTGGAGCCTGATCCTGTATCAAGTAAGAAGGCTCCCGCAATCCCAAGTAAGTCTTCTGATGTCTCTTCCAATTCTAAATCTAAATCTTCTCCTGTAAAATCTAGTACTTGAAATCTCCTAGTGTACCTTTCAAAATACCCTCCATTCCCCAAAAATCTAATCCTGCTCCTAAGCCTATCCTAAATCCAAAATCAGTCCCTTCATCCCCCTTGTCTGCATCTGCTCCCTCTGACTTCATAGAATATGAAAACAGAGCCAAGGTCCAGATTACCTGAAACTAAATATTTGCAGACCCATCCTGAACAATTTGAGAGGTTTGTTCAATACATCAGGAATGGTAGTCTAACACCCAATGATGTAACTTCTAGTTCCTAAAGGAATGTTTACCAAACCCACCTACACCTACCTCACAGAACATGTTTTCTTTGATTGCATCAAAGACTGATAAATTTGAACCTTTCTATGTCTCCCTTCTTGTTGGAGAATATGTATTGAACAACTGCATAATAGATTCAGGTGCCTCAGATAATGTCATGCCCGTGAAGGTTTCCAAATCTCTCAAACTCACCATGACTCCACCTGGTGGCTCTTGTTACTCTTTGGAGTCAAAAGAGGTCCCACTTGTAGGGAAGGTCAAAGATGCACAGGTGGCTCTTGCCAGATTTCTCAGACAAGAAAATTTCAGCGATGATTTTGGTAGCAGATGTCCCAGCCTCGTTCAGAATGTTGTTGAGTAGAAGTTTCTACCAAGACTTGGGAGGAAAAATTCAGATGAATTGGTCATCCACAACCATACTAGTGAAGGGAGACATGGAGAAATTTCTTCCTGAGAAGAAGATGAGGTACATGGTATGAAATTCCAGAAGCCCAGAAGCTAACATCTTGTATCAAGGTAGCAGGTAGATGAATCACTTTGTGGCAACTGAGGAGGAAGAGGATATCCCCATCTTGATAGGTCCAGACATGCCTTCCTAGAGAGATTTGGATTTTGAAGAAGCATTGAGGAGATTCGAGTTACAAGAGGGCAGCCCCGAATTACTAGATGATGCAAACCATGAAGAAGAGGAAATGGTTCTTGATGATTTTCAAAAGAAAAGTCAGCTTATGTGCTTATCCATGATGAGGAGTTTTCTCATTCCCATTTGAAGATGAAGATCCCTTGATCATGCCATCTATGGAAGAGACCAAACCAGTTTGTGATGAGCCTCGTGAAAGGTTTGAAATAAATTTGTACAAGAACTACTAAGAGCGTGGAAGAAACAAAGACCCTGAGCTCAGTCTTGAACTTTTAATGCAAGCCATGAATCTGCAAGACAAGTGTGAAGCTGATTTGGAAACCTTAACCAATGTGAAGGTTGGCCATATTCAGATAAGGAAAGATGAAAAATATGATGCCGCTATTGAGCTAATGGTTGATGGATGCAATGATGAAATGGAGATATTTTCTTTCCCATTTGCAGAAGAAGATTTCCATGATGAAGAAATAGAAGAAAGAAGTTTCGAGGCCTCTGAAGATGAAGCTATTTTTGATGAAGGATTGGTAGAGTGTAAAAATTCCCAAGATGATGAGGTAATCCCTCTAGATAGTTTCCTTGAGCTGAAAAATGATTCTTCAAAGGCGTACAAAGAGGAGCTGTAGGAAATGATGACGCATAACTCCGTGCAAGAAATATTGGATGCAGTAGAAGTTTCAGAAGATCCCGAGCTGATTCTTGATCTCTTCACTTGTGTCATGGACATACAAGAAAAGTATGAGTTTTCCTCCGAACCTCCCGTCATTACTCAAGTGCCTCATAGTGGAATAGAGATAAAGGATGAATCTAATGTTTCTCATGGAGAAGATGTCAATAAGCATAGACCCAGGAAAGAAGAAAGTAACTCAGAATATTCAAGGAATTGAAACAAAAATTAGCTTTGGGGCAGTGATGAGATGCTCGATGGAGAATCAACTATATGGATAAACATGGAAGGAAATTGGCACTATGAAACTGATTTCAAAGAACATGAAGGCAATGGAATTTCCAAGAAAGGACCTGAGCATCAAGAAGCTCACATGGACTCACTCCTACCAAGTACATAGAAAATTGTGAAAGCACCTAGATTTCATAAGCAATTGAGGAGGGGAGGCTACTTTCTGGAACCTGTCAATGGCTTTGTAGAACATCATCATTCAGTGTTGCCTCTTCAGGGTTAACTTTTGAGAAATGAAAATTACTTCAGTGAAAGTGGGTTGTCCCCTCACCTTGTACCATAGGTGATTTCTAGGTGTGTTTCCCTTTGTATTTGGTGTGTTTCCTTCCTTTTGTGTGTGTGTGTTTCCTTTTGTGTGTGTGTGTGTTTTCCTTCTTCTCTCTCTCTTCTCTCTCTCTTGTTGTTGTAAGTTGTACATGACTCCGCAGGGCCCAATGGATAAGGCACTGGTCAATATATATGGTAAAGTTGAGATCCTGGGATTCTCATGTCATGTCATCACTATGCTCAGTCCATAACATGTCCCCAAGCTAGAGCCATTTATTTTGTGCAAATGTGCAACGAGGAAATTAAAAATTCCCGAGCATGACAACTATACCCCAGTGTTAATTTTTTCAAGTCTCATTGTTCCAAGACACCTCAGGTTTGTCCAGTCAGTTCAAGTGACCTCCTATTTAATGTCATATCATCCCCCTAGGTGATTTAGGAAAGTTCATTCATCCCCCCTAGGTGATTTTAGGAGTTCATTTGCAAGTTATAGGCATTTGTGGGAAGGGCTATCATTGGCCTTCCTAGACTGGATCAACCCCATGGAGTGGAACAAAGAGGAAAAATTCAACATGGAGGTGAATTGAAGACCTTATAACATCATGGAAATGATTTTGGAAGGTTTTGGAAGTTTTGAAAACTTGGAGCAGTCTGAATGCCAAAATTAGGGTTCACAAGCCTAGGTAGTACACATGCCTAAAAATAGCTGTTGAGCTTCAGAAGAAGATTTTGGGAGCTCTGGATGGAGTTAGGAGAAAAAAAAACATCTCTGAAAAGAGGATTCTAATCCCTACATGATGGTGAAATCATATTTTTCACAAAACTTTGGCGCATTAGGTCTGTAGGAAGTTTTTCTTAGGCACAAGTGGAGTACTAAATCAAAAATCCATTCTTTTCAGGAATCAAATGGAATAATAAAGACATGAAACCCCCACCATTGGATTCAAAAGGTAATTTCCAGTCAGGATCATATAAAATTTCACCAAAAAATTCCATCGGGAGCTCAAGATATCATCATCACAAGTTGCCCTCTTGGAGCGTGTTCGGGAGTTAGCCAAATTTTGAGAGGACACGTGTCACTCCAGGAGCCTAGTGGGATTTTATGTCCCTAAAGTCCCTGAGGTTAGGTACACAACCTTGGAAAAATTTTCCCAGTCCCCATGTGACCTCTGGGACCCTCATGTGACCTTCAAACTTGACAGTTCAACCCCCAGGTGCATTTTTGGAGCTCAAATTCCCTGACCGTCGGATCAAAGACACGTGTCAGCTCTAGGACCACCATGGAATTTGATGTCCCTCACGTCCCTGAGGTCAGGGACATAAGACATGGAAAAATTCACCCAGCCCCTATGGGGAGTCCTTTGGTCATCCACGTGACCGGCTTTTCAGCCCCCAGTGCTTCTAGTGATTTTTCAAGCAAATCCCCTGCCATCGGATCGAGGACACGTGTCATCCTCTTGCTCACCATGGAATTTGATGTCCCTCACATCCCTGAGGTCAGGGACATCAGACATGAAAAAATGCACCCCACCCTTGCATGAGCATTTTTTGAATATTCAAATCTGGCACTTAGCCGTTTCTTCCCCCTCATTTCTCCTTCACAGCTTCTCACCATGCCATGGCCTTGTTCTTGCTTGTCTAGACACCCGGTCCACCATTACTGATCCTGAACCAGCTCCATCATGGTCAAAAACTCTCCACACCATGAAAACACAACAATATCAGAGAAAAAAGTGATTGAAGAAATGAAGAACGGGAAGAAAATGAAGGTTTTTTGCCAGATAACTGTGAAGTCACCCGATCGAGAAATCTTCATATCTCACAAGATACAAGTCGGATCGAGGTGTCATCTTCTATAGACTTCCACATTTTTCAAGACAATCACGATGCAACAAATGGGAGGTCAAATGGTGCTCTAAATTATTTGTTCCAACAAAATCCTCACTTTGTGCACCGACTCACATTCGTTGGATTTCCCATCATTCTGGCAATGGAAACGAGCTAAAAACTTGCACATGAGCTCCAAATGAAAAACCTATCGCAATGGAGTTGTTTTCATTGCAAACAGAGACAAAAACCAGACCTGCAAATTTTGAGCTCCATTAATGGTCTGCATGGCATCTCTGTGCTCAAAGCCACTGCTAAGTGAAAATTATAAATTTTATTTCCCGGCATTCTAGTGGGCAAAATTATGTGAAATTCGGAGGGTGTGACTGTGACGATGAGCCGAATATAAAAAATAAACTCCATCGCAAACCGAGCACTAGAAATCCACTTTCTAAAAATAGTAAGCTTTCCTACACATGCTTGCTATTTTTGGTAAGTCTTCATCAAAAGTGGCTATGGAAAAGGTAGTGTACACTGAAGACCTCCGAGAAGCCAAAATGATTATCTGGAGCAGAAAATAGTGAAAATGATCACTTACTAAAAATAGTAAGTCCCTTATATAGGTGCTTACTAAAAATAGTAAGTCACCCCAAGAAGTGGTCAAAGCAAAGGTAGTGTGCACAAGATCGAATGAGGGAGTTCATCACATCACGATGGTTGAGAAGAGGCAAAAATCACCTCTCACTAAAAATAGTAAGCCTTCCATCTGGACACTTACTATTAATAGCAGGTTGTTCTCAAAGGGAAAGTTTGGCACAATGAGACATAGAGGGGTGATCATCTCAGGGAACTGGACAATGTTTTTCGACACTCACTACATAGTTTGGGTCACAGGTATATCATACGCAGGCTAGGAGTTACGGTCATCAGCGGAACAATTCACTCAACTTGGCGAGTGTTTGTGAGCTAATTTGAAGGAGTTTCACAGTGTGCAAGGAGTTTGAAGATTCAGAGTTTCACTGCATTTGGAGCTTTCCATCAATGAGGACCAACAGACTTCATCGGGAATGACATCTCCTCTTCTTCTTCTCTCTCTCTTTCTCTCTCCTCTTCCCCCCAACTTTCTCTCACTTTACAATATTTTAATTTTAGGTTGGGGTTGCACTTTTTCATATGTCCTAATGTTCCTAATGTAATAAGTCACCTTTATGTTATAAAAAGGGACTTAATATTCTCCTAGGAAGTCAAAAAGTTTTAAGTTGCACAAGGACATATGAAAAGCCATTGGGGGGTAGACGATAAGTCACCTCTCATTCTATAAATTGTAATGCCATTCCCATTTCAAAGGGTTGGTCATTAATTTTGTAAGCTCAAGAGTGCATTCTACCTTGAGAGAACAAAGGAGAAAACCAAATTCTTCCTTTCCCCCCCCTTCTCAATTTCCTCCATTTCTCCACTATGTACAACTTTTGTTTGAGAAATTAATACAAGAAGAAGGAGTTTCTAGCTTTCTTTGACTAAGGGATTTCTTGATACTTTTTTTCATCAAATTTCATTTGGTCTTAATGATGCTTACAAAGTTGTTTCTTCTCATAAATGCATGTGATGATACTTCTAACTAGTGTGTGCAGGAATCTAATTTTCTACCTGCAACATTAGTTCTCCTACCTCTTTTCTCACTCCCCTTTCCCGCTCTTCAGACAAAGTCTTCCCTAGCAAGAGATTGCTAGCTTTGCTGCAGGGTCAGTGGAGTGCCCCTGTTGGATCCTCGGTTGAAAGGCCACCACAGAAATCCACATTTTCTTGCGCATGCATATACAACAGCTGCACCGGTTAAGTTTGGTTTTTTTTCTTTTAGGGGGCAAGCCTTTTTTTGTTTTTGTTGCATTTTCACTTCCGCAATATTTTTCTACCAATCCTTACATTCACATATATACTTATAAACTTTTTCTGCAACATCTTGAACAACACCCCTATTATACTTTAAAGGATTTCCATATGCGACGTCATGTTGTTCTACGTTTGAGTTTCACATTATTTCTACTTTCTATTTTCATTGCACCCACACTTTTCCATCCTCTAACCCCTTCATCTTCACCCCTTTTTATCTCTCAATGTTTCTCTCCTTCCAATATGAATCCTTTAAAAGATACCTTTCGGTGTTTCTAGTGTCCCACCTGTCTACACCTCCATAGCGGCCCATTTTGGGGCAAGTCAAAAGATCTTGTGTGGTTAGTTCTGTGTCTTAGCTACAAACCCCAATGATTGGTGTTTGGTTACTTGGTAGGTGTGTGGGGTGTTGGAAGTTAGAAGGAAAATATGTGGGCCTCCTTATGAGGCTTCTCTGTTGTTCACCAAATGTAACTAGTAGTTGTCCACGTGGTGGGTTCACCCTCGCTAGCATACCCTCAGTCTTGCTAAAATGGGAAGCGTTAAAACAGATCATGGATTTACACAAAATCATAATGGAGATTTGGGACAAGTCTTACGTCAGATGTTTTATTTGCAAATGCTGACACATATGTATGTAAAATGTGGAAACATGAACTTGGCACGTGAACTATTTGACAAAATTCCTTGAAGGAATGTGGCCTCACAAGGCATGCTCATTGTTGTCAGATTGCCTCAAACCATTGTAGTTTCATGGAATGCGTGGATTGTAAGATATGTTCAAAACGGGTCTGCAGAAAAGGCTTTGGAGAGTTTAAGGAAACACTTTTGGAGGGTGTAGAGTCAGAATCAACAACCATCAGTGCTTGCGGGCTGCCTCAACATTTACATTCAATCATACGGTCTCCAAACACAAACCTTGATTTCAGTGATGCTTCATAAAAATGGAAAAAAATACATTACCTTGAAAACTCTTTCTAGAGGACAGTTTTGAGGGTTACATCACGGAAATCAATTTTGGAGATTTCATTATCGGTTTTAACAATAAATGATCAAAAAATCATATAATAGAAATGATAGGGTCTTTTGTGTCATAGGCTTCTTTTGGCCTCGTGGACATTAAAAGATAGCTATATATCCTTAAAATGGATCATAAGTTACCTGTAAATGATATGGTTTGCTTGGTCGGTGTACTGTTGTGATGGAGGATTACATATCGAGCCCCACCCACTACAAATTATTTATTCTCATTCCTTCTTTGTAAATCGAATAGGCGTTTGTTATTTTGGACGCAAATACATTTGATTTAGGTGAGCATTAATGGCTCAATATGTATGCCCAAACATCCTTATGCATTGCGATTAGATATAACTAAGTGGTAATTTTCAAAACACCCTCTAAGTAAATCATAGAAGAGTTTGGACTCAACAACGTATGAAACTGTATGGAGTCTCGGTATTAAACATTCATTTCAACAAGTTCGATAGAAAAATATTGACCCGTGAAAGAAGTATGATGCATGCATCTCAGTTGAGTCTCAAACATGAAACCTTTTCAAATTTCCCTACTTCTTAGTTTGTCCTCTTCATACACATATAACACCGCCATGAATAATACCTATAAGATACAAACGATACACTGGAACTCAATGTCCTCCCCTTCTATCGAACCCCTTCTTGATCACCCCTCATCCTTTCCCTCTATTTCACTTCCTCATTTTTTCTTTCTTCACTTCATTCCCTTAGACGTTCCCATCATACACTTCGTGTAAGATTGGTAGTTAAACCCAACCTTACTACATAATTTGTGTTTTTTGGGTTCCGTGAACCTTGCGATGGTCCGGTGAATAGTAATCCAATACTAGGTATGGAAAACACAGATCTCATTGCACCGTTGCATAAACCCTGAACACCCTTGAAAATTGAACGCTAAGCTAATTCCCGCACTCATTTTTGTTGAGGGGCTTGTTCGAATCAATGGTTATGGCAGCAGGTAAACGCCCTTCAAAGAAGAAATTTTTTTCCCACAGTACCAGAACTACTGACGATGGCACCGAAGAAACAGTTTTGGCTGAGACGGGCAGGCAAAAAATCTTTACAAGACAAGTGGGTGTTAGAAACAACGAGGATGCATTACAAAAAAAACGCAGGAAAAATACAGGTGGTAGTCATTTTCATGAGCAGGAATTACTTGAGCCTTCAGAAAAAGATGAAGATGATAAGCCAGCAATGGTTTCCCAATTTGGCTTGGAAGACGTGAGCTGTCTGAGCCTGGTGAGGGCTCTGAACAGTAAAGACCTGCCTCTTCACAGGTTTGTTTAATTTAATGCATTGCAGAGATGTTTATAATAAATATTTACATTTGATTTTAGCAGAGGTCAAACCGCATTTAACAACCCTATGCTAATACGGCAACTCTCACATATTTGTTACAGAACACATTTCCTTTGAACCTTCCCTCTAAAATGATATTGCTTAAAATTCCCTAGTGGACTCACTGGGTGGGCGTTTCTGAACTATTTTAGCTGTTGCTACTGAGATAATTCAGAAGTCCTCTAGCAGATAATATTTTGCAGCATATTCACCGCCGATAAAATATAACAGTTATTTGTGTGAAAATAATCTTAAAAAATTACACTTATTTTTAATTGGCTATAAACTAACACTTCGGAAATGAAAAATTCTCTACTTCCACTGCTATTCATCTCCGAATATCGTTTCCTGAGAATGTTGCTGTCGCTGGAATTAAATTGAGCAAAATAACGGGAGCAGTAGTACCCTCCATGGACCCCCTTCCGTAGACAGATATTTGTAATCATACTTTAGCAAAGGAAATCTTAAATCAAGATAATCGATCAGATGTAGGGGAGTTCATTTTAAAACTAAAGATTTTTCTGAGCAAGTAAATACAATATGATAGGTACTACAGACCACATTGGCTTAATGGACATTATTAGGTATCTTTTCTTTATTTTCATAGGTAAATAAATAAAAAAGTTTCCAGAACTATAAATTGAAAGTGGTCAACCAGAAGCTATTGGCCTGCTGAAAACAGCATAATAACCGAGGCAGTTAACAAATCTCCTCCCCCAAAACATGATGTTTTATAGGGCAATATTTTTGTATTACTTTGGGCATCAGGCCAGATGAAACATCATGAATGATATTAAAAAGATAGCATGAAATGGGTGAAGCAGATTAAGAATTTTGAGGAAGATTTCTCGTAGCTAAAATACTTACTCAAAGACCAGACTATCAGCACTCTATATTTATCAATCTATTTTTTTACCCAATTTTTTGTAAGTTTTCATGTTTAATGTGCCTTACCTCATCTTAATATATGGTTTAGACACTGTGGAATTTAGTAGCATGTTCCAATGATTATGAAGCTTTATGTGGGCAAATGTGTTACACTGAAGTTACACGAACACATTCAAGGATTTCATTGTTCTTGAAAAATTTAAGGTTAGATTGTTTCTTGCTTTTTCAGGAAGATTGAGCTGGCACACCTATTTGTTGAGTCCGTTAGAGATGCGCAGCAGAAGAAGAAGCAGAGTTTTGATTTTACCTTTCAATGGGAGAAAGAGAAAAGCTGGATAGGCATGCCACAACTTGTTTCTCTTGTCTGTTATTGGATACAGTCAATCCTAATATCATCAACAAAGAAAAATACCGCAACACAAAAATCAAGACATAATGATAGAGATGCTTGTCTGGATGTTCGATGCTGGGTAATATTTAAGTGGTGTTTACAATCTAAATGCTTGGAGAGAGCAAGTTTTTCTTCGAATCTGATGTGTACCATAAATTTTGTGCTCTCAGCAGCAATGACATTTCCAGGAAACAGCAGAGAAAATGATAGTAGCCTTCCAGTGGTATCAGATGAACCTGCTGAGGATGAAGCAGAAATGATTATTACAAGGGATCTTATGAAAGAATTTACAGAAGTTGTACAATTATTGTTCTCTTTACACGGAAGATGCTTCCGACCAACTTTGGACTTGTGGGCTTCCTCAGCATTGGCAGCTGCGAATCTAGGAGAAAGAGTGTTGTTGAGAGAATCTCACAACGATTACAAGTTTGCTCTTCTGAAGCTTACATGTCTAGTATTGGAAGAATTCGCAAGATATTTGGGTTCACATCCTAATCCAAGAAACGTTTTTCTTGTCACCGTGGAAAAACTGTTTGAACCATTACTGTCACTGCTAGGGTTCTTGGAAAGAGAACAAAATTTGAAAGATCTTTGTAGGAATGACATTGCATATACTTGGAGGATAAGGTTGGCAAGAGTTCTTGAAGACATTTTTTCAGTTGGATTATTTCACTCTGTCCACATTGATGGCTATTTAAATGTTTGCAAAATTGATGGTTTGGGTGAATCCGAAAAAGATATGAAAGCAAATAAGAAATCTAAATTGGCCTCATCTAGGAAACATGAGAGAGGAGATTCAAATGCAACATTTGTTAGTTATCATAAATCTTTATTCCAGAAATTGGAAAATCTGAGGAAAGAAGGCAAGTCTATTGCTTTGCATGGGATTGGCCGACTTTTGAGTTTATACATATGCAGGAAGAAGAATCAGGGAGCTAGTTCTTCCCAGTTTATTGGCACTGAGAAATCAAAAACATCAAGATTCTTTGGAGAGTTTCCAAAAATTAAGAATACTAATGAGCAGCAGCAAGAGACATCACATTCCATAGGAAGTTCTTTTAAAACCAGTGGAGGTACTGCTGAAAACATTAATATGTATGAAAGCAAGCATACGACCAGTGAGCAAGAAGTACCTCCCAGCAAGCAAGATCAGGCCATGGCTAAGCCTCTATTCAATCTGTTTGTAGAGTTTATGGATCCTTTGCAGAGAGATCTTGAACATTGTGAAGGATTTGTTCATCATCAAGGGAGTGGGAAATTTCAACAGCTATCACGTGCTCAGTCAACATTGGAAGCCATAAATGGTTTGCTTTCTGTTGTTAAGGATGAGAAAATCTTTGTACCCACAGAGGATACACCAGGGCAAGCGCATTTTAATTACTTGAAAAGGATCTTTAATACAGTATTCAAACTGGGTGCTATGGTACCTACTCTATGCTTAAATGTGATGGATGGATTCGATATAATAGGTAGCAATGCATATGGCAAAGCTTTTAGAAGCAAACAACAAATACTTGATCCGGCCTTCAAAGAATTGTCTACAATGATAATCAAGGACATTGTACTTGCTTTGAGTCACTTGCTGGAGATAGAATACAGGGTAGCAGAAGATGATCTGCTTGATTTATGGTTGCTGCTGCTTTCTTACTTAGCCATGAACTCTGGTGGGAATAAGCAGCAAGAGAAGAGCTCTATGGTAATCTCACAAATAGTTTACCTGGGTTGTCAGATAATCAGTATTTATGGGGAGCTTCGACAGGTGAGTTCAATTTTTAATGTCTTTGTTTGACAACACTTGTCTGTCTTTCCATCAGAATCTCACAGAAACATGCTCTGATACCAAATAAAGGTTTGGTCAGAGTATTACACAAACACAACACATACAAGACACTCATTACATTACTATTATTTAATATTTGAAGGATATTAATACAAAATTGTGGACCCCATTTTCAAGGACAACTCTTTATCACTCTACCTTTCTTTCTACTGTCACAAACCTCAACGTGATCTATTTCCTAGGATAGTCTCTAAGCACCCCACTAACATGGCTAGCTTATAATAGGTTGACTATCTTAATGTAATAACTTGAATTCCCAACATGGTTTTTTATTGAATGAGCTACCTATCTCTAATGGTCCTCTTGTTCAATTTATGGTAATCCATGTTCGGATTGAAGGAATTGTCTTGTATCAACACTACTTGAGATGACTCTAACTTGGCATTGTATGATCTAAATACAATGACTCGTCTAGTACTTTTCTATTTCATTTTTAAACAACTTGGGGATACTTGTAGGGAAGGACTGGTTTGGATGCAATTTCAATTCAATGATGCATTCTTGCTCTTATTCCATGGTAGCCCATCTAGTAGGTCCTGAAATACATCCATAGTCACATCATGCAACCACTGCACTTCCTTATATTTGATTGATCTTGACATGTAGGCTCTTAATGGAATTACACGGTGAAGTGTGGGATTTTTCTATTTGCACCTGGTTGTTGTTCCTTTTCCTTTCCTAAACTTTTATGTACATCTCATCAAGAGTCATGAATAACTCATCCAAGGTCTTCAACCGGTCTGCTCCCCTGACCAAGGTAGCCCTTTGTCCAGCTATATTTTTGATCCTCCACCCATCCTTGTGCAATATATCTAGACTGTCTGGAAACGCCTAAGGCCCCCCTGTACCAGCCTGGAAACGTACCAGGTACTGGTGCGGGGTACGGTACGCTGTGGGTATGCTTGGAAACGTACCCACAGGGGATAGGGTACGGTCTGGGTACGGTTTTGCCGTACCCAGACCGTACCCTGTCCCCTGTGGGTATGTTTCGAAGCGTACCCATCAAAAAAAAACTTGCCAAAGACTGTTTGTTTCCTTTTTTGGCAATTCTTTCCTTTTTTGGATTTTTGGTGAAAAAACCACAAGTATAGAAAAAAATTTGCCATTTTTGGAAAGGGTCCGGAAAGATGTAGCAGTAAAAACTTGCATGTGCCATAACTTTCATTCTGTGACTCCGTTTCAAGTGTCATTTTCTCTAAAAGTGTATATTTTCTCGAGCTCTACGCATTGATGGCAATATTTTTCTTATTTTCATAAAATCCATTTTTGCACCTTTTTGTACCAAGCAACTTCTTGCAATCTTTTGAAAGAATCATGAGCTTTGATCGCCTGTAGACAGATTAGTAATTAAAAATACTTGATAGCTTTCCAAAACTCGGCAAGTATTCTCCCGTGCTCGGACTAATCGTCCCACCTGCCAGCTTGGATCCATATTTTTCCTGCTTAGTTATGATGTTTCAGGAAATATGTCAGACAATACTATCGTGCTGAGTGGATCAAGGAAGGTCACCATGAACAATCAAAACTCCTTGAATCTTATCACAGTCACTAAGATAAATAACTGTGATAGAGAAATAATAAATTTCAATAAGTATGCAAATGCTTCTTTAAATTTATAATTTGTATACATATTTATATATATATATATATATATAAAACGTACCCAAAAGCGTACCGTACCCAAGATTTTTAAAAATTTGCCGTATCGGCGTACCGTACCCGTACCCGTTCCCGTACCCGTATCCGTATCCAGACTGTCTAGCAATATATTATAGTGTTATTGGTTGTTGGTGATCCGGTAGCAAGAGGAGACTTGGTGGACAATACAATCAAAGGGATTTAAATGTTAAGTAATTGAAGGCTTTCATTGTAGTTTAAATATGTTATTACTTTTTGTGGGATTTCACTCGTGGGTGTTTAAGTCATCTCAAAATGACCTCTATGAGGAGTCATTACCTTAATGAGACATTTTCCTCATGCATTTTTGGTAATAGTCACAAGGCAAGGCGACCCATTTAGCACACAAGCACCATAAGCATTTGCTAGTAAGGGGAGAATGGTGAATGTAATCCTCCACTTTAAGGCTCGCCTGCTAGCTATGTCACAAGTTTCGCCGAATTTTCGGCTTGGAAATTGAAATTTGCAACATTTTTTAGGGGAAAGAAATGTTCGGTCAAGTTCGGCGAATTTGTTTGGAAGATGTGGCAAAGACCCCTTTGTGGCGGCAATGAACAAACCTGCGCAGCACTGAGAGGTCGTTTGAGAAGTGTGTGGATGCAAAAAACGGATTTGATCTCTGCATGGGTGGCACATTGCTTTCAATCGTGATAGTGGCAAGCGGCACCAATAATATGATTACAAATTTGCATTGGCTCGGCAATGGAGGAGCTGATCGCATCCGAAGCGATTTGGGTTTTCATTTTCACTTGTTATGTTCGCAATCACTTCAAGAGATGTTAAAAGCTCGGGAGCTATTAAAATAATAATGTTTGAGTTATAGTTCTGTTTTATTCTATTTGTTTTTAATTGTTTTCATTTTTTATTCTTTTTTATTTTATTTTAATTTGCCATTTATGTTATTTAAAGTTTTACTATATTCCATTAGCTTTTAATTTTTCTTTTTATATTTATAAAGTTTATTTGTAATTTATAGTTATATTTTATATTTAATTTTATTTATAATGTATTTTTAATATTATAATAATAACAAAAAAATTATTTGTCGAACTTAATGGCAATTTTTTTCCCGAAACTTTTTTCATTGGCGAACTTTAACGTAATTTTATCGTCGTTGAAGTCAAACTCGAACCTTGTGACTCAGCCTGCTAGCTTCTTTCCCATTGACAAAGTTTTTGAAACATGTAATGTGTTATAGGTCACCCTTGTCTTTCTGTGGGATTAACCCAATTACAACCCGATAATGTATTTGTGTTGAGTTTTGAATGTGTTATAGAAAGCGGAAGACATATGAGAATGAGAAAAAAAGCTAGATACGTCAGAGCGCTTTATAGACAAAGGTACACAAGCAATAAGACGCCATTCTAGAACTTTAAATTCAATATAAATCACCCTTGCCCCACAATTCTCACCAATGTGGGATTAACTCAATTACAACACAATCATGTATTTGTGTTAAGTAATGAACGTGTTGTAGAATGAGGAATATGTACAAGAGTGATAAAAGGCTAGATATATCAAAGTGCTTTATTGACAAAGAGACATACAAGAGAAATAAGACATGATGGTAGAACTGTAAATGCAATTTTGTATTATGGTAAGTTCTGTACAATGATCTGAGAGGTTGGGTATATGCTGCTGGGGTCTTCTCTATTCTACTCGTTGCTTGATTGTTGTTACAAAGAATAGGCAGATTACATTATTATGCAAGTGTAGAAGATGAAGAGACGGCTATGGCCTTACAAGAAGCACAACCATTCATCATGTAACTGTTCAGATGCTTCAGCTTGTCGTTTTCTTGAAATGCTGCATAACAGCTGCACAGAACATGGTTGAAACTGTTGGAATTGTGTGGCATGATTGGAGAAGAGTTGGGACATTGCACTACATATTCTTGAGTGTCCTAAGGCTGATGGTGTAAGCAGATTATGGCTCAAGGTATTAGATCCCTTCCTTGAAAAGCAATGATCCCCTTTGAATTTGTGCAGAAGAAGATGTGGAATGTTATTGGCAACTTGAACTTCTGTGAACCATATTCCCTGTGAAGGTACTTGACCTGCTTCATCGATCTGAAAGAAAGGGATCTCTTGCTGCCTTGTGTGTTTGACCTTGGCATCAATCACTTGATCTCTTTTAGCTGGAATGCTGCAATCAGGATTTATTTCTGTTTGTTTAAGTGTCTACTATATGTGGTGATTCCATCAAAGGTGGCAAGTAACGGTTCCAGAATTCTGCCTTGAAGACTGGATGTAGAGCAATATAGGAAGGTAGATTTAGGTCAAAATCATCGTCACCAACCTTTCTACTAATAGTGTATGGGCCATACTGAAGTGCACGGAGCTTGTGGTAAGGTCCTGTGAGTATTTCCTACTGCAAATGAAGTCATGATCAATAACTTGAGAAGTGTGTGGCACTCGATGCTGATCATGGTGCAACTTGTATTGTGCAATAGCCTTCTGCAGACCGGGGTTCACTTGTTGCTGATTCTGCTGAATGTGCTCAATGGGTTCGACAACTTTCTCAGCTTCCTTTTGAGTTGAAGGAGTTGATGCTGTTGATGATTGTGCGTAGCAGAGTTGTACATACTACAGAGCTATCTTCCATCTATTTTAGATGGAAGGAAAACTTCAATTCTAAATGCAATGCTAGTTTGGATTGTACATTTTGAGAAGATGCACAATCATTCTATTCATCACTTTTGTTTCCCCATCAGTTGAAGGATAGAATGTGATAGATTTGTCCAGCTGCGTCCATTGACCAAAGTGCTGCCCAAAAATTGTTCAAGAATCTGTTGTCTCTATCAGAGATGACGGTGGATGACAATCCAAAATGAACCCATACATTTTGAAAATACAATTTTAACTATTTCTAGAGCTGAGATTGATTTCTTATAAAGCATGACAATAGCCATCATAGAAAGTCCATTAACTACTACAAAAACACACTCATTACCATGCTTGCTGGTAGGGGAACCTGAAATGGAATCCATGGAATTTGACTCCAAAGGTTTGTTCGAGGCTGGAAAAAGAGTGTACAATCCTTGCTTCTTGTTGACTGGCTTAGCAAGATCACAAGCAATACATGATTTGATGTATTTTGCAACATCTGCCCTGGAATGTGATCAAAATAAATACTTCTTCAAGACCTCAGTTGTCTTCTCAACTCCAAAATGTCTTGCTACTTTGCTAAAACGAGCCTTCTAAATGAGCTTTTGGCGTTTTGCCTTGTGCGGTACACACAAGTGCCCTAAATGATACAAGAGTCCATCTTGCAAGTCATAGTCTAGAATTGACTTACCGCTCTGCAAATGCTGATGGATTTCAACAAGCCTGCATCAGATGCGTACAATTGTGGCCAAGAATAAGTCTTGTGTCCACATGCGTCAAGTGCAAAGGAGAGATTGAAATGGAGGTCGACTTGAGCAATATGCTACTGGATTGGCACTTCCTCTCTTATGTTTGATGTTCAAGTGGAACCATGGAAGATAAGAAGACCATTTTATGTTCTCTGAACTACAACCATTGATACATACGTATTATAGCCTCCTTTCCCAATATGTAGTGCTTCAATTGCTTACATGCTTGGACAATGGCATATGATATTTTATGATTTCCACAATAAATGTCTCACCCTGGTAACCAACTTGGATGTCCAAATAGAGTGATGACTGCTCTAGGTGCATTCTTCGATGCATCAGTCTCTTATCTCAAATGGTTGTTGAAGATCTTGTAGTTCAAGCACTAGTTTAGAACAAGTCTGCGTTTCAATTCCTCAAATGCTTTCAGTTGTGCAGGTGGCCAAATGGAAGTTGTTTTGGCGCACCTTCGGTAATGTGGAAAACCAAGTACAAACTTCCTATAAATGTTTGCTAATCTCAATAAGCTACGAAATTGCAGGAGATTATTTGGTGTAGGCCATTCTGAATAGTGCAGATCTTGGTTGGGTTCACATGAACTGCATGTGCATCAAAAATGTATCCAAGGTACCGAATTTCTGCATGGCAAAAGAACATTTCTCCATGTTCACATACATCTCGTGTTCTGAAAGTCTTGAGTACTTGTTGGATATTGCACATGTGTTCCTCCCATGTTTTGCAAATTAGAATGTAATGAATTCAGACAACAACAAATGAAGTTGTGAACCGCCACAAAATGTCATTCATGATCCACACAAATGTTGTTGGCATTAGTAAGCCAAAGAGCATAACCATTCACTCGAACATACCTTCTTTGTCTTCGAAGGCTATCTTCCATGTGTGAGGGTTAAATAGGAATTTGATGGTACCTTGACATAAAATCAACTTTTGACAAGAACATGGCCCCATGTAGCTGGTGGGAAGAAGGTAGCAGTTCTTCATGGTGATCTTGTTGAGAGCTCTTTTGTCAATGCATAACCTCCATGTGCCGTCCTTCTTTTGCGCAAGCACAATTGAGCTGCCGTAAGGCGAAGAACTAGGTCTGATGTTCCTTTTATCCACAAGTTCATAGCTCTGCTTTTTGATCTCCTTATTTTCAAGGAATGCTTGTGTTCATATAGAGGCATTAGGAAGAGGTAGTCCAAGAATTAGGTCAACAATATGCTTTACTGCACAATGCTTTGGAACACCAATGGGTAACACAAAGATATCCTTGTAGCCCTTGAGTTCTTTGTTCAGTTGTTGTGTTTCTTCTTAAGAAGGCACAATATTAGTTTGAACCACAAGGAAGTTATTATGTTAAGGTCTCACCATCAAGAGCATGCATTTCTCACTAGAACTTACTAGTTTTGTGCACTGCTTTGCATTGATAAGTGAATTCCTAGTAACTACTTCTGGTATGTGGTATCTAGCTTCTTGCACTGTTTGGCCTTAATAAGTGAAAGCTTAAGAACAACTTCTAGCATGCTGATGAAAAATATATGCTTGCTAAAACAAAACATCACATACCTCTTATGGTGTTACATCACAAAGGGCTACATCTTAAAAAAACTTGATGCTGTATGCTAGGTGACATCACTGAATGACTTGCTTCTTAGGACCGGAGCCGAACCATCCAATGGCGTATAGTTGTGGGTGAGGCATCATGGAAAATTCAATCTACTAATTGCATATGATGATATCCGTATTCAGTACAAAAACAACCTAAAGGTGGACAGACTGGAGGCACTCTTCGAAGGAACAAAGCTTCCAGCGACAGTAGGCTTTATCCTCAAGATTCACAGCCGAAGAGCGGATATTGAAAGGACTCTGAAATTTGATTAAAATATTGTCTCTGTGGTCCCATAGACTCTTTAGTCTCGTGGATGTCATTAAAATCTTTCATTTCATTTCATTTGACTACTGATGTCAACAATGAAGTGTACAAATTGTCCATTGAATCACATTCGAGAACGGAGAAAGTACTTCTTGATTAGAATTCGTAGGATGAGGCAACATGCAATACCTACCATAGCATTAGGCTTAGAGTCCATGATTTGTTTACCCTTGTCCTATGTGGCAGGGCTAGTATTTGATGTCTCCATCTATGCAAGCAAAGTTTCTCCAGCATGGTATTCTTTTGTAGAGTGATTGCAATAGTTGTGTATCGTCTGTATACACCTTATTTTTCACTTACTAACAATTTCTTATGTGTAGGACGTCAACACATGAATCTCCCTTGAGTCCATGCCTTAAAGGGTGCATCAAGATTTGGGGTGGGCTGACTTGTAGCATGTCGTGGGAGATTGTTGTGGCACTTATACTTTCTATCACGACTATACCACTACTATATACCCTTGTACTACTTCATAGCACTGTCATATCACCTTTCCATATCCTTCAAGTGTCTTCCATCACCCCTCATTCCTTCCCTCTTCTTTCACCTTTTCATTGATTGTTTGCAGTTAGCGTCATCAATCATGGTCGATGATGTCTTGCAGAAAACCTTGTCCAACCAACGTCCTTAGCCCAACTAATGCCTTCAACTAAGTTTGAGTTATAGATTTAGGTTATGTTCCTCTATAAATAGGCACCATTAGTCATTTGTCATATCCATCATCGAATAGTCTGCTTTGCCGTCCTTTGTTAATCTTCCCGAAAAGGTCAAAGAGATTTTAGAGTGTAGTGGAGCTTACACTTGTAGATCATCATTGGAGCGTTGAGTCTAGAAGAAGCAAGAATAGGTGTTGAGCCAACATAATCTACCTTAAGTCTTCGGAGTCACCAACTTTGGTCTTCTTCCCATTCTCTTTGAGTCTCCCCCACAAGGTGCCACAAGCAAAGGAGAGGGATCACGCGCCGAAAGTGTGTAACCCGACGTAAGTATCTTTATCCTTATATTCTTTCCTTTATGGGTTTGATTGATTATTTTGATGTATCCTTTATTAAATAGGATAGTGTTGCATGTCCGCATCTCTTACATTATTGTTCTTATTCAGCTCTTTCTTACTGCCAAATGACATTACAACCATTAGATTGGGATTGCTCTTGCTTAGGCCTAGAGGCCACCCCATTAGGATCTAGTTGGAACCCACATGCTCATATCTTTGATATTGATTGTGATTAGTGAGTAACCTCTTTTAGATCCACATACTGCCACTATACTCACACCTCTTTAGTTATATCTTACTTGTGTGTTGGCTCTAGTATGGTCTTTTACTTATGACCTAATTTAAAGAGTGGATTGTTATATTGACCATCTTAGCTTACATACATTTTAGTGTACTCGACGTGAATCTTACTCTACCATTGATTGGGTCATTCACGTTTTCTTTTCCTATCTCCTTAGCATTATCAATTTGTCAAGCATACCTTGCTTGCCAAATTTCTTTTTCTTTTAGCTTTGAAGCTTATTCATCTCTAGTCATGTCACCCCTTAGGGTTTTTCTAGCGAACCCCAACCCATTTAGATTCTATACGGGTTGCTCCTTTATCCCTTCGGTGCCCCCACTATTGAGGGAAACAACTCATGGTGCACCTTTACTCATTCTCAACGTACTCTCACTATTCAAATGTAATGTGGTCGAGCTTATTCAAGTTGATCCCAATGAATTATCAAGTATTTGCAAAACAATGCATTTCTCAATCCTACGAAGGATGGATCACCTGTTCAAATATCTTCACAATGTCGACAATACCCTACATTAATGGAAGGGACATTAGACGATACTCCCCCACTTAACACCACGTAATTCTCCTAGCCAAAATTCACCACTAGATAACACCCCAATGCCTATCAAAGTGTTGGATCAAATGTCTCTCATGCAAGCTGATACAAACAACCAAATGACCCAAATGCAAAACCAACTTTTGCAGATGGCAAGTTAACCTCAACAAGTCATCATAGAATCTTCCAACAAGTGTTCTTCCCCTCCATTTCTTATGGGTGCTAATGGAAATTTAATACCTGAACCTCCAATTCGCAACAAGGTATTTAAAGTCAAACATTATAGAACAAACCTTTAGCTCCTTACATATCTTCCATGTCTTCCATGGACATTAGAGGGATATCTCCAACCATCTCTTATGACGGTTCTACCAATCCCACTCTTTATCTAAAAGCCTTTAGAAACCTCTACAAAGAATGGATACAAACAAACGCTTATGTTGACGCTTTAGAATGGTATAATCAACTTCCATCTCACTCATTCACTAAACTAGAGGTCTTAGTCAATGCTTTAGTCAAAGGATTTTAGCAAAATGATCCCCTTGAAAACTCTTTAGGAAATTTCATCAATGCAAAGCAACTAGTTTATGAGTTTGCCGAAGTTTTCATTAAGTGATGAAATCCGTGGCGCACAAAGCTGACCATAACGTGAATGAACAAAATATATTTAAATTCTACATTACTGTTTTGAATCCCAAATTGCAATATAAGGTACAATTTCCACCCCCCCCCTCCCACACCCCCTCCCCAAAACATCGAGGAAGAGCCCTTGAGAACGCTAAAAGGCAGGACCACCTTATGAAGCAATCATAGCAACCTCAAAAATGAACTAAAGAACCCTTCAAAGTGGCAACCAACACTATGAATTCATTTGGAGATAAAACCCCTTCCAAAAGCTAAATCGATTATTTCATTTCCTTCAAATAATTCAAACACAACTCATGAAAACCCACACCGCCCACCCTTGAGTATCCAAGAACTCAAGCAAATGATGCCAACACCGTGTTTACATCAGGTTGATCCTACCAAGACCTTACTTGCATGATATGATCACAACAAACTCTGTTGGTTGTATGCTTGCAGTCGGCAGTCTCATGAAAATTGTTGTGAACTCAAAAAGTTCACCTATGATCTCATGTTAGGTGCCAATTTTGATCACAAATCTATTTGGAAAGAGCGATGAAGAAATATCAATCACTTTCTCAAAGCCACCAATGTAAAAAATAGAGCCATTCCCAATCCTGAGAAAGCACCCATGGACAACGTCGTGGGCAATATTTAAGGAAACTATGACCAGAGCTATCTAAATTCTCAATATGTATCGAAGGAAACTATGACCAAAGAAACTAAATGATTGAAAGAGGATCCCACACATTCTCGTATCAATTTTTGATATTTTTGCCGCGCTTCACACATTGGCTAGAACACATTAGCAATGCCATTTTGGCTAACTGATGCAGGAGCATCATTGATAGTTAGTGTTTTGAGTGTCATTTGACCAGGAGTGATGGAGAATTGTTTTCCCTCCATTTCTTGTTACTCAAATTCAAAATTGTATGTAAATTTCATTGTAAGAGTAAATGTGTTTGTAATGTTGGGATTGCTTAGGTGAATTAGGTGTGTAAATGAGTTGTTTGTGCTAAATAAGGCTCTTTGAGCCATGTCAACAAACAAGATATATTGTGTACGAGCTGGTAAGGTGATTAGGATGAGGTTTATCCTATTTTTCTATGCTAGGAGTGTGGTTGAGCTTTTATAGGAAAGGTAAGGAAAGGTAAAGTCATTCTAGGAGCTAATATAGGGGGTTGAATTAGTCAATGATCCATTCTGGGATCAAAAATTCAAGGGAGAAAGATTTGTAAGGGGGAGACAGATGTTAGTCAGAGGCATGAAACTTTGATGAATGAAAATCCCTAATTTTATATGTAATTGTGCATGTTTTGTGTAGACTGTACATTAGATTCAGATACAGGGCAGAAAGAAGAAAGTTCACAGTCAGGTAATTTGATGTTGTTTTCATAGACTGCTAACTAGAAAAAGGTGAAGGGGGTAATCTCAATCTGATTCCAATTTATTTTAGTTCTTGACAGTGGTTTTTAAGGTTTTTATAGTCAAAAGTAAGCACACGGGCCCAAACTAGGGCAAGGGATTAAATTCTTTTCAACTGGTGAAATCTCCTGAAAATTGTAAAATATTTCTGTCTCAACTAGAAGAGCAAGACTGCAAATTTCTAGCTCTTGTTCGCATGTGTAGAGAGAGTTCTTGATGAAAGTCTTTGGCAGACCCGTAAAAGAGCAAAACAGTGTACACAGTTGATGGAAATGTTGCAAAATTTAGTGTAGTTCAATGTTTCAAGACTCCAGATGGGTTTTGAAGGAGTATTAAAGTATTTAGAGGATCTTATAGTGGTTTCAAGGTGAGACTAAACTATTATACCCCTGCTGTTGCTAAATAACCATCAAACTTGATCCAAAACAAGACTGCCATACCCTGTTTTGTCAATTCTTGGCAAGGAAACCTAAGAGAGACCTATATATGTTTTAATGCTCAATAAAGTGTATTTGTAGTAGTTGTTACAATTCCGTGATCACAGTCCAAGAAATGATAAAGATCAAAAGTTGAATTCTAGATCTACCAAGCCTAGATGTACAAGCTAGTGACTAACTACAATTGCAAGTGAAACTTAGTGACCTATTGATCCACAGGAGAGGTTGATTACAGTGGATTTGAATATGCCCCAATGTTCTTTTACCAATTATACACCTTTTATAAATGTTTTGGTCTTGCATAAAGCCAAGGTGGAAGCTAGTGGATGTCAATGAGAATTAGAGTGACTTAGATAAGGAATAAGCACATGGAGTCAAGGTCATACTCAAAGATCAAGTTGTCATAAGGGTGGTACAAAATATGAGGGCCATTGTGTACGAAGTATCAGAAAAGGAGTGGTTCCAATGGAAAGTGGTGCGAACTACCCAAGTAATAATGAGAAATTGGTTGACCTACCTTCGATGCCTTCCTTTTGCAACTAAATACCTAAGCAATACAACAACATAGGGAAGTCATTATACGAGCAATATTTGGTGCACTTGCAAGAACAATGGTACAAGGATCAAGGATGCTTGTAAATGTCCAAGATGAATCACAAGGGGCCAAAATCCCAACCCGACCTTTAAGGAGAAGATGAGGAAAATCCCTTGCGCAAACAACTAGGGAAAGGAAGGACTTGACTTTGCAAAAAACACCTACCTTGAAAATGAAGAAACTTGGCACGTTGAAGGATGCATCTCGTAAGGCAATGACACATATGCCCCAGTGTAATGTCCCCAATTCCGAGCAGTTGGCCTAACGGCCCTATGTTGGTCTTAGCCCTGGTCATTCCCAAGGGACTAACGACTTTGGAGGTTATTGGGGATGGTTGTCTGATTTCCTACTATGTTTTTGTTATATTTTAGGCGTTGGGAGGGTCTAATGGGCCCTTTGTGTTCTATTTTTGTCGTTGGGATCACTTAAGTGGACACTTTTGGCATTTAATGTTATGTTTCTTTGTTGGGGCCACTTAAAGTACCTTTTTGGCGACTTGAGGGGATGTGTGTTGCATTAAATGTTATATTTCTTTGTTGGGGTCACTTTTTGGGCCAAGGCGCCTAGGAATGGAAAAAACAACTTTAAGTTATTTTTAATTGGGCCCTCTTTATGAGAAAGTGCTCTTTGGGGGTTTTATGGTTTCTTTGACATGGAAAAGGTTATAAAAGGAGAAGAGGGGTGAAAGGAGAGATCATTCATGCATACACTTATATCTCTTTTATGTGCAACTGCTGTTTGCAACTTTTTAGCTTGTGGAGTAAGATCCCACGGGAACCCTAGCTTCGGTGGTGAGAGATCCATCCCTAGCTAGCAGGGCATTCTTCGGTAGTGAGAGATCTACCCTAGCTTGTCATTTGGAGCTGATTTCAGGGCTGTTTTTACAGAGGTATTTTCAGGAATTTCAGAATTAGGGTTTGAGGGTTTTTGAGAGTTTTTGTGGAGATTTTCAGTTGGTTTTCGGATCAGACCTACGGCAGCCATAGAGGAAGGGTTTGGCATCATCTACAGAGGATTTCACAAGGGTTTTGGCCATCTACCAAGGGGGGCGACTGTTTGGGAGATTGCAGCCCTAATTTCTAGGGTTTTCAGCTGGCCGTTTTCAGATCTGAAGGTTGGAAAGTCATTTTCCATATTTATATATGTTATTTCCCAAGTTTCATCATTTTTGCACTTGTATTCGGGAAGATATTAATTTTCGAAGTTTTCCAGCTATTTTAGGCACACTGTAAATTTCTGGCAGCGTTATATTGACTGAAAAATTCCAAAAATATTTCTCTTGTGTTCTTTATATTATTATCTAGTTCCATTTAAAATTTCAAGTGATTTGAACAGTTATTTTGGGAGTTATCCATATTTTTCTGTTCGCTGCCCTAGCTGTAATTTTCTGCATAAAATCTGCAAAAATCAGATTCAGTATTTGCTGCAAATTTCTGTGTTTTGTCTATTTTGTTGTAAGATCCCAACAAGGGATATTTCACCCAGGTACCAAGAGACCCCAGGTTGTCGTTGGTGTTCAAACAACTTGATTTTGAAAAGATAAATGTATCGTGCATTGATGTAGGAAAATATTGTGATACAAGATATGAGGACCATTGCGCATGAAGGATCAAAAAAGGAGTGGTTCTTATTGAAAGTGGTGCGAACTACCCACGTACAAGTCAATGTGGATAATGAGAAATTGGTCGACCTCCCTGCGATGCCCTCCTTTTGCAACTAAACACCTAAGCAATACAACAAGATAGGAAGTCATCATGTGTGTAATATTTGGTGCACTTGCAAAAACAATGGTACAAGCATCAACTTGTAAATGTCCAAGATTAATCACATGGGGCCAAAAGCCCAGCCCGGTCTTTAACGAGGAGATGAGGAGAATTCCTTGCATAAACAACTAGGAAGAGGAAGGAATTGACTTTACAAAACCCACCTACTCCGAAATTGGAGAAACTTGGTATTCCAAAGATACATCTCGTAAGGCAACACCACACACCCCCTAGGTACCAAGAGACCCAGGTTGTTGGTGTTCAAACAACTTGATTTTGAAAAGGTAAATGTATTGCGCATTGATGTAGGAAAATATTGTGGTACAAGATATGAGGGCAATTGTGCATGAAGTATCATAAAAGGAGTGGTTCCTATGGAAAGTAGTATGAACCCAATTGCGGGTCAATGTGGATCATGAGAAATTGGTCGACCTACCCTTGGTGCCTTCCTTTTGCAACTAAATATCTAAGCAATACAACATAGGGAAGTCACCAGGCGAGCAATATTTGGTGCACTTGCAAGAACAATGTTACAAGCATTTAAGGATGCTCGTAAATGTCCAAGATGAATCATAAGGGGCCAAAAGCCCAATCCGATCTTTAATGAGAAGATGAGGAGAATCCCTTGCATAAACAACATCGAGCCCAAAATCTACTTGGGTGGAGGTGAAATTTTCTAGTGAAGAGGAAGAAGTCTCAAGAGGGGGAGCATTCAAAACTGTGGGAAGAACACCTAATGGGCCATGGAAGCATCACGATGAAGAGATTAGGAAGTCAATATCATGAAGGGAAACTTGTAGGTGCACCCTAGGAGCCATTATGGGTAAAACTTGTAGGTGCACCCCAAGAGCTGTAATGGAAAAACTATATGAATAGAAGCTTGAAGCTCCAATGAGTGAAAACGAACGAAAAGAGTGAAGAAATGAGAGAGAAAAGAAGCACAACATAGATGTGTTGTGAACCTAACGCCGTTTGTTCAAAGGTTTTAGTTTCCAAGTGGGAGATTGTACCAGACCTATTCAAGAGCTCCCCACAAAAACCCCATAGTCAATCCTCCTAGAATTCCCCTCCATTCATTTTCGATCCTCGGTCTCCTCGCATGGTTTCACATGTCCTGCCAGTTTTGTATGCGAAGGAGAAAAAAATTGAAGTTTACTGGTTGTTCAATGGAGAACAAATGACAAACCTGGATAACCGGCCCGCTCCAACTCATCTTGATCAGCCCAAGCCTTTAGAGGATACAATTGAGCAAATGCAGTGAGGACTCCCATCACATTCTCAAGAGGGGACACAAAAAGGGTTGGAGGAGAGTAGGGCGGGGTCTAGCAACGGGAAGCAACACGGAGCAAAGTCCATCGGAAAGTAAATCAAGTCCTCGAGATATTGGAGAAGAGGGGGGCACAAAAGAAGGCTAAGGACAAGGTGATGGCGCATGTAAAGGTGTAAAGTAAACAGATAGTGAAGCCTATACAACTGCTGATCCAAAATTGGATTTGGTAAATTACTTATGTTGACTAGATGGTAATCCACTATTTTCAATTATGTAATTCATGTTGTAAAACACTATTGTAAGACATTCATGAATAATGTTGAGTGCAGAGTTGTAAATTAGTTCTAGGGTGATCTGGACATCCTGGAAAAAATGTACAACAACTACTTCATCTCAAAATTTGGAGTTTCGTAGAGTGTTGTGAAACTGCCTGTAAAAACAAGCAGCGAATGTGTAACCATAGGTCGACACAGGGTTATTGCATAACCTCCCCAATGGCTGCGTAGCTGTCAGTCTAAGCAGAGCGGCAGTTTCGCCACGGGTGGTAGAACATGAAAACAAAACAGTTGCAAATGTTTTCTCTTCCTTTTGGTTATTCGATTCGTCTTCTTAGTGGGTTTCCAAAGGCATGGGTATAAATATAAGCGTCTGTGAAAGGCAGCGACATTCAGTGAGAGTTGGATTCAATGGTGTAGTTGCAAGTCAGAGTCCGTGTTCAAATTTCTCATTGTTCTCCTAGCTTGAGAGTGATTATCCAATATTGTGAAATTGTTTGTGAAGGTTGTAAGAGTGCCAAGTTGTGAATAGTTTTTGGATTGTATCAATGTCAATAAAGGCCATTGTTGGCAATGAATTTGTACATTTGAATTACATATAGTGGATTGGAGAGTTCAATTGACTCACCCACTGTATATTTCCGACACTTGGTTTCTCCCAATCAAATACTTGTGTCCATATTGTACTTTGTGTTATCTTATGCTTCCATATATGTTACAACCAGCGTTACACGGGGATGCGCACCCCCTTTCCCAGCCGTCCCGGATGTCCTGGGGACTTGGGGACGGGGACGAGACGTTTCCCCACGCATCCTGGAATTTAAAAAAAAGAGGGGACATCCCCTAAGGTGGGGACGCACCCGGGATGTCTGGGGTGCTTCAAAGTTTGGGGGATGACATAGGGGACGTCGCGACGTCCCAAGATGTCTCCCCTCTTCTAAATATTAAAAAAACAAAAAAAACTTAAAGCTAAAGCTAAAGTTTTATTCTTTTATTTATTCTAATATGTCATTGCTTTATACGTCCTGGGGACGTCACGACATCCCCTATGCTGTCCCTCTTCTAAATAGAAAAAAACAAAAAAACTTAAAGCTAAAGCTAAAGTTTTATTCTTTTATTTATTTTAATATGTCATTGCTTTACCCTAACCCTAAAAGCCTCTAAAAACTTATAAAAAAATATCTCACACTCATTGTAATAAGGAGCAACGAGGATTTGTTGATATTTCCTTAATGTAGATGATGTTGATACAAATACTTCTAGTGAAGAGTGGTTTGCGAGTGCTCTTTCAGAGGACTCTGATAGTGATTATTGAGTTACCATTTTGGTTATGTAATATCATATATGTACTTTTGAGTTATGACTATAAGTCTATGACATAATATGTAATAACATATGTATTTGTACTCTTCTCGTGTTGATTATTCAAGACTCCTTTTTAATTTTTATTGTCATATTGAACATTGAATATATAACATTTTGGGCCTTGGCGTATGTGATGAATAATTGGATTAATCATTAATGGTTTCAATCTTCAAACTTTCAGTTTTAAATCTTAATTTATTGAATTATTTATGTTATATCTGTAAAAGTAGTAAATTATATATATTTTTTATCAGCCGTCCCCCCGCTGTCCCCAAAATTTGATATTTTTTTCCGTCCTAGAAACCTTGCCCCTATGTCCAGCCGTCTTAGGTAACTATGGTTACAAAAGTCTCTATGTTAATTCCAATACATTATATATCTGTTTTGCTAAGCAAATATGCACACTAAAGCAATTAATCAATCATGTATGAGTTAGGAGTGTAGAAGGATTTGTATTGATGATTCTTGTGTGGAATATCCACCTAGTTTATGGATCAACGAGAAAGGCTAGTACACAAGAAAAAGATAAGGGCACTTAGGAGGTAGCTGAAATATCCCTCGTGGGATATCACTTGAAATTCACAAAATATATAAAAATAACAACGTATTGAAATTCTGATTTTTCTGATTTTTAGAACAGCAATATGCAGAAACAAAGAAAAATTTGTATTTTCCAGAATAATAATTTCTAACACTACCCAGAAGCTTTAAATAATTTAGAAAAATATGTAGATAAGTAAACAAGAGAGAAATAATTTGTCTCGTAGATCTGATTTTATTTATTTATTTTAATTGCTGAAACTGCCTAAAAATTGCAAAAATTCACAAGGCGCTGAAATGATCTTTATAAATTCTGAAATTCGGACAACAATGTATTTAAATTATAACGAATCAGATCCAACCTAGAAACTGAAAAATTCCAACCAGAAACCCTAGAAAACACTATTGCAAAACCTTAAGTAGATATGAAAATAAATAAAGCCCAAACTAAATGAAACTCCTCTCGGGAATTCGCCAATCTTGCCTCAAACATTGGAAATAATCTGATCTGTAGATGGCTGAAGTATGGACCTAATGATCTCTCTTTGGCATTGAGCAAAACCCTGAAATTCTTTGAAAACTTTGATCTAAAAATTTGATTTGAATGAAACTCCAAATTAGCAAACTAGGGATGGATCTTTCACCATCGAAGAGTGCTCTGCTAGCTAGGAATGGATCTCTCACCGCCGAAGTTAGGGTTTCTGCAAGATTTTACTCCACAAGCAAAAAGTGTGCAACCATCAATGGCTCCAATATCTGAAAATGTGTGTGTATATGAATGCCCCTTACTCCCCCAAGCACTTCCTTTTATAACTTTTCATTGCAACAAAGGGCCCAAAAGAATCCTAATCCACCTCCTTGGGGAAAAATCCACATAATAATAAAATAACTTAAGTTACTTTATCATCAATATGCCCAAAAGTACACTTAAGTTATCCCAATGCAAAATTAGAATAATAATAAAACAACTTAAGTTACTTTATCACCACTATGCCCTAAAGTACACTTAAGTTATCCCAACGCAAAGTTAGAATAATAATAAAATAACTTAAGTTACTTTATCACCTCTATGCCTGAAAGTACACTTAAGTTACCCCCAACGAAGAAATAGAATAATAAAGTACCATAGGGGAGCATCACACAACCTTATTTCACTTAAGTCACCTCAAAGTACATGTCCAACGTCGAAACATAACCTATAAGTGAAATGAAGGTGCAAACCATACCCAATAACCATCAATGTCACTAGCCCCTTGGGCATGATCAAGGCTAAGACAGATGAAAAACCTCCTAGGCCATCTGCTCGGAATTGGGGACATTACAGTCCTCCCATCCTAAGAAATGCTTGACCCCAAGCATTATGGGACCTTAAAGGTCCTACCATCTAAGAAATGGCTGTGACCCAAGAAGTTATTTGTCATGCTGAGAAGCTGACTACCACAAAGTTTCTCCAACTCACCTTGTAGTCAACCAAAGATGGTGTTGATCGAAGTAACAAAGACACCTCATCTGTATGTCTCAGGCTCTCCATGCCGTGTAGAGAACAATGTTGCCCCTGAAAGTAGTCTGATGGACCACACCAACTCTCCATGGTACCCACACTGGAACTGCCAATTTTTCTAGTCCCTGCCAATGTGAAGTTGTCATCATGTGATCACTCACTGTCTCACCAGTCAACCCATGGGTATGAAAGTCCCCTCTAAACTCTATGGCATCCTCTGGATCAACCTGTGAAACAACCCGTATAAGCACAAATTGTGCCAACTCTCCCATATGACCCACACTCGTGTGAGAGCAAGGTTCCTCATAATGTGTCTCAATGTGTCCTGTGGGGGAAAATCCCCAAGACTCCAGTAAACGGTCAATTGACAGTATCAACTCTACATAGTCCACCTTCTGTGATGAATGTGAACCTACTGAATAACCAGGTAACTAAGTCAACTTCGTCCCTCCACTGGCTAGCACATGGGTGAAGTGCTCACCGTGCATAGAAGCAGTAAAATACATAGGAGTCCTACACATGTCGACTCAGGCAATGATGAACCTGTATACTCCAATTTGTCATGACGACAAATCGCACATCCCTGTATAAAGTTGAGGATATCCTCCTTCAACCCATGCCATCTGAACCTCCCATATGAACCTGTAGGTCTCATCGAAGCTCAAGTGTTCAGTCAGGGAAGAACAATGCACATATTGCAGTATCTCCATCCTCAAGCATCAATTTGACACAAGGTACAATATGCCTTGATGGAAGATCATCTCGTCCGCTTGCTCCACATCAACACTGTCCAACACAACTCCATCTCCAAAATCCATCTCGTGGGTCTCTAACTCCTCATCTTTGTCACCATCACTCTCTTCAAAGACCTCAATGAATTGGGCCTTTCCTTTCCTTGTGCAATCATGCCTAGGAACCCAAGGTGTACGACAATCGAAACATAGTTTCTTTCGCCTCAACTCATCTCTAAGCTCTTGGGAAGTGAATGGCTTCTTAGCCACATTCTACCTAGGTGTAGGCTCCTTTTTTTGAAACTCATCCAGTCTAGATGGAGGTTCCTTTTGCCAAACTCGAGGTGAAAACCTCGACTTTGAAGTGGCTAACTCCAAATCCCGGGCTCTCCTAATAGCATCATGCAATGAAGAAGGCTCGAATGCCTTCACGAACCTTGCTAGTGCACTTGCCAAACCCGCTATGAAGAGAAGTCAATCTCATCTTTGAAACATGAGGAACCATAACCGAAAGCCTCTGAAAATATGCAATGTAACCGTCCAAAGAACTTGTCTGCCTCAAGTGAGTCAACTCTCTGAAGAACTTGTCAGGATCCCTCATGTCAAACCTACTCATCAATCTCTGTGTAAACTTTGCATATGTATCAATATGCATGTGCCCCTGTGTAATAAGACCATGATGCCACCAGTCATGTGCATCTCCCTCAAGATGTAAGATTGCAAACTTAATTGTGTCCACTTCGTGCACGGGATTCAAGTCAAAGTATGTCTTCAACTTCTGAATCCATGATTGCGTTTTACACTTCTTAGAACCATCGAAGTGTTTAATGGAAATCTGTCCCAATCTCCTTTGTAACTCAAGCATCTGCGTCCGAATCTTCATCCTCCAATACTCTGGGAATGGCATGTTCTCTCGGAAACCCTCACTCAAAGACCGATACTTCTCCCAACAAGATTCTCATCAAATACTTCTGTTAGCTGCCCCACCTGTGAAGCTTCCGAATCCTTGAAGAAAGAGGGCTCTTGAAGTCCCAAAGGCTTGGTAAAAGAGTGGGGAGATTGCTGCCCTGAATTTTCACTTTCACCTCTTTGAGCCTGCTGCCCCTTATTACTATTTTCTCCTCTATCCGCTTGAGGCCCAAATCTGCCCTGTGAAAGTCTCTCTGTGAGTTGGCTCAAATAGAGATTTGTTGTCTATTGTTGTTTAACCATATTGGCGAATAATTTCTTCATCAAATCCACATTGAGATCTTCACTGTCACCCATTTTCTGCCCTTCTTTTTGCGGTTACCACCCTGCAGGCTAGAGGAAAGCCGACTCTGATACCATTGAAATATCCCTTGTGGGATATACTTGAAATTCACAAAATATATAAAAATAACAACGAACTGAAATTCTAATTCGAATGAAGCTCCAACTTAGCAAACTAAGGATGGATCTTTCACCATCGAAGAGTGCTCTGCTAGCTAGGAATGAATCTCTCACCACCGAAGTTAGGGTTCCAGCAGAATTTTACTCCACAAGCAAAAAGTGTGCAACCATCAATGACTCCAATATTTGAAAATGTGTGTATATGAATGCCCCTTACTCCCCCAAGTGCTTCCTTTTATAATTTTTCATTGCAACAAAGAGCCCAAAAGAATCCTAATCGACCTCCTTGGGGAAAATCCACATAATAATAAAATAACTTAAGTTACTTATCACCAGTATGCCCAAAAGTACACTTCAGTTATCCCAACGCAAAATTAGAATAATAATAAAATAACTTAAGTTACTTTATCACCACTATGCCCAAAAGTACACTTAAGTTACCCCTAGCGAAGAAATAGAATAATAAAGTACCATAGGGGAGCATCACACAACCTTATTTCACTTAAGTCTGTAATGTCCCCATTTCCGAGCAGTTGGCCTAGGTGGTTTTCCATTCGTCTTAGTGTTGGTCATACCAGAGGGGCTAACGACTGGAGACTATTGGGTATGGATATTTGCTACCACCTTGCTTATTTGTTATAATTTTGCATTGACATGAATTTTAAGTGGCTTGTTGGGGCTAGATGTTATGTTTTGTCGTTAAGGGGGACCTCATAACACTTTAATGTTATAATTCTTCGTTGGGGGTCACTTATGTCCCTATACTTTATGACTATTGATTATCTCTAGAGGGGGTCGATTGGGGCCTTTTTGGGTCTCTTGTTGTATGGAGAAATTATAAAAGGAGATTTGGGGAGTGTTAGAACTCATACTTGCATACTCTCATATTTTTCTCATTGTGCAACTGCTGCTTGCAAAATTCCAGCTTGTGGAGTAAGATCCCATAGGGACCCTAACTTTGGTGGTGAGAGATCCACCCTAGCTTGTCATTTTGGAGCTGATTTAGGGTTGTTTTACATAAACAATTTTCAGAGTTTCCAGAGGAGGGTTTTTGAGGATTTTTGGGCCTTTTTGTGAAGAAAAATAAAGGGTTTCAGATCAGTTGGCTGCAGCAATAAGGGCAGGTTTGGGCGCCATTTTTGAAGACTTTTTAGAGCGTTTTTGGTCTCTTTTCTAGGGTAGCGACCCACTTTTGGATTTCAATGCTATTTTTGGAGGGTTTCCCAAGTGCGGCTACCGGATCTGAAGGTTGGGGTTTCATTTACATTATTAATAGAAGTTATTTCCAGATTTTTAGAATTTTTGCACTTGTATTTGGAGAGATATTAATTTTTGATGTTTTCTAGCTGCCTAGGGTATTCTATAATTTTCTGGCAGTGACTTATTATTTGAAAAATTCCAAGAATATTTTCCTAGTGTTAGTTTTATTATTAGCAAGCTATCTGCAAATTTTCAAGGGTTTTGAACAAGTATTTAGTGAGTTTAAATCAAAACTAGTTCGCTGCAATTTTTTGGGTATTTTCTGCAATAAATTAGAAATTTATTTTGCTGCCATATATATATAATTTGTGTGTTTTTGAGTGGTATCCCATAAGATATATTTTAGTGGTATCAGAGCAGTTGTTTCTCTAGCCTGTTGGGTTGAGAAGATGGGTGGTAGTGAGGATCTTGGTGTAGATCTAATAAAACAATTATTCACCAACTTGGTGAAGCAACAAGAAACTACTAAGCTCTATTTGAGACAGCGCATTGAGATATTAGCACAGGGCAAAATTGAGACTCACACAGATGGGGGAAAACTAGCAATATGAGACAATAGGTTCAAAGAGGTGAGAGTGGACATTCAGGGCAGCGGTCTCCCCATTCTTCTACCAGGCCTTTGGGGTTTCACGAGCCTTCTTTTTTGAAGGATCCAGAAGTTTCACAGGTACGGCAACCAGTAGATGTTTTGGATGAGGAGTTTTGTTGGGAGAGATACTAGACTTTGAGCGAGGGCTTTCGTGATAACATGCCATTCCAGGAGTACTGAAAAATGAAGATTGGTAGCAAACCCAAGAGAGATCATCAGATATAGATACCAGAGTTATAAAGGAGATTAAGACAACTCTCCATTCCACACTTCGATGGGTCTAAGAAGTGTATCGCAAAGTCTTAGAGTCAGAAGTTGAAGACATACTTTTACCTGAATCCCATGTGCGAGGAGGATGCAATTAAGTTTGCAATCCTACATTTTGAGGGAGATGCACATGACTGGTGGCATCATGGACTGATTACACATGGGCACATACACATTGATACTTATATAGAGTTCACACAGAGGCTGGTGAGCAAATTTGACAGGAGGGACCCTGATAGGCATTTTAGGGAGTTGACTCACTTGAGGCAGACAGGTTCTTTGGAACAATATATTAGAGATTATCAGTTATGGTACCTAATGTTTCGGAGATGAGGTTGACCTCACTTTTCACAGTAGGTTTGATGAATGCTCTAGCTGAATTTGTGAAGGCATTTGAGCCTTCTTTGCATGAGGCTATTATGAGAGCACGTGATTTGGAATTAGCCACCCCAAAGTCGAGGTTTCCACCTCGAGTTCAGCAAAAGGAACCTTCATTTGGATCAGATGAACTTCAGTAAAAGGAGCCTCCACCGAGACAGGAGGTGGCTAAGAAGCCAATCATTTGCAGAGAGCTTAGGGATGAGTTGAGGTGAAAGAAATTATGTTTCGATTGCCGTACACCTTTGGCTCCAGGGCATGATTGCACAGGAAAAAGGAGGGCCCTATTCATTGAGGTCTTTGAGGAGAGTGAGGGTGATAGAGGTGAGGAGCTAGAGACCCATGAGATGGATGATGGAGATGGAGTTGCGTTGAATAGTGCTGATGTAGAGCTGGAGGAGGGGACTTTTCCTCGGGAAATTATAGCCACATTGTCTAGTACTCCGATGTACAAGGCATTCAGGATTAGAGGAGTTATGCAGGGTCAACGAGTTGTGGTACTCATTGATAGTGGGGCTACCCACAACTTTATTGATGCATCGTTGGTTGAGAGACGAGGTTTGTAGATAAAGGACTTTGAGGGCTTCAACATTGTTGTAGTCAATGGGGATTATATGAGATGCACACAGAGAGTTCCATAGTTGAGCATCACCATGGGTAACTACACAGTTACCGATGATTTCCACGTTGTTGGTACGGGAGTGACCAACATAGTGTTGGGAGTGCAGTGGCTTCACTCTCTTGGTGAGTTTCAGACTAACTTTCAGATGATGGAGCTGAAATTTAAGTTCGAGGGCAGGAATGTGATCTTGAGGGGATTATCTACAAAAGCACCTAGAGTGGTTGTAACTGAGGGGATGGAGAGGACTTTTCGGCATGCTGAGGGGTTTTATTACTGTGGGCCGATGTGGAGTCTGATGGATGCGGGTGTGACCAGTAGTAGTGCATGTGAGACAGGGTACAAAGATTGGGGTCACAGATTCAGATCATCTGAGTTCATCATTATGTTGGTTATCTGAGGTTTCGGTAGACTGGAGATCTCATTTGCTTGTTGAGTACTCCAAGGACCGACACACTTGTGAGATTTTGGATGGTTGTATACAGGATGCCACCTACAGATTGGAGGATGAGATGATCTTCTATCAAGGCAGATAGTTTGTGTCAGATTCATGGTTGAGGATGGAGATATTGTGACATGTGCATTGTACTTCCGTGATTGGACACTTGAGCTTCGATGAGACCTACAGGTTCATATCGGAGAGGTTCATATGACATGAGTTGAGGGAGGATATCCTCAACTTCATACATGGGTGTACGGTTTGTTGTTATGACAAATCGGAGTTTACAGGTTCATCATTTTATGAGTCGACATGGGATAGCACTCCTATGTATTTTACTGTTTCTATGAACAGTGGGCACTTCACCCATTTGTTAGTCAGTGGAGGGACAAAGTTGACTCAGTTACCTAGTTATTCAGTAGGTTCACACTCATCACAGGAGGTGAACTATATAGAGTTGACATTGCCGGTTGACCATTTACTGGAGTCTTGGGATTTTTCCCCCACGGGACACATTGAGATACATTATGAGGAGCCTTACTCTCACATGAGTGTGGGTCATGTAGGAGAGTTACACACTTTGTGCGTATACAGATCATTTCACATGTTGATCTAGGGGATTCTACAGAATTCAGAATTAACTTTTGTACCCAGGAATTGATTGGAGAGGTAGTGAGTGGTCACATGATGATGGTATTAGATTGGCAGGGATTGGACAGTTTGGCAGTCCTGATGTGGGTACTAGTGGAGAGTTGGTTTGGGCATCATTCTATTTCACGGACAACATTGTTCTGTATTCGACATGCAGGTCATGATGACTACATAGGGTTTCTTAGTTACTTCAGATCACATTGATCTTTTCTTGACTGCAGGGTGAGGTGGAGAAACTTATTTTGTGGTATTCAACTTCTGCCGCATGACAGGATAATGCTTGGGGTCAAGCATTTCTCGGGAAGGGAGGATTGTAATGTCCCCATTTTCGAGTAGTTGGCCTAGGTGGTTTTTCATTCATCTTAGCCTTGGTCATACCCGAGGGGCTAATGACACGAGAGACTATTGGGTCTAGATATTTGCTTCCACCTTGCTTATTTGTTATAATTTTGCATTGACATGAATTTTAAGTGGCTTGGTGGGGCTAGATGTTATGTTTTGTTGTTAAGGGGGACCTCATAACACTTTAATGTTATAATTCTTCATTGGGGGTCACTTATGTCCCTATGGCAACTTGAAGGGGGAAAAGTAACTTAAGTTACTTTATGATTTTTTATTATCTCTAGAGAGGGTCGATTGTGGCCTTTTTGGGTCTCTTGTTGCATGGAGAAATTATATAAGGAGATTTGGGGAGTGTTAGAACTCATACTTGCATACTCTTATATTTTTCTCATTGTGCAACTGCTGTTTGCAAAATTTCAGCTTGTGGAGTAAGATCCCACAGGGACCCTAGCTTCGGTGGTGAGAGATCCATCCCTAGCTAGCAGAGCATTCTTCGGTAGTGAGAGATCCACCCTAGCTTGTCATTTTGTAGTTGATTTAGGGCTGTTTTATAGAGATAATTTTCAAAGCTTCCAGAGGAGGGTTTTTGAGGATTTTTGGGTCTTTTGTGAAGAAAAATCAAGGGTTTCAGAGCAGTTGTTAGCTGCAGCGATAAGGGCAGGTTTGGGCGTCATTTTTGAAGACTTTTCAGAGGGTTTTTGGCCTCTTTTCTAGGTTAGTGACCCACTTTTGGATTTTGCTACTATTTTTGGAGGGTTTCCCAAGTGCAGTTACCGGAGCTAGAGATTGGGGTTTCATTTACATTATTAATAGAAGTTATTTCCAGATTTTCAGAAATTTTGCACTTGTATTTGGAGAGATATTAATTTTTGAAGTTTTCTAGTTGCCTAGGGTATTTTGTAATTTTCCTAGTGTTAGTTTTATTATTAGCAAGCTATCTGCAAATTTTTAAGGGTTTTGAACAAGTATTTTGTGAGTTTAAATCAAAACTAGTTTGCTGTAATTTTCTGGGCATTTTCTGCGATAAATCAGAAATTTATTTTGCTGCCATATATATATTTTGTGTTTTTGAGTGGTATCCCATAAGGGATATTTCAAAGTCACCTCAAAGTATGTGTCCAACGTCGAAACATAACCTATAAGTGAAATGAAGGTGCAAACCATACCCAATAACCATCAACGTCACTAGCCCCTTGGGTATGACCAAGGCTAAGACAGATGAAAAGCCTCCAAGGCCATCTACTCAGAATTGGGGACATTACAGTAGCTACGAGTAATGTAGATAGTGATCCCTGGTTTTTGGTAGAGGGACGAAATTCGTCATTTTAGCCTTGCAACTCTGGGCAACTACAGTTGATCAGCTGCAGCCTGATATGTAATCCGACCTCATTACACTTCCTGAGAAGTTAGCCATTGAACTAGAAAAGTTGCCAGTAGCAGCACAAGTGCAAGGATTACAAGGTTTCCAGTCTGTTGTGTCGCAATCAGTTACACAAGTGGAAAGTAAGAAAATGCATTGGAGGACATGGTCATGAAGGTTCACAAAATGATTGCAGATAAATACCCTCAGGTGGCCAAGGACGTGATTAGTGACCAAGTCATGTCAGATCATTTGCAAGTGGCATCCTTGGTGGCGAAATCGGTGGAAAAGGGAGAAGAATGAGAAGACGAAGAAAATCACTGCAAAAGATATAGAAGTAGACAGCTGATTTCGAGGCCAGACTCCTCATCTTGGAGGGATATAAGAAATTGCTGGATACTGTTATAGCTCAGGCTATTTCAATTGCAACGAGGCACTGGACTGGACACAACAACGCGAAGAAATGATGCAAGATATTCAAAACACCTTTCAGACGGATGAAAGCACATGTTGTAGTTGCCATTGATATCCATTTTTCTTTTAGTGAGAAGCATGCTTGACAGATAAATCTCATTTCTATCCTTTTCAGTACCTGTATTGGATCAGAATTTTGGCACTATGCACTAGCTAAATTATTTTATTTGCAATCTGATTCTTTTCTTTGAGCAAAGAATGATCCATTTTGCCTCTCTGTAATACATATCAAGGCGCTGCAAAATTTTCTTTAAGCTAGTTCATGACTTTTTAAGCCAATGCCAGTTAGATCAAACTGATATCAGAAGGTAGACGATCTATAGAGATTTGTCTATGGTAACACAACTAACTCATTTAATTTTCAAATGTATCTCTCCAACTGACCTGAGAGATAGCAGAAAATTGGCTTACATCTAAGTACAATTCGACAGCCTGATCTCACAGTTTCTCTACCACCCTTTTACCTTGTTACCAGCAACTGTGAGCAACAGGTGTTCAATGAAGCTAATTGTTAATGATGTAGACAACTCAAGAAACTGAACAGTTCTTAGATTTGTTCAGCTCAATATGCTTCAAGTAGCCAATTCAGTTAAGCTAGCATCACAGATGATGCTATTCTTAAACACTTTGCCAAAGTAAGCACCTCTTGTTTGTTCTGATGGACATTAATTAAGTTAAATGTCACTTTTTGGGGCTAGGCAGTTTGAATGACCAAAGACTTTGTAAGAAATGCGATTACCTGGTTGGCAAAGCGTAAAGGGCATACCACATAGTTATGCCCAAGCCTATTGAACATGCATTAGGCTTCAAGTCAAGGCCTGAAAGAGCTCAAAATTATTGTAGAAAATAGAACAATGGCGGTAAAGTAGTGCAGAAAGCAGTGAAAATTGGTCAAAAGACACTCTTAAAACTGTAGAAATGGGAAATAACATAGTGAGAACCCCAGTTGTTTTTAATTTGTTACTGGTTTCAAACTGGCGGTTTGGCAGTATGGCACTTGATTTTTTGTCAACTATGTAAAGCAAGTCATCAACAAGCTATGGTTATGTTCATATCTGTAGTGTCTTGGGAAGCAGGAAACAATTTAAACTATTATACTGCCATCCAAGGAACAAAATGATACTACAATATTTTCCCCGTGATTTTTGGATGAGATCAATACAGTTTAAGTCCGGGAGACTGTTATGACTGATTTGGGAAAGAACTACTTAACTGGCATGAATGTGTCATGTAACAAGCTACTAACCGGTACATAGAGACTATCAGAGTAATTATAAGGTATCTGTCATCTATTGTACAAAATGATATGGAAGATAGAGTATCTAACATGCTGCAAAAATATCCCAGTTGCCTGAAATAGGACAGTACAAGATAAACCGTTTAACAACAGCTATAATCAAGTTCGTAAAGTCTACTGAACACTCATCATCTCACGGCTCATATGGAAGAGGTTCTTGATCCCCCCACATGGCTGATTTGTACTCGGTAGCTTAACCACATAGGTAAATAAAAGGCTTGTACCACTTCTGGGATTTTAACTGATTATGCAAAGTTTAGATGAAGTTTACCTGCTGGCAATGTACCTTTGACGTGATCAAATTTGTATGACACGAGTTTGCCATCAGGGAGATGGGTTTGAAGCCTTTGATATTTAAAGCCTCACTCTTCTTTGTAGGCCACAATCAAAAAAAAGAGCCATCATTTCCTTCAGAGCTTAGTTTCCTACGCAGCATGATTTTTATTCTTCTTTGACATATAAGTTAAACCATATCCTTAATTTCACTGAATATGAGTTACAGCTAACAATGAAAAATCCCACTGTGTAACTTGATGGCAGGCTAAGGAATTTATCATACTTGAAGAAGAAGACCACCTAAGCTTCTTCATTGCAAAGATAGGTTCCAGAATTTACAACTACTTGTCCTATTTTGCAAGTGAACTATACAAACTGATTTCTAGTTTTGGCCAAGCATATTTCTTTGCCAAAGTGATTCCTGTCCTATTTATTGAGGATATTGGTCAAATCAATCTGATAGCCTCGTTTCCAATGTTCTGGCCTAAGAGGTAGCTATTAACCCATTCATCAGACCCAATATGGCCAACATATTCTGTATCTAGTAGAATTCTTCTAGCTGACGGTAGTCTATGGTGGAAGAACCTCTTGTTTATGAAACTCACCTTCGAGTCGCAGCCACATGATACCTGTAGCTTTTATACTTTCAGAATATCTACCTAAAAAGGGAAGAGCCATTTGCTCTATTCTAGTAAACTGCAGTTTATGGTAATCCCTTTTTTTCTAGAGCTATCTGAAATTACAAACTCAGATTGAACCTCTTTGCACATCTGTGGGCTTTAGCCATTCCTAACTTGCTTTTTATCCTCAAAGATTTATCATGCAACCATTTCTCACTGTTTCACTTTCTTCAACTGAGACCTTTGCAGAGGGTAAGCATGCCATGTTGGCACAGGAAACACTTTTTTCTTGGCAATCCTGCTCCATATAGCTTGTGGTTCATCCCATAAACACCAAGCAACTGATTTAGCAAGAGCCACATTAAACTAGGCCATGGTGTATTGGGGATAAATGCCCCCACAATGTTACAAGATTTGCGTATTATTTAAATGATGTACCATCTTCATGATCGATGCAATAATTTGAACACTAGAAAATCAGAGGAAACCCAAAAGGCCCAACAGAATCAATGGATGACTATTGCATAAAAAGTTACATGGAATAGGATGTGTGACACTTTTTGTCGATGCAAGTGATTCCCTTGCATGAATCAACCTTAAAGGAAAGACAGATATGGGTTCATTTTCAGATATCACTTTATTGGTTGTTATTGTCATGCATAGAGTTGACGTCTGGGTTAAGCAAAGCTGTGAATCTCGTTATTCAAGATGGGGTGACTATCCCATGTAATGGCAGTGGACCAATCGGCCTTGTTAACCAATTGCCAAGCAGGGGTTTCTAGACACAAGTTTAGGAGCTTACATTTGGCCATTGATTGTTACTGAGAACAAGGACGTTTGTATGTAGTTGCTTATGCATTCCATGACAGGCGAGTTGTGTTGAATATATAGCATAAACATGTACAGTTCCAAGCAGTTGTTGAGATAACCAACAAATAGTTGTAACTGCATGTAACTGTACAACCACCTCCTCTCAATAAAATGAACCTGCCTGGGTCATTCGAATCAGTGCAGTTTTGTGTATCTCTTTCTTCTTGCTGTTTTATCTCTATGCTTCTAATACTAACAGTGGTATCAGAGCAATTAGTCACCATTGGAGGAAGCCATTGAGAGGTGAGGTCGACGAAAGGAATGGTCGACGCAGGAGCAGAAGAAATCGTGGTGCTGGAGGTGTAATGTTCACTGTTGCTGTTGCTCAGAGAGTGCCAAATTTGTGGGTTCCTGGAGACATGTGAACCAGTTGTGTGAAGGCAGAATCGTTGGTCTAAACAATGGCAAAAGTCCAGTGGCATTGAAATATCGAAGGCAGTCACGCTGTGAACAAAAATGTGACCTGCTAGTGTGAAAACGTGCCCTCCTCTGTGAATATAACGTGCCCAGAATTACAGAAATCCAGTTCCCTGTTGAAGGCAATACGATTGGAAAAACTTGTGGTAGAGAACGTGGGGCAGAAACCAGTCGCAAATGCAAAATAACAAGTTGTGAGGGAAGAGGTAAAATCTGAAGTCTGGGAGCAAAAGATTTAATAAACTGTCTTTGTATAACTTTTCTCCCCTTGCCACTTTCCCAGCCACGTATATTCATAAAGTGATTTTGTTTTATTTGGTGGGCAGAATACTTTGTTTGCATAAAGTAATTTTGTTTTATTTGGTGGGCAAAATACTTTATTTCCATAATAAAATGGCGAATATTTCAAATCTTATTCTGCCTGACTCACAAAAGTTAACGGGCACTAATTTCAATGTTTGGAGTCATAAGATTTTAACGGTCGCGGAGTTTCGTGATTGTGATAAAATAATCACGGGTAATGAAAGTCGACCAACGACAAACTTCGTGGATTATGACAAACGTCATAAGGAAGCGTTATTGCTCCTCAAGTTGTCGGTGTCGGATGATTTGATACCGGAAGTGCGGAATGCTACTGTAGCAAGCACGTTGTGGACCAGTCTGAAGGATAAATATCAGACATCAGAAAAGAGTCGGGTTTTATACTTGAAAAATATGCTCTTCTCCATAAAATTACAAGGTGGATCGCTTTTTGAGCATCTACTTCGGATGAAAGATCTCCGATACCAGTTGTCTTCCATAAATAAAAAGGTGGACGATGATGATATGGTGGCTTTGGTTCTAAATAGCTCGCCTTCTTCGTATGAGTCATTTGTGGAGGCACTTCATTTAATGACGGAGAGTCAAACTCTTACGTTTGACAAGGTGAGTTCCTTCTTGTTGCAAAAGGAACAAAGACAGACACAGGGTCAAGAGACCACTTCTAGACAATCTGAGAGCGCTTTTGCTGCTCAGTTTAAAGGAAAGTATAAACGACAGACTGAGACATCCTCTTCCTCTTCCAAATATCAAGTAAAATGTTATTATTGTCACAAACTTGGTCATGTGAAGGACCGTCGGAAACAACTCAATGCTCTGAAGAAGCAGAAGGGGCAGGCACATGTGGATATTGTTGAACACGAGTCAGAAGAAGAATATGCTCTCATGGCATCTTGCATGGGTAATGGCAGCCCTACTCGATGTTGGTTCTTTGATTCTGGAGCATCACGACATTTCACGTGTCAAAAAGACTGGTATGTCAATTTTAATTCTTGTTCTTCTGATTCAGTTACTTTAGGAGATGGAAGATCACATGCTGTAGAGGGTATTGGGGATGTTCATATTATGCTAAATAATAATACCAGATTGCTTGTAAAAAATGTTAGATATGTGCGTAACGTGAATAAGAACTTGTTATCTATCAGTCAACTAACTGATAATCCCAATATCTCTGTAAACTTTTCTGGTAAACAATGTATTGTGTCTGACATCAAGCAAAATAAGGTTGTTGCCTTAGGGATTGGGCATGGTGGTCTATATAGACTTGTTGATCCTGCTACGGTCAACTTGCATGCCTTAGTTGTGGAAGGCAATACTAGTGTTTTTTGGCACGAAAGATATGGCCATCTCAACCTTCAGTATTTAGCCCGCCTTCATAGAGCCAACATGGTTGTTGGTTTGCCTTATATTCAGGAGAAACAGGACATGTGTGCTGGTTGTTTTGCAGGAAAACAAAAGCGGAAGCCTTTTCCCTCTGAAGGTGCCTGGAGTGCAAAGGGGCTCTTGGATCTTGTACATGCAGATCTATGTGAGCCATCGTGGAAGACTCCCACAGTCCTTAGTGCACGTTATTTTCTCTTGTTGGTGGATGATTATTCTTGGAAGATGTGGGTCTATTTTTTGAAGAAGTCTGATTGCTTTGCTTCTTTTGTCAAGTTCAAGGCCTTGGTGGAGAATCAAACCAGCCGACGGATCAAGACTTTGAGATCCTATAATGGGGGTGAGTTTACCTCTAAACAATTTGCAGATTTCTGCAGTAAAGAAGGGATTAACGCTAGTTGACAACCCCTTATACCCTGCAATAGAATGGGGTGGTAGAACGGGGGAACAGACCCATCATGGAGATAGCTCGATGCATGATGCACAGTCGAGGAGTGCCCTATAAATATTGGGGAGAAGTTGTTAACACAACTGTTTATATACTCAATCGGAGTCCTTGCAAAGCTTTGCAGGACATCACACCGGAGGAAGCTTGGTCCACCATCAAACCAGAGGTATCGACATTTCGTATTATTGGTTCAGCTGCTTATACTTTGGTTCCTACAAATAAGAGGAGTAAATTAGATTCCAAATGTTCTAGATATTTTGTTGTTGGTTATAGTGATCAATCTAAAGCCTATAGGTTGATTGATACTTCCACTAATAAGATCATTATTAGTTGAGATGTTGATGTAAAAGAAACAAAGTCTTTCTTTGGTTGTAATCAGCAAGGGGACCAGCCAAGGGGCAATGATCAACAAGGGCTCATAACAGAGTTTGGTACTCTTTCCTTGCTTGATCATGAATCCGGTTCTTCTCATACTCCTCCACAGACTCCAGGACAATATGTACAATCTCCCACTGAGATTGTTGAGTCTCCAGGAAATCAACTTGCGTTGGTTTCCCCACCGGAACTTGCGTTGGTTTCTCTTCCAGAAGCACCACAACCAACCACCACATTTTCAGTTTAGCGGAGGCCTAAGTGGTTTTACTCCACTATTCAGGATTTGAGGAAGGAAGAATTGTCTCCTCTCTTAGATGGAAGGTCTTGACGAACTGGTAAGCAAATTGATTATTCTGAGCATGCTCAATTTGCTCTTGCTTCTGATCTTCTTCATATTCATGAGCCACAAAAATACTCTGAAGCACGAGGCATACCGGAATGGGAAACTGCCATGCAACTAGAGTATGATGCCTTGATTAAAAATAATACCTGGAAGTTGGTGCCATTACCTCCAGGAAAACACACCATTGGCTGTAAATGGGTGTATAAAATCAAGTGTAAAGCAAATGGTACTTTGGATAAGTATAAGGCTCGACTTGTTGCAAAAGGATTTTCGCAACAGGAGGGGATAGATTATGAAGAAACATTTTCTCCTACTGCAAAGATGGTCACTTTTCAACTTCTTCTTTCTTTTGCAGCTCAGTTTGGTTGGAAAGTATATCAGATGGATGTCAAAAGTGCTTTCTTGAATGGGGATTTGGAGGAAGAAGTGTATATGACACAACTTGAGGGTTTTCGGGCTCGTGGTAGTGAGCATCTGGTATGCAAATTGATTAAGTCCTTGTATGGACTTAAGCAGGCTCCTCGAGCCTGGTACATAAAAATAGATAAACATCTCAGAGATTCAGGCTTCACACGAAGTCATTCTGATCCAAATCTCTATGTCAAAAGCAATGATGATGACATTGTGATTCTTATTGTGTATGTTGATGACCTTGCCATCACTGACAGTGGAGATGCTGCAATTCATAAGGTAAAATCAGATTTATGTGCTGCTTTTGACATGACTGATTTAGGCCTCCTTCACTATTTTCTTGGTGTAGAATTTTGGCAACTTGATCACTTGATTTTCATTTCTCAAGTTAAGTATGCCACTAACCTGCTACAAAAATTTCAAATGTATGATTGTAATTCTTCTTCTACACCTATGGAGGTAGGGCTAAAACTCTCAACTCATGATGATTCACCACCGGTCGATGAATCATTATACAGACAGTTGGTGGGTAGTTTGATCTATCTAACAACTACACGATCAGATCTATGTTTTTCTGTCAGCTATCTCTCTCGGTTTTTTTATCTAAACCAAAACTCATTCACTGGGGAGCAACAAATCGAGTTCTACGATATGTCAAAGGAACTCTTGACTTTGACATTCTATATCAGAGAGTTGTAGATTTCAGGTTGATTGGCTATACTGACTCTGATTGGGGAGGATTTGTAGATACTCGACGATCTACCACATGATATATCTTCTCTTTTGGTTCAGGAGTTGTTTCTTGGCAAAGTAAACTTCAGCCTATTGTTGCCATCTCTTCTACGGAAGCAGAATACAAGGCTGCTGTTAGTGCCAGTTGCGAAGCAATATGGCTTCGTCGGATTCTGAGTGATTTTTAGTTTCCCTAGGCTGCTACAACACCTCTTTCACTCTTTTGTGATAATCAAGGTGTTCTAAAAATGGTGAAGAATCCTATCTATCATGCCCGCACTAAACATATTGAGATTCATCATCATTATATTCGCCAGTTGGTTGATTCTAGTGAAATCTCTCTAGATTTTTGTCCTTCTGCAGATCAGCCTGCTGATGTAATGACTAAGTCACTAAACCTCTTGGTCCTTTGTTGTCTGTCAAGTTCAGAGATAAATTTGGTGTTGTTTCAAGGTTAGTCATTAAGGGGGGGTGTTGAATATATAGCATAAACATGTACGGTTCCAAGCAGTTGTTGAGATAACCAACAAATAGTTGTAACTAAATGTAACTGCCTGTCCTCTCAATAAAATGAATCTGCCTGGGTCATTCGAATCAGTGCAGTTTTGTGCATCTCTTTTTTCTTGCTGTTTTATCTCTATGCTTCTAATACTAACAAGTTGAAGCCGAAAGCTCGAAAAGTGCTTGCAATCACTTCCCAACCACATTGATCCAAAGTTTTTGAAACATCAAGTTTGATTAAACTGTCGGGTCTGTGCTTTGGTTTTTGAGAGAGTATGATTTCCTGGTCAACGAGGATGTTGTCAGCTTTTTTTATTCCCACAACAAAAGTAGATTGTGTGGCTGAAATGATTTTAGGGAGAAGTGGCTTAAACTTCATAGCTATTAACTTTGAAGAAATCTTGTACACGATATTGTATAATGCAATAACTTGTATTGGTCTAGACAATCAGCTTTGATTTTTTTGTTTGTTTTGGAACCAGAGTCGGCTTTCAGCATTGACAGTTCGGAGAATTTTTCTTATTTAGAAGATTTAGAATATCATTTTTGAGGAGATCCCATAAGTTTGGGTAAAAAAAGCTGTGAAGCCATTCAGGCTAGGAGCTTCGTCTGGTTGGGAAGAGAGGACAATAGATTTTACTCTCTTCAGTGGTAGTCTTCATCATTTGGCTGGTTTCTTTATCCTCGATCAAGTTTGGAATGTTTCTGAGGAGGTCCAGCTAAGCTAAGGACTTTATGGGGCTGCCAGGTTAATCTTTTAGAGTTGATTGGAAGAGTTTTGTTGCATAAGGAAGAATATTCCTCTGATCTGTGATGAGAGATCCATCATCCTTTTTGAGTGATTTAGAGTGTTCATATGTTGCCAGTTCAGCACTGTTTTATGAAAAAAACTGTATTAGAGTCACCACGGGTGATCCATTGTTCTTTTGTCCACTGCCACTAATAGATTTCCCCCTTTTTTGTGCAAGTGTTACTTTTGTTAATGAGCTCTTGGTCCCAAGAGGCTATTGCTGGAGTAAAGCCATTGTCCCTGACATGTTGTCGAGCCACTGCGAGCTTAATTTGGAATGGGGAGGCTTGCTGAAAAATGTTTTCAAAAGCTGTCTTATAACTGCCTTAGCTTTACTTTTTGTTTGAGATATTTGAGTTTTTCCATAAATTTATACATCTCGTGTCCATGTAAGTAATCAGGTTTAGTCCCCTGTTGAGCTAGCTTTTCACTGATGAATGAGTGTGAAAGCCACATTTTCTTAAACTTGAAATGCATCTTGCAGAGAGTTGCATTTGTGCCACGAGCTCCTGACCGAAGATCACAATTTTGTGTATCTTTTTTGCAATACAGTGCAATACTTTCCACCTGTTACTCCCTGTATGAATCCTTGGGTGAAATCCAAATCCAGCATGGAGGTACTGGATTCAAGTTTTGAGGGCTTCACTTGTTCTATGATTAAAACATGAGCCCCCTCTTCTTTCTCCAGGTGATTTTACAGTTCCGAATTCCTCCACGAGGAGCTCTTGGGGGCTGGTTGTGACAACTCAATCCTCGAGATTTTCTAAGAGGGAAATTTGACGGTTCCTGCTGCGAGGGATCTAAATATTCACCATACAGAAATCCAAGTTGAATGCATATGAATATAAACTAGCCATCAACCCCCAGAGGAAGGATTTATCGGAAGATAGAGCTTGGAAGGATCCCAATGGGTGATTGTTTGTGTTATTGGACAGAGGATGTTGTATTTACTGTCCCAAATTCCTGCAAACCTTCGGGTCTTCTTTGATCCCAAATGCATAACTTCACGAAGAAGAATCATGTCCATGTTTTCATTCTTGACTATATTTTTACAAGAGAGATGCTTACCACGGACGCCTATGCCCCTTATTGTCCCCGAGGATTGGCATCATTTGCTGGTTGTTAGGGTTGTTCGCCTCCAAGGAATCTCTAATTGTCTGTTTTTAGGTGTCCAGATCTGCATTAACTTTGTAACTATTCCACCCACACTTTCTTCCTCTGCTGGTTCGATGAGATCATCTAGATATTTTTTGTCTTTTCTTTGTTGAAACATGCTTTTGGGATCCCATATACCTAGATTGGAGGGGATGAGATCCTTGGGCAGAGTGTTGGTTTGCAAGTTCTTTTTGCCACTGGTATTGGGTCTATTGATATCTTCCTTTGTAGAAAATTTTATTGGATAAGGGTACCTACTACTTGTTTAGGTCTGTTCACCATCAGATTTCGACAGGATCCTTTCTTGGGAGAGGTTGTTTTCTTGGGTTCTAAATTTGTTGTCCATCTCCTTGCCACATCCCAATCAGCTAGAGTTGAAAGGGATTTGCTGAATAGATCTATTCCGCTCTGTAGACTCTTTGGCTTTTCTTGTGCAAGATTTTTGAAACTTGTTCTCATATGTTGCTTTGTCATTGGTGGTTTTGTGCAGATCTTCATCCGATTTATCAGCTTGATGTGCATGCTGATCTTCTGTCTCTTGTGAACTATAGTGGCTTGAGTGTTGACAATCCATGTTCATGGTAGATCCAACACCTGAAGAGCATATTTTCATGGTCTAGGGGTTGTTCCCATTCTATCTTTCGCATATCATGTATGGGACGGTCAGGCAGTGGTTTTTCCAAGTCCAGAATGACGCAAAGCCAAGCATACTTAAATACTCCAGGATTTCTCAGGATCTCTGAAGATGCAACGTATTCATCTATCATCGAGCTTATTTTCTTGAGAGACGCTTTCTGCCAATTTTCCTGGGGAGTAATGGTAGCCTAACCCAAACAAGGACAATACTGGGAAGGTTCTCCATTGGGTTGAAGGCTGGAGACCAATGTTTTATGAAAAGACTTGCCTTATATAGAAACCTGGGTCCTCCTTCCATGAAGAGACTTGCCTTATTTAGGAACCTAGGCCCTCCTTAAAATACCAAGTCTTTCTCTTGCTTAGTTCTGAAGAGAATGAATAAATACACTTTGGGCATCATTAACAATTCTACTGTGCTGTTGGTTTTTGAATTTTCATGTAAGTAGAATCTTACAGTTTCTGGGCCTGGAAAAGCACTGACAATTCTGCTTAGAGTTCTTTCCTTGACCGGACTTTTACTTGACCCAACTTCACAAAGGCAATGGTACCAGAAATGTTTAGCTAACAGATTATTATTGCAGATTTATAAACATCTTAAAAAACATAATGCAGTGCACAAAGCATATGAGATTAGCATCTTTCTTTAACAAGGTATTGCTTGATACAGTTTTTTCGGTATAGAGAAGACCTGTCACAAAGCGCCCTTACCCCAACATGCATCATTATATTTATATGACAATCCTCAATGGATGTTGGTTAAAACACAACCATCAACAACTGAAGATAACTAAGGAAAGTCAATACAACACTACCTAAAGCCAACAAGAGAAGAAGCATAACATGGTGGGCTACAAAACAATGTTTTTATTAATTACAACTGTCTACACTGTTTTAGGACCTTAAGGGGCGTGTCCTATTTTTAATTAGCATCCATTTTCCTGTTTTGATGGGAGGGTGGTTTGAAGACTGTCTTCTTGGCATAGTGATACAAGAGCATCTGGATTCGCATGCAATCTTGTGTCAACCAAAAATATGATAAAGGAATTAGCCGAGTTTAGCTGTATGCAGTTTGTTTGGGCATCAAAGGGTTTTTGCATAGTCTGTGCATGTGTATACTATGTTGTTATTTTGGACCTGTCTGTTATGTGATTATGTTAAGTGTATAATTGTACGTATTTGTGTATGCGGCATTGTCAGAGTGTCTTAGGAAGATATGCAGTATTGTTTTCAATCCAGACAACCCTTTTAGAGATGGTGCATTTGGAATTATGGCATGGAACTAGAAATCTTCCAGCATGTGCGGCATTATAGGAGGCATTTCTAGAAGCTCGCATTATGAGGGAAGGATTATCTTGATACCGCGAGCCTACATATGAAACTGCGAAGTCATTGGACTTCCATGCAAAGAAGTCTTTAAATCTTGTGTTGTAATGCGCAAGGTTCTTGCATGGCAAAAAGTGCGGGATCATTGAAGTAGCTGTATTGGGATCATAAGTGAAGGCCAATGAAGGTTAACCAACTTTTAAATTATGTTTATTGGGCTGACTTGCATTGCATTGAGTTAAGCTATGTTATGGGTCTTTTAGGCCTTATCTTCCATTAAATGTTTGTAATGCATTTAATTGCTTTTGGGTACGATGTCTTGAGGATTACATTGTAAGAAATTGATTGCATCTATATAAACACATCACTACATTTGTAGCACGGGGAGTTTGATCCAAGGGGTTTAGAGGGATTTAGTTCTATACAGTTTCATTTGTGGATTTGCTTCTAGATCAGAAATCCCATAGAGTAATGACCTATACATGGTTGCAAGGAGTACATCGATGAGATCTGTGCACAGGTTTGGGAAGGTCTAAGGGAGATTTAATCATTGAAGCAACACTGTGGCGTTGAGTGTTTGCGTTCGAGCCTTGTGTGTTGTATGACTGAATCATTCCTGATTGGTCTTGAATGTATTACCTGTTGGTGTTGAATAAATACATTGTTTCTGTCAATTGCTGTTGGTATTCCGCTGTGTGATTCCATAATGCTGCACAGCCCACGGAATCCTTTCATTAGGACCCTTAACCATGGCTGCATCACATGGATTCAGACAAAATTCCCGAGACCTTCCGTACAGATCTGTCACGCCTCTTTTGAGAGAACAGATTTAAAGTTTGGTGGAGGTGGTTGAGGTATGAGATCTTGAGGGGGATCCATAATCATGTCCATTTGAAGCTCCTGAGATGGACTGATTTATTGAGTTCTTGGGGAGGAGGCCAAGGCCTCCTTGGAGGAGCAGATTTAAGTCCGATCAGATCTGCCTGCTGTATGGATGCTTGGGGTCTGGTTTAGGAATGGTGAGATCATGAAGGGGGTATGTGGGAGTGCCCAATTCTGAGATGCATTAATAGTTGATTTAAGGCTGACTATCTTAGTCTCAATCTCTTTCGCCTCTATGAATCGTAATTTATTTAGTTTACTTCGGAATATCCTAGTTTCATTAGGATAGAAAATATAAATTAATAGAAGTTTATACGATGGATGTTAAACCAAGCTAGCTTTCATTCCTGTGCCATACCAAACACATTGTATTGAAACATGTTTTGTAGTTATCTCCCGAGTTTTAAATATTTAATCCATTGCTGAATATCAAAACTAAGGTATTTATTATTGCTGTGGATGTTGGTCCATTCTTTGTAACAATGTGATTTCATGTTCATTGCTGTAGGTGATGGCCAACTTGTAAAACTGTGACATTTTATCTGATGTTTGATTCTGTTGAATGTGGCCGTACAGGTTGACCTTCCTCTTTTCGGATTGTTTAAATCAATCAGGTCCTTCATCTTTGGCAGCTACTATAGATCAATTGAAAGAGAGCCTAGAATGTTTTTGTCATCTATAAATTCTCTTCCTTCTATGCTATGCGTGGAAGCAGTGGTGAGTTTGTTATGTTCAAAAGAATTTCTACATATAGTTGCTGCTGTGGTTTCTTCTGTACCAGAGGGTCAAGTTGCTCATTGTTTAAAACTGCTAAAGGCAGATATTATGGAAACATTGAAATGGATGAAAAAACCTCGCATAAAACATGATTTGAAAGAAGCACAGATAATGGAGTTCCAAAACCAAAAAAAACAAGATTCAGCAGTGCAGGCCGAAGTTGTATGCAAGGTTCTTTCTGAACTGTATACCCTGATATTAGACAAGTCAAATGTGACAGTAAATAACAGCATTCAGGTTGGAGATTCTGTAAAAGCAATAATAACATGTATCAGTCTGTGTTTGGGTACTTTTGTGGAAAAGACCTCCAAGCATGCGGAAAGCTTGTGGCAATGCATTTCATCTTTAATAACTGGCAAGGAGAGCTCTGAGAACAACGCTGGAGATAGGAAAAAGAAGGCAAGAATGTTGTGGGGTTCGTGGATTCTGGTTTTCATTTTTCGTTTGTATCTTTCTTCACGCAGTTTGTATCGGCAGTGTATTTCTTTTATGCCCCCTAATCAAGCAAAGAAGTCAAGTCTTGCAATGGGCGATACATTTACAGCTTATTCTGGCAATGATTGGATGCAAGAGGGAGGCAACTTGACAGAAGGAGGGTATTTCTCCTGGATAGGTAAATCTTTTGTTCCTGTTCCAGATGTGCTAGTAGCTATTTCAGAGAGTCTTGAGCAAGGTGGGTTTGAAAATACTTCAGCTTTAGTGTATGTTCTGCATAACATAGCCTTACAGAGACTTGTTGACTTGAACAGGCACATAAAAGCTTTGGAATTTTTACATGATAAGACTGTCCGATTGAATTATGCAATAGCAGTGAATAATGATGAAATGCCTACTCAACGTAAGAAAGTAAACCAGTTGGAAAAACTGCTTAAAGTTTCAAGGCAAGAGGCAGCAGTTCTGACTGGTTATATTTTGAACTATGTATTTTCTTTTATAGCGGATAAGGTTGAAAGCAAAAGCTGCCTTGCTGATGTGTCTGACAACATTAGTGTGTGTTCATGGGTTATTGGGACACTGGATGGACATTCTTTAGTAACAGCAATTTGGCAACTTGTATGCCAGAATGTGGACATTTGGTCAGATCATGCCTCTAAGAAAAGTAGGAAGAAGTTTGTGTCGAAATTGCTTGGAAGCTTATTATCTTTTCAAAGAAGGGTCTCTTCTGATGTTGATTTCCAGTCAACAAAGAAACAAATGGGAAAAGAAAGGAAGATGGTCACAATAGAAGAGATATCTTCAGAGCTATTAGAAAATGCTGTTCTTTATGAGCAAGAGGCAAGGCTTTTTCTTTACACTCTCATGCTACCACACTCCCATCAAAATGCTGTTATGAATTTCTAAGTTCAATTTGTCTGTCATAATCTTTGTTCTATTTGTATTTAATTTAGAATTTCATATGCATATCCGATGACATCCTTAAATGTGCCTCTTTTACTCGTCAGCTTTCGCTATCATTTATGTGCATGTGTATGCAGTAAAAAAATAAATTGTCATGCTTGTTCCTATTCACTGTTGTTCATAGTTGCTTGCAATTTCAGTTCTTTTGCAGATATTTAGCAGAAAAAATCTGTCAGAAGATTAGAAAGTCTTTGCCATCGAAATTAAATCATTTATCATTTTTGGGGCTTTCTTCAACTGAGGCAGATTTTGGCAATTTGCAAGATTGGCCTAAATTCATAAAGATCCTGGAAGAGGTTGGGGCCATTACAGAATTTGAAAGGTCTTTGTATGAAAACGTCAAAAACTATAAACATGGGTCGACTATGATGCCAGTACCTGATGTTCGTATGGGGGAAAGTCAAGCTGTCACTTCTTGTGAGCGGTTATTTGGAGATTGGATAAACTTACTCCACCTATTGTGTTGGCTTCCAAAGGGGTATGGCGGTATCAAAAGTGTGTCAATATATGCACATCACATACTCAATATCGAGAGGTTTGCATTTATCTGAGTTCTTTGTATCCATCATATTTCTTCTAACAAGAAGCACTTTCCCGTTGATAAACAATTTTAAATTCAAGGCAGGACAGTTCTCTTGTCCATGAAATTCATATAAATTATTTAGTTGCGCTGTAATGTTCCAAGGTTTCAGTCTCTACAAAACTCTTTAAAGTATTTATTCCTGCTGATTGGAAAACTATTACAAACAATCAATTCAACATTGTATATTTGAGATAATGTTAGTCTATATGTTAAAGTACTTACTCCTGTTCAATGGAAAACTATTACAAACAATCATTTGAACATTGCATATTTGAGATAATGTTAGTCTATACAATGTAAATGCTTTTATTTGCTTGAAAACATATGATTTAAATGTTTCTACCTATAAACAAAATTTACTCCATATTACATCTTCTTTAATCAAGTTAGTCAAAGTGATGTGTGTTTCATTGTATGAAATGCACATATGTTCTTTCAGTGATGAAACAATACTTTTCAGTTATCGCTTCCTTTGATTTTGTCTGCTTTTTGGATGAGCAGTGAAATTATTTGAATCTTAAATTTTCTTATTTCTTACCTTTATTTTTCAAAATTTTCAATCAAATCTTGACTTTTCCTTTGATAAACATATTGCCTTTTTGATCTTTTCTTTAAAATTGCCAGGTTTTTGGTGATAGTTCTATATCAGGCTCAGACAGCATCACATTCTAATCCATTGGCTATACTGCAACGTTCTGGTATCAAGGATCCAACAGAATTTCTTGATTTGTTTTTATCTTGTCGTAGAGCACTGAAATCAATCACACTGTCATGTAATGATGATGAATCTAAAGATAGAATATTATCTCTAGTGCCAATACTGTTTGAGAGCTCATCTTCTTGCCTGTGGTTACTAAGGTCAATGTTCATTGTTGCTCAATTGTTTTCTCAATGTTCTTTGTTGCGACCTTCCTTCAGAGGTGATCAGAAAGGCAATGTGAATCCTTGGAAATGCATTATATTTTCTATACTTGATAACACTGCTGGGTTGCTTATGATAGTATGCGAAGGCCTCTTCAATATAGCTGCAAAATCTCTAATAGTTAATGCCCAATGCAATTTAGATATATCCAAAGGTGACAAACTAAGCAGTACCACTCAAAGCTCTGCCACAGATCCTATATCTGAAAGAAAAGACTATATGGATGCTCAAACACATATCCATGTTCTGGCCGAGACTTTGAGTGTGCAAGCCAGGGATACACTTGTTTATTTGAAACAAAGCAGTTTTGAGGCAGATCATGGTTTAAATGAGTTAATAAACCCTTCAAAGAGCAATAATGATAGAACAAAGTATCCAAAACAATTTTCAGAAACTGGTAAAACTTATTGTGGCTCTTGGATTGGAGTTATTGCATTGATAGGTGGCATTAAAAGTCTTACTTGGGGCCTAGCATCTGCTTTAGATGATCTTGATGAGAAATGCCGTGAGGATAGAACAGGATCATTGAAATGGCGAAATGATCTTCTTGCTAAATGGGAGCACTACGGTGAAGGTTTTGAGTATTTCGTTAATTTTTGCATCAAAAAGTTTCTTATACTTGATACATTTGATGAAGTAGTTGCCACTGAAAGCGATGTTGTTGCGAGTCAACCTGATAGCAGAGCCATACCTGTATGGCATGTGGATGTTGAACTAACAGAATACAATAGAGAAGAAGAGATGGAAGATACATCTGGGCAAGAGCAGGACAGTGAAGAGGAAGAGGAAAAAGACGAAGCACAACATGATGATTTATATGATGATATGGACGAAGCTGATGGGGAAGAAGATGATGGTAGTACTGAGAATGATAGTTTTCTAGGCCTACATGCTTCAAAGGAGAAACTGAAGTGTGCAGACATATTTGAAATACCATATTTGAACAAGCCCTTCTTAGAAAAGTTGTTGAAAGGAAAAAAGCCAGACCAAGCCACTTTGCTCGGAGAACTCTTCATGGCATTAGCAGGTATTGTGAAGCTAAAGAATTTATCATCCTCTCCCAAGGCTCTGGTGTCCAATATACATAGTCAATTGACGTCACTGAATTTCCACATAGGAGCGGCTTATTGGTTAATATCTGAGGCAGCAACAATAATCAGGAGTTCTGGAGCATTTTCTCTTGGTTTGCTGGTCGGAATTGTAAAGTACTTGGAATCCGTTGGCAGTTTCATTCCTTACATGAATCCAATGTTCCCTCACATGGCCTATGTCAAGTTGATTAATCTACATTTACAAGCAATGGCTGCTGTTTCTTTTCTAGACTCTGTAGACATTAAAAACTCAGTTCCTGATGCAGTAAAATCCAATAATCAGTGTTCCTCAGAGAGCCCAATCAACAACAAACCTTCATGTTTAAAAACGAATAGTACCAGTTCTAATGACCTGAAAGCTTCCCTGCGGAGTTCATTTGCTATGTTACTGAAGAAACCTTTACAGTTGCATCTATTTATGGCATTGCAGTCTATAGAGAGAGCCTTAACAGGAACTTGGACCGGCTATAACATTGCTTCTCAACTACATACTGGCAACCAGAATGGTGGAAATGTGGGTAGAATAGTTGCGGCTGGTGTTGAATCCCTGGATTTAGCTCTGGATTCTATTTTAGGTATGCATCTGTATTTAACCTAGACAGCTACGTAGATTGGTGTTTCCCTTTCAAATTAATTTTACTTACAATTTACCTTTTATCTTTATAGTTTCAAAATTGAGTGAAGCCCTTTAGAACTTTAGAATAAAAAATAGAGTTATCTATGTTCATTTTGATTCATAGATCATTATTCTAGTTTGTAATATTTTAGCTGGATTATGTTACTAGTTTTCCATATGTATTTAGCCTGAAATGGAAAACTCTTATTTCCTGCTATGGTTTTGAAGCATCTTTGGTGTAGTAATAATAGACAGCAGGCTTGGAGAAAAAACGCTGTTGAAATGTGGTTTATAGTTCATTGTTTAAGGTTCTGTATTCTATAACAGCAAGGTCAACTCTTTGTTATGGACAACAAAGTCTCTGAATTTATAAAATTCAAGCTTGTTTCTTCTATTTTGAAAACTACAATTCTTCTGCTTGTTGCTTTCATCTATACATACTTTTTCTTTAATCTTAATATGCTTGTGGTCAATTGTCAATACTACTTTGTACCACATTTTTTATGTGCGTATTTTAATCCATTTTTTATGAACATGGCTCGTATAATTTTTGAGACAGATAGCTTATTGTGTCCATCCTTTTGCCATATACTTTCTCCTTACGGGTGCTTCCTTTTTCATTTATCTGAACCAAAAGTTCCTTTCTTCGTTAGTTGAATTTTGTGTGGACTTCGATTTATTATTCGTTAGGCTTCATATCCTGAATTTATTCTACTTACCTATTCTGTCTTGGGCAATATCTCATCTTGTTTCTTGAATACATATAAAATCTATATTTGCCATTTTGAGGCCAAAACGTTTTCTTGCCTTTCTTCACCCAGTGCATCCATACCTTGTTGGAAAGCTTTTGAATCAAATTTTAGTCAGACTTTATGTGCTTTCTATTTCTTCAATTCAACAAGGAATGGCATAGCTTGAAACAACTATTCTGTTTCATTTGGAAACCTTTTGAAATTAAGATGAACAAATGCAAGCAGTTTCTACTCTGCATTCTGAATGTTAAACAGGCTTGCTAAGGGTTTCCTGACTGTTTGTCTGCTTCTTTACGTATTATGGATTCTCAGTTCAATGTATTCGTGTAAATTGCAAACGTTGAAATACTAAAAACTTTAGATTCCTTTGCAGGTCCTAAACGAATGAAGCTGCTTGCAAAATACAGCCCATGTTTTGTTGCAGCTCTGCTTAATGTTATTATGCACCTCCAAGGTCCACACATATTCTTTGCAAGTAGCTTTGATCAGTGTCAAGACAGTAATTTTGCTGATCCAGCATTAGTAATTTTGGCTTGCGTGGAGGTTTTATCAAAAGTTGCATCACGGGATAAAGTATTTCCTATGAGTGCTAGTCATGTGGGACAATCATTGGCATTTCCTGCAGTACTCTTTCAACATCTTTGTCAGTTCAAATCCACCCAATGTATTATACCATGCACAGTGTCCATGCAAAATCAAGCTAGAGGTTTTAAGAAAACAACCGTGCTCTCGGGAGGTACATCCGCTGTTACAAGACAAGTGTCGGCAGAGTTATGCATCTCTTGTTGCAGGTTATTTTGTGCTCTTCTAAGTCATCGTAAAAGGTATCATCTCTCTCTTCTTCAGATTTCATTTTCCAAGTGGATTAGTATACATAATGTTTTAGTCTTGAGGATCAGTCAGCAGTTTTCACTGTCAGAAAAATATTTTAACAGCACACAGATTTTGTAAAAATAATTGAAGGGATTCTTTGAACCTCTAAATAGACTATAGTCTGTCACAGAAATGTAACTAATACTTAAAAAAGCCAATGCAAAAATGGGATCATCTGAATTGGGTTCAAATTAGGCTCAGAAGGAGCAGGAATGCATTTTGAATTAAGAACAAACATGAGTGCCATGATAAGTGATTTTCCAGCAAACTTTTATTGAAATCCAGATGTTACGTAGAAGGAAATGGATTGTTTTATGAGTAACTATTCGCTAATTTAATCAACAGGAACAGTATAAATTTATTAGTGAACTTCTGGGTAAGAGTGTAGGAAATAATTTTAATTGATGTCTTTGATAAACCTTGGGTATTCTATGAATGCAAAGCATTTGGGAAAAAAAACTTTAATGGCAGATGTCAAAATTTGGAAGGAGTTGAAAATGAGTTATATGAACTTATGAAGTGTAATGACTGTAAAGAGTACCATACCTTACTTTATATTGCTTATAGATGCGATCCTGATTTTAGTTACCAAAGAAATTCATTAGTTCTTGGATAAACCTAGTTGAATAATAGGGAAAAATCTCAGCCATAGCTCAAGAAGCAGCTTTTAAAGAAACATAAAGAAAAGGATGAACCGAGGACTCAATAAGGTAGTTGATTGAATGTTAGGTATGCTGTGCTGTCAACTTCTTGTTACTTAAGCTGCTGTAAACCCTAGCATAGGATCCCTAGGTTTGGAGGAGAAAAAGTAAAATCTGGACTGTAGAATAGGAAAAGAAACTAAGAGTGTAGAACAATAATGAGATTCTGAAACATCTGAATTCTGCAGTAAATATCAGTTGGGAACACAAATATACTTCTGTATACTGAGAACTTAAATCTGAGATGAAAACTGAAATCAGATATTTCTGAATCTGCTGCAAGTCTGGAATCTGAAAATTAATATAAAACTAGAATTTGGAAACTGTAGAAAACTAAAATTGGAATTGCGAAAGTGATGTTTCTGAATCTGCTGTAAGTTTGAAATCTGAAAATTAGTATGAAACTAAAATCTGAAAACTGCAGAAAAGTAAAATTTGGAATGGCTGAATAATATTCTGAAACACTACTGTTCAATTGCTGTGCTCAGAAAAGTAGAGTGCTTTCCTGAGGAGGTATGGACACCAATCCAACTCATCCAAGAGCAGTATGGTTGCTGTCTCGGCCAAAATATTTTCACAAACCTGTGCACAAGAAGAGCTTAGCGTTCTTGTAAAGTGCAAGGTCCTATAATCCTATTTATAACTACTTTCCCATTCATGACTTGTTCAATTTATGGGTATGGGGTAATTTGTCAATTATTTAAATTTTTATTACACCTCCTACCAAACAGGTATGTTGGCGGTTTCACTACCTAAAAAGATAGGTTGATGGCCCACTACCTAAAAGGTGGGCTGGACCCACTGCTTAACACTTGCTATTGATACGATAAAAAAGGTCATAAGAGGGTATACAATTTCCTAGTTGGTTGGATAGCATCAAAAAATTTAAAAGGATAAGTGAGAAATCTTGTGGCAGTCATTGCTCCTTTATTTAAAGAAAAAAGTATGCTGCTAGGACCAAATCAACCCAGGGCTAGCTAGAAATGGAGAATGAACATAAACAAGATAAGAACAAACCTAAATAAATTATAATGTAAAATTAAAGATGGCCAAAACTTGTTATTCCTTGGGATAGCTGCATATGGAAATATGTTGATAATGGAATGCTTTTTTATTGTTACTAAGGAATTATGTTAGTTCTTCATGAATTCCATGTTACTTAACGTATGATACAAGATAAAATCTCCAGATTACATGACAAGATAAAAACTGAAAAGGAAAAAAAAGTCATATTGCATACTATGCAAACATCGCTCATACTGGACAATTAAGTGATACAGATCTCCAATGCACTTGTATGAAGACATTAAAATGGTAGCATTGAAAAATAGCTAGGTAGCTAGTATGGGTGCGGATACGGGGACCTGGTATGCCAGTACGACGATTTGTTTTTGGGGGCTTGGGTACGGCTTTGGGTATGGCCATACAAAAAATATATAAAATATAAAAATATATAGCTAAGTAAGCAAATTAACCATATAATATGCATAGAGTAACCAAAATAAGCTAATAACCACAAAACATATTGATAATTTAATGCCATATGCCATGTTATTCATTGGTCAAACTTAGAACAAATACATTGTGCAAATGCTACAATCTATACACAAAAATCAAGAAAAATTAACATATTCATTATTTCCATAATCATTATGTCTGCAGTGTAGCCAGCGAGAGCATCATTAGAACCATCATGTGGTTCAATAGAGTACCTGCTGAATGTTAAGTGTAATAGCTCAGGCCTCTTAAGTGTGGTTTACTAGAGCAGGCCCAAATCACATGCCTTTACACATGATATCCTTCCATTTACATCCTCTATGTGCAGACCTAATGACCAATAATTATGTGAGGTAAATGTGTTGTTATTTAAAATGAGTTTTTGGGCGTCTTTTAGGGTCAGGGTTTGTCTTTTGATGTTTTAAGAGTTGTTTTTGACTCTATTTTGATCCAAAAAGAAGAAAAAATTCTGTTTTGTGGGGCAGAATCCTGTGGGTTTGTTTTGGAAAGGCCTAGGGAACACATTTCTGTACATGGGTAAGTCGAATGATGTACCTGGACATACCCGGGTATGGAAATGCATACAATGTGCATTTCCCTCCATACTAGGTACGTACCTGTACCCATACCCAGGCCCCAAGGGACATATCTGGCTTCCTAGAACAATCTCAGATACATGGAAATTCTAACCAGGACAGCGTACCCCTGTACTGACATACTGGGTACTGGTCCTGATACTTGTGTAAAGTGTTCCCTAAACCGCAAAACAGCTGTACCTGGAACTTTTCTGTATCGTTTCAGCAGTGCTTCTGTTTTTTAAACGCCAAAAATAAAAATAAAAACACTAGATACTTCTGTTTCAGCGGCACTTGGAGAAAATCTGGATGGTAAATTCTAGAACCTAAGTTATAATCATGTACAAATGAAAATTTGAGCATGTTGAATGTTTTGAAATTTCATGAATACAAAGTATTTTAATTGTTGTCTTACATGGACAAAAAATGAGTATTATCCAAATTCTTCTGATATATTTATATATTTTTAATAATATATTTTGTGGACATTTCCGTGCCGTTTCATACCAAAGGGTTTTTTGAAATTTGGTGTTTCCGCATTTCGAACCCGTACTCATACCCGTAACCATTTCCTGGCAACCTAGAGAAAAATAGCATAAGAGCGATTATATTATGAAGTTGAGGCTGTAACATTTTCCTTTCCAGTCAAGTCTGAACATTCTTACATTTTATACTTCACTTGTGAAAGCTCTTGGAAACATTTCTGCCAGAAAAATAGCAATTGCCATTATTTGGTATGCGATTTGAGGTTTTGGTTATAATAAGAGATTTGCATTAAAGAAAAACATTTTTGTTTGTAGAAATCATCCAAATATAATATGAGAAATTTTGGACGAGACAGAAAGTCATGGAGGGTAGCACTTGAGTAACAATTTGGCCTTTATTTAATCGCATTCCAGGGTTAGCAAGCAGATCTGGTCCTTAGCCTGTGGAGCTATTGACATGATGGGAAGAAATCCGTTGAAACTTAAAAGTGTGTACGATGAGTGTTGATCTCGGAATATATCATTTGCAAAGACCGATTACTATGAGGTGAAGTAGGAACAATATCCACTTCTCAAATTGTTATAAACAACCTTGTACCATCAGTTCTTCCGAGTACTCAAATTTGTAAAGCATATGTAATCGCTAACAGAGAGTATGAATCTCAGTACCATTCTTCACTGTGACACTTTCCTATTCAGATACTATCAAAGTAATGGTTCAATATCAGAAGATGAATGACACATTATCATACATTGCCCTTGTAATAATATACAAATGCACTACGATATCAGTGATAATCTATGATGCCAGGAAACACCTGGGGGGGGGGTCCTGTTTCCCCTTAGAAACGTTTCTGAAATGTTTCAGGCAAAGGAAACAGGGTGGAAACGGCAAAAACGTTTCCGGAAACGCTATACAAATGCACTACGATATCAGTGATAATCTATGATGCCAGGAAACACTTGGGGGGGGGGGGGGTCCCGTTCCCCTTAGAAACGTTTCTGAAATGTTTCAGGCAAAGGAAACAGGGTGGAAACGGCAAAAACGTTTCTGGAAATGGCACAGGCGTTTCCGGAAACGTTTTTGCTGTTTCCTGCGCTTTTTGCCGTTTCCTGCGCTTTTTGCTGTTTCCTCAAGTTAAGTCATTTTATATTCCTTAACTGCATGATAATATACTCCTAGAGCATGATAAATAGGGCACACAAATCTAATTGTAAGCATTAGTGTGTGAGAGACAATATTTGGTGTTCAGTTCGTTGTAGGAGGAAGAAAGCTGCATATATGAGCTGAGTGAGCAAAAAACAGAGAGTTTGTTGTATTTCTTCTAATTGATCATCTTTTGCAATAAGAAGATCACGAAAGTTGAGATATTACCACTTCCATCATGTTTTCCCCATACTAGGGTTTCCAAGCTGAAATCATTGTCCATTGTTGTTCATACTTTATGTTTTCTTGCTTGTGGTTGTTTACATTCATAGTTGCTGCAAGTTCTGATTATGTTTTCAGCACCACACTACACTAATTCTAGGTACTTCGGCCATTTGAAACTATCAATTACGAGTAGATTTTCGAGCAGGTCATCATATAGTGATTCTTCTGCATATTCCATCAAGCAATTGCACTTAATAGTTCACACATCACCAAGGGAAGACACCATATTGCAAGTCGAACTTTCTAAACTTGCTGCAACAGGTTCCATTGCTTTTCAAGGATGGGCAACACAATGGAAGTTTAATCGTGTAGTACACACCATTAGCTTTGTCATTGTCTCAAACATCCAAGTTCAAAAACACAGAATAACTCTCAATATGTAGTACCGCCAAGTGTCAACATTGTCATTGCATCTTTTGACACTCGTGTTAGGGTACTGCCAAAATAGTTATTCAAATTGAAATTGTAACCATGTTGAATGATGACTCTTTAGAACTTAGAGGTTCAAATTTCAATGAATTCAAAATATTTTGAGTGCTTTATCAATTATCTCTTATGGTCTACAATTATAAAATGAGTACTATGCATAGCATATATATCATAGATATATATATATATATATATATATATATATATATATATATTTAATAATATATTGTACGGACGTTTCCGTCGACGTTTCGTATCCAAGGTTTTTTGAAAATTGCTGTTTCCGCGTTTCGTACCCGTTTCCGTTTCCGTTTCCTGGCAACTTAGGTGATAATTGTGCCTGTAAGCAGTATTTGAAAAGAGAAGAAGAATCAAGCTAGAAAATTAACTTGGGGATTTCCAGACCAGAGAAATCATTTCAAGGAAATTGATAAGAACCATTGTATGTTATTGAGTTGCATTAGGGGAAAAGAGATTATCTGACATATGAAAAATTTAGCAGTTGTTGCAAGGTATGATATTTTGTAAAAATAGTCACTCCAGAAATGGAAGGTCTATGTTAGGATTTTTTTGTGGTACAAATATATGGGATTGTGAGTACCTCTCTAAGAGAGGTTTTTATAACTCATATTGGGAAAAGCATCTAGGGTTTGGAGTGGGTATAGCTATACAATTTCCCACTTAGATTAGTCAGATATCAAATGTCTGTATTATTTTTTTGGTATTGTTCTTATTGGCATTTACGTTTTATTGGTTTTTTAAAGCACATCATGAATGTTGTTTAAAGTTTTAATTTACTATGTTTTAAAGGCGCCATATGTTGGTAATTCTAGCAGTATTTGCATTTCTGCTGTACAAATGGTCAGTCTCTCCATTGATGTTTGGAGTCTGAGAAGTATCATTTCTGCAGTAAGAATTGGGTCTTTGTTATTTTTATTACTCACTATTCTTAAATTGTAGTCAAACCTTCTTCAGAATGTTCTTGGATTTCTTTTTTCTGAATTCAGATCACATTTAGGTACCTTTGGATCATATATTTACTGAAGTTTCGCTTTATGGCCAAGATTTTACATCTTATAGGTTACATACATTGACTAACTATATTTTTACATCTATATTGAGAAGTGAAAAAATGTCATCTCATTATATGCCCTTTCTTGCCAGTAGCGAGTTCTATGTTTGTAGCGACGGACAAAACTATTATATTGACACTTTTTCAAAAGCTGACTGCATTGTTCAATTATGTTGATAGTTTATAAACCAAGCCAGATCATGACTTTCAGATCATTTCAACTTTGGTTGCAAGATTCAAGTAATACTGTGTAATGTCCCTTTTCCCTCGCCCATGGCCTAAGGGCCAATGCGTGCCCTAACCCTAGTCATGCCCAAGGGGTTACAGACACTATTTTGCTATTGGGTATGGGCATCTAGTCCAGTTGTTATTATTTTTTTATTGACTGGGTCATAAAGTGCTTTTAAAAGGGGACTAGATGTTATGTTTCATCATTGGGGCCACTTAAAGTACCTTTTTGGCGACTTGAGAGGACATGCATGGCATTAAATGTTATATTTCTTCATTGAGGGTACTTTATGGGCCTAGGCGCCTAGGAAGGGAAAAGTAACTTCAAGTTATTTTTAATAAGGTCCTCTTTTTGGGAAAGTGCGCCTTGAGTGTTTTAGGGTTTCTTTGGCATGAAAAGGTTATAAAAGGAGGTGAGGGGTGAAAGGATGATCATTCATACATACACTTATATTTTCTTTTCATGGTGCAACTGCTGTTTGCAACTTTTAGCTTGTGGAGTAAGATCCCACAGGAACCCTAGCTTCGGTGGTGGAAGATCCAACCCTAGCTAGCAGGGCATTCTTCGGTAGTGAAAGATCTACCCTAGCTTGTCATTTGGAGCAGATTTCAGGGCTGATTTTACAGAGATATTTTCAGCATTTGCAGAATTAGGGTTTGAGGATTTTTGGGAGTTTGGTGGAGATTTTTCAGCTGGTTTTCGGATCAGACCTACGGCAGCCATAGAAGAAGGATTCGGCATCATCCACAGAGGTTTTCACAAGGGTTTTGGCTGTTTTCCAAGGGGGGCGACTTGTTTGGGAATTTGCAGCCCTAATTTCTAGGGTTTCCAGCAGTCCTTTTTCAGATCTGAAGGTTGGAGGGTTATCTACTATTTTTATATATATTATTTCCAAAGTTTCATCTTCATTGCATTTGTATTTGAAAAGATATTAATTTTTGAAGTTTTCCGGCTATTTTAGGTTCGCTGTAAATTTCTGGCAGCGTTCTGTTATCTGAAAAATCCCAAAAATATTTTCCTTGTGTTCTACATATTATTATCTTGTTCCAGTTAAAATTTCAAGTATTTCGGACGGATATTTTAAGAGTTATTCACATTTTTCTGTTCGCTGCCCTAGCTGTACTTTTTCTGTATAAAATCTGCAAAAATCAGATTTAGTATTTTGCTGCAAATTTCTGTGTTTCGTCATTTTTGTGGTAAGATCCCAACAAGGGATAAAGAAGTTGAAGTTGGTACCAACTAAAGTCTGCAAAAATGGATTGAAGGCTTACTTGAAAATAAGCAAAAATATTGCTTATCAATGACTGTTCATGCAGTTCTCGAGAAAATATACACTTTCCTAGAGTATAAACGACACTTGATATTAGTGGTTGAGTCACATGAATGATGAAGTTATGTTCACATGCAAGTTCTTTATTGCTACATCTTTCCGGACCCTTTCCAAAAATGGACACTGTATTTCTCTTCTTGGAGATTCACTTCGTATATTCCTTTCACCACAAATCCAAATGTTGGATCTGAATTGCACCTGAAAAAAAAAAGGAAACAAACAGTCTTTGGCAAGTTTTTTTTTGATGGAGTTACGCTGTCGCAAACATGGCTTCCACGAGTGTATGACAGGGTACGGTCATGGGTACGGCTAAGAACCGTACCCTGTCCCCTGTGGGTACGTTATCCATTTTGTACCCACATTTTTACCGTACCCCGTATCTTTGTACATTGGTTATCGTTGTCCAAGCTGGTACGGGGGGGCCTTAGGCGAAAATCTGAAACAAGCTTTGCTACTATCTTCCATCTTTATCTCTCCAAAGCATTTCATCATCTCAGTGCATTTGATATTCGGAAAGATCACTTAATGCATTCGAAGTTTTCCAGCCAACTACCTCGTTGGAAGGGAGGCAATGGCGCCTCCTCGGAAACCCCCTCTCCCTTATTTAGAGCTGAAAAATGGCTCACAAAATATTTCAGCCATTATGTTCTTCGTATTATTATCTTGTTAAAATACCTTCACCAACATGCCCAAAAACAGTCATTTTCCCATCTTTTCCTTATAATAAAAGCTATTGAATGCTATTTGCAAATGGAATGCGCACCCACACTGCACTTCTCTGTACTGCATGCATGAGATCTGCAAAAATCAGATTTAGTATTTAATGCTGCAAATTTAACATGTGTTTTGTCATTTTTGTGGTACAGATCCCAACTAGGACCCTCCTAGTTCTCAGAAGCATGTATTTGAGGATCCCGCCTTTTTATTTCCAACTGGTCCATTCATGTCTTAACATCTTATGTAGTAGACCATTAAACGCCTCCAAATTGACCAGACATATGACCATGGTAAGAATGCTCTTAAAATTGCTAAAAAATAGCAAAGCTGCATATTATTAAAATAAAGGTCTATCTGATTGCTAATATGACCATATAGACCACACCACTATTTTGGGGCTCATTTATCATTCATGATTGTTCGCAGGCATCATCTACTTAATACTACAATTGCAAAAATCGAGCTAGCAAGACTAAAGGGGATTGGCATGACAGGAGTAGTGCTACAAGTCATATGTCAACCATTATGTGGCTTGGAGGAAAAGTTTCAAACCTGTAACCTATTGGATCTTCCACCTTTATCTACTCTATTTAGCATTTCTGCAGCAGGCCACTTTAGGAGCAGCAAATTGCACTCACGCAGGGGTAATTAGCAAAGCTTGACTTGGAAGATAAATCCACGTCCCCAAGGCTTTCATATGACCAACTACTAGAGTGCTTGGCAGAACAATTATCGATGTATTGAACCTCACACATCACCATGCACAATTTTCCTAAACAATCTCATTCCTCTGTGCAATTACTGTTGCTTAAAACTGAAAGGGGGCATTGACGAAGTGCTATATGAAGCAAGTAATGCAATACTGTGTTTCGACCCTAGACACCTAGTTGGATAGCATATTCCCCATTTTTTTAATTGAGGACCCTTTCACGCTAATATCTGCAGTCAAGTGCATAATCAGACATAATGAGATCTTTGACGATGAAGTCCTTGCACGGGTAACAAATATTATTTGGGTGAGGAACAATCTGATTGATAAGGAATATGGTGTGAAACATGTTGGCATTTAATTCCCACCTTTTTTTCCACCTTTCCATTCATGTCTTCTTATCTAACAGGAGGGTTAAACATCGTCCAGGATCAAGGGAAATCTTGATGTCATTAAAAAAATAGCAAAGATTGATTGGCAGATGAGCAGAATCTAGGCATGTCGCTTAGATGAGCATAGTGCTAGAGGGGCTGGGATTATCGACAAATTGTTAAAAGGATCTGGGTGTGAAGGTTCCAAAGTCCTTCAAGGATTGAATGTTGACATGTGGGTGTTTTGGATATAAGGGGGATTTGTTGGCTTGAAGACCCACAACCTGGTTAATCATGGTTTGGTTGGCTAACTTGAAACCTATTGGATCTTCGTTTATTTTGATTCCTATAAGCGCAAATCACACTCATGTGAATAATGCGAGTGAAACCAAGACAATGGGAAGTGGAGTGACAAATAGCACTTTATTCAGTTTGCATACTAGGAATGTATTCGACGCCATTCATCCTTTTTGACAATAGTCTAACAAATTAAACTTTGGCCATCTCAACGGTCAACCAACCTGTAATGCCGTAAAAATTTTAAAATAAAAAATAACAAAGCTCGATCTGGCCGATAAAATATGCCTTTGTGCTCATATGAGCTTTCTTACTAGAGGGGATCAATGGAATTAATGACATGTTCCCGCACTAATGATGGCTTCACGCATCACCTATATTTCCTACAATTACTCCTACAAGTTACTGAGCTTAATATCCGGGAAAAGGGGGGTTCAAAGTGCTACATGAAACATTTTTTTGCGCAAAGATTGTTTGGTGGATTTTTCGGATTGCCTCCCGTGCCTGAGGATTTCTAGAGCGTTCTAATGTGAGTGCAGATCGAGACGATAAATGTGGCCCAGCATATGAATAAGCAAATATTATTTGGGTAGGTAACAATTTAATGCAGTCCATTGAATAGGAGCCTTCTTGTGAATTACCATGTCAGGTACTACTAGTAATTCCCACAGTTTTGGGTCCATTTCGAACTTCCTACCTTCATGTCTTTGTCTTATGATCTTATCAAAAAAATTAATCTTACTCAGGTCCATATTGAGGAAAGCAGTTACACACCGTCAAAAAAAATAGCAAACTTTGAAGTTGGCAGATAAAATCTACCTATCACTCATATGAGTCCAACCACTAGAAGAGAAATAAAAGTTATGGGATGATTTTTCAATGAATCGCCTATTGTTCCTGCACAATTGACTCGAAGACTTAAAACTGCTCAGGGACTTGTTGATAAAGTGCTAGCAAGAACCATCCCATTGTGAATCAATGTGCATCGAAACCTAGTGAAACCTATGGGATTTTTAACCAATTGTTCTAATCTTGGCCCCTTGAGTAAAAGCGACTGAACTGCTACTTAAGTTCATTGTTATAATGTTTAAGAATAGATCAAGATGATTAAATGGACCACAAATAGCAGATATTATGGTGCTGGTAGGAATACCACTCTTAAGCCGCTGGAATAGGTGATGGGACATGCAACGTTAGTGTGAAGGTCCATGCCTTTTTATTTCTAGGCTTTCCATTCGAATGTCTATCTTATCTGAAGGAGGGAAATTGGGCATGATGTCATCCAATCAAAAACCTTGACATCGTAAGAGGAAAATCGGTGGATTTGGTAAGAACAATAGCAAAGCTCAATTGGCTGATAAAAGTCTGACATGTCACTCATATGACCAGGTCCACTGGAGATGTGGCTCAATTATCAATGATTGTTCCTGCATCGCCTATTTTTTGTAATTACTCGAGCTTAAAAAAACTAAGAAGAAGATAAAGTGCTACAAAGTTGCGTGAGGATAGAAAGCAAGCACAGTGGATATGGGTTTCAAGACTTGGAACAGTCATTGGATTTTCACCATTTTTTAGTTTGGTCCCTTTAAGCTCAAATTACACTCACAGTCGAAGTAATGTAAGCAAGATTAAGACGATGAAGTTCAAAGACAGACAATAGATATGTAGTTTGGGTAAAGTGTAACAATCATGATAACAGTTGACCCTAGGTGTGGGATTTCATGCTAAGGCAACTTGTAATTCCCACCTTTTTATTTCCATGCTTCCTAGGATTCATATCTTCATCTTATCTAGTCAAAATTGTAAATGTCATCCATTACGAAAATCTTGATGCCATGATGCTAACGAAATTGTTGCAAAGCTTGATTGTAGCAGATAAAATCTACTTGTTACTCATATGGGACCAACCACTTGTAGGGGCAAACAATTATCGATGATTATTCATGCACTTCCATATCTTGATTGACAGGTTTGCTATGAGCTTACAACTGGACCCTTTTGGGGAGGCTACAAAGTGCTACATATTGAAGTAAGCATTCCGGAATCTGGGCTTTGAACCCAATAACCTATTAAACTTGTCCCCATTTTTTATTTTGGCATCTTTAAGCACAAATTGCACTCACTTGTGAAAAATGCGAGCTGTCAGACTCAAGACTGATAAAGTTGGATTGCACACTATATGAAGATATTATTTGGCTTAGGAACAATTTGGGCCAAGGAAAAGGTAGTGGGACATGTGGGTATTTATTTCCCACATTTTTATTTCCAAATTTCCATCTGTGTCTCTAACTTATCTAACAAATTAAATGTCATCCAATCGAAAAACTTGATGCCTATAGAAAAAATTTAGGCATGAGGAAATCAGGCACAAGGGGGCTCAATTGGATGATATAAACTACCTGTCACTTATGGTGACCACCATTGGAGGGGCTCCTATTTTCCTACAATTACTTGAGCTTTAGAGTCGAAAAGGGGGCTACGCAAAGTGGCTACATGAAGTAAAGTAGTGTGGTTGGAGTTTCAAGTCTAGAACCTATTGGATTTTCCCCATTTTTTATTTTGGCAGCAACAGTATGTACCAGGAAGTCCTCTTTTCTGTCAAAATTCTCAAATATTCTGTTGTTTCTTTCCCTCTAGATATTTCAGAAGACAAATCCTGAGGACAGAGAGTGTGCTAGCAGAATGAAAGGTATATTTGTGCTTGGCATAGACCACTGGAAGAGAATGTGTGGTATATTGCTGCAGGAACTCATGATGCAATGAAACTTAGAAGTAATGTGGGACGAGACTGCTTGAGCGTATTTCCAGTGGATGAAGTGATGTTCACTTGTTTCTGCATTCTCTTTACAATTTGGCTTATGGTAGGGCCTATAAGAACTCTATTTTCTAGATTTTCAGCACTGAGAATCTTTTTATGCATTACCAACTAGAGGAAATATTTAATTTCAAGTCAACTGTGTAAGCTCCATAATTTCTACCATTTTTTATTGGCTGAAGGGAAATTGTGCTGAACTAAAGAATAAGATGTGGAGACTGTGATTTGGCCTGAGCTAGTGTTAGGCCAGATCAACTTATCCTTGGCAGGAGTGTAAGTAATACGCTAGCGTGTTTTATGATTTTGATGAGAGAATGGCTTTGCTATGGCACCTTGCTGCGCAATCCAAGATTTAGTTCAATTTTCCAAGTGCTTTCTTCTTGTTGATTTCGAATCCAATATTCTTTTAGAAAGATGTGATCAACCGTTAGAAGGATTGCTTGTATTCCTGAGAAATCAGGTTTGTAGAGAGGTGGCCACCCTCCCAAAATCTGATTTTTGAACCATTTTCCACTTGCCAAGTGGTGAGAGGTTGAAGGAGTAAGAGGATGTTCTGGATATGCTTTTCTGTAGCAAACATTTGGGTGTTCCAATTTGAATTTGGAGATGTACAAATCTGTATTCCCTGCATCATTTTTCTTGAACAGGATAGATTTACAAACTGTAGTCAGGCCAGTAATTATTTCCCGAGCCATTTTCATGTCTGTGGCTTAGTTAAACAACATGATGTGTTTTATGTTCAAATCCCCATCCTACTTTGGTTGGGTGATTGTAGCCCAGGAGGCAAGTGGGTATTTGAAGGAATTGTCTACCCCTTTTTAGATGTTTTCTTTGGATTGAGATGATTCGGTGTTCCAGTTCCAAAGGAATAGGTATAAGAGATAGCATACAGATTGGCACAGCCTGGAGAATAACTTGGGTTAGGTGGATTCTACTTGCCGAACTCAACCATTTGTTGGTCTATTTGCTTGGTATTGAATGCATTCTAGCCATTGTATTCACCCATTTTCTGTTCATGGGTTTCCAGTGCATCGGAAAACCCAGATATGACATAGGTCATCTGTCTTCTTGGAATTGCAATATCCAAAGAATTTCAATTTTTCCTGTTTAGTTTATGTTTACGAAAACGACATTAGATTTGTGATTGATGATCACTTGCCTTGAAGCGTGTTGATATGGATCGAGAGTTCAACAAAGTTGAGTGATTTCCCTCAGGACCAAAGAAGAGAACAATAGTGTTGTCCAAAATGGAAATTGGTGGATCTTAAGCCTCTTTTGATTGCTGGAAGCCTGTACACTTTCCCTTTTCCTTTTTCTGGGGCAATACATTTCATAAAAAATTCTCCAAAAATTCTGAATAAATAAACTCAAAGGATCTCCTTATCCGAGTCCCCTTATTAGTTTGAAGAGCAACCTGATTTCACCATTGACGGAGACTGTGAAGGTGGGAGTGCTAGTGAGCTACCAATCCAGTCAATTATTTAGAGACTTGGAATGAAAGGTTCTGAGTGTCAGGAATAATAGAGACTATTTACACCTGGTTTATGTTGAGTCCTGAGGGAATGTATTATTTCTTGGAAAGCAAGAATGATGTCTGTAATATGTCTACCTAGAACAAATGCTGACTGTGAGTGAGAGATCAACCTCGGGAGGAGAGGTTTGAATCGGTAATCAATGAGTTTGTTTGGAGAGAATTTTGTAGGACAAATTATATAGGTCCATTCGTGTGTACTAGTCTTGATCCTTTGTTGAGATCTGAAAAAGTTTGATAGAAAAGTGCTGAGAAACCATCAGATTCAAGAGCCTTTTCTTTGTGGATGGAGAAGGCATTTGTCTTTAGTTCCTCTTCATGACAGGTCTAATCAAATGTGTGCCCTCTGCCTTTGTGATCAGCTTGTGGATGTTCTTTAGTTGAGAATTCTGAACATTATTTATTTTTCTATCGAGGACTTCATCTGACAGAAGGTTCTGAAAAAAAAAGCGGTGTGATTCAAAATATCAGCCTTGTAAGTGATATATGAATTCAGACTTGTTTTGAGGCGGTTAATGGAGTTGATATGCCATTTGTTAAGAACTAATTTATGATTTTTTTGTGTTTGAGTCATCTTGCTGAATCCATGTGTTGTTGAACCTTTGCCTTCAGGAGCTTTCCTCTTTCTTTTGAAGTGTAGACAGCTTGTGGATGAGTTGCTGCTCCTGAACCACCAACCCTTCTGTTAGAGGGGGTCCCTTATTTGCTTTTGTGATTGCCTATTGTGTGCTTGTTGTGACAGACTGAAAATATTCCTAAAATTATGCTCTTTACACATTTTCATTCTGTGCTTGAGGTGATTTAGTTTGCACATAAATCCGTACATAGCATATCTGTGGATGTGATTAACTCCCTGCCACTAGTATTCGACAAGACAAGAGCCTTACAGATGTAGCAGCCACATGATTTTAAATATGAATTGTTTTTTTTTTATTATTGGGCCTAGATGATTGATTTTTAGCCGAACTGAGAAATGGTCTGAGAGGGAGGAGTCATTGACATCTGAACTGGTCAAGCTGATTTATTAGGCACCACACTCACCAAAAGGATCTGCCAAAAGGTAAAGAGGCTAGAGGGGAGAAGGCCAACTTGGTGAATTATATTCTCTATTCCTTCCTGTTGTCACCCTGAAGTTGCACCTTGATAGAGAATGGCTTGTGTACTCTCTCTCCAGTTGACAAAATTGAAACACCTCAAGGCTGTGGGTAACCTATGTCTGAGGTGAATCTCCAGAGAGGGTAGGCTCCCTTGTGAATCACCTAAAAAATGCAAACTTTGACAAGGAAAAGGGAAGAGGAATGCAAAAAATGGTAAATAAGGGTGATACACTAAAAGTTTAACACTTGCATGTAACTCTGCACATAGAGAAATCAAAGATCCACACACCTGCACAACTCTAGACTATTTTGCATAATAAATTCAAGGGTTTAGGAAAAAGAACAGCGGTAGAGGGAGTGGAATCCACACTAAGGCAACACAATATCCTATCAAACACAATGAATAATCTGAAAACAACAGTATGAAAGGGCAAAAATGGAGCTTTTATTCAGAGGTGCAAGTACAAGGTTGAAAATGCCAGAGCAAATCAGCTTCCAAGTATATCTGTTATTACAATAAAAAATCAGCTCATATAGACTGATTCCAAAACAAGAGTCCATGCCTAAAATAGACTGCTGTTCCTTTTTTAATTTTTAATTCCTTCTACCCTGCTGGCACATGGGAAAGGCATTGACTTTTAATTATAAAAAATACATTCTATCCTTGGCTGGGACAGCAGTTCTATTTTCATCTAATTCTATTCTTGGCACAGTCAATTGTAGTTTGAATTTTATTTATTTAATTCCTGCTATCTTTGGCGCATGGAGCAGCAGTCTATTTTTATCCTCCAAACTTATCACCTTAGTCAACCGCAGTTTGACTCATGCAAGGTCTGTAGTCTATTTTTATGTAATTAATTTCATGCACCTCTTGCGCCAGAAATAGGACTGCAGCTATTTTATCTTATTATTTATTTCCATGCACCCTATCTCTCCTTATCTCTCCTTGGCGCCAACATTAGAACAACAGTTCTATCTAATTAATTTCTTTCATGCATCATGCACCTTAACTCTCCTTATTTCTTCTTGGCGCCGAACTCCTAAGAATAAAACAACATTTCTATTGATTAATTTAATTCATTTGCACCTCCATGCAAAGTCAACTTTTGGTGCAGACCTTTTTGGCTTAAAATATGGTAACATTTTGGCGACATCATAGGATTATTTGCTTGCTAAACAAGAAGATCAGTGGTCTTTTGCATCCATTGGGCTATGGAGTCACATTCTTCTTCAACTACTGCCGCATACAAATATACAACTGAAATACCCTCTCCAACAAAAGGAAAAGATGTGCATGCAAGCACTTTATTGAAAGAAACAACTAACTATGAAAACTGGAAAAGCAATATGCATGCAAGCACTTATTATGCAAGAAACAAACCTAGCCTACTCCTAATCTAAAGAAAGAGAAATGAAAACTAGACAAAACCACATACTGGTTGGGAGAAATAACTTCCTTTTCTCATAAAGTGTGGCCATGAGATCAATGTTGCAACTAGATCCCATGGTATATGTGCAGACATGGTTTGCACCATTGATATGCTCAAAATATCAACCAAGAGAAGAATAAACACCCCTGTAGGATCTGTACTTTGTCTTTGTAGATGTTGGGTGATATTTGACAATTTGAAGTTCTTTCGCATGCTCTAAATTAAGCACAACTGATGACAACTCCTTATGTGGCTCTAAGCTAGCCAAATACGTAATTGGACATGGTATTCTCATAGCTGATATACTGATTTTTCTGATCTGCCCCTCTTCTTTGTGTGCAACTTCATCATTTGGAGTACTTGAGGCACTTTCCTGATCATATTGGATGATTGTAGACTGATCTCAAACGTTTTCTACTTCATTTTTTGCAAACGACCTCATATTTGACTCTTTCTCAAGCTCAAAAGAAGGTTCAATAACAAGAGAATCTTTATTGAGGAAGATAGATGATGGGTTTGAAATACTTACAATTTCAATTGGCCCATGCTCATCATTAGAATCTTCTAAGTCTGATAAAATCTCATCCTCTTTATTGTTCATGCTTGAGGAAAACTCCTTTTGAATTTGAATTTCTTTGCTGATTTCCTCCTCTGTATGACTGTTTGCAAGCTGATGTGAACTTGTTTTACATTTTCTTCCTGATGCATTCTTATCATTTAGCAAATAGTCTGATAGTTTGCATGGTTAAATCATTCTCCTCCTTATTATGATGTATCTCTACAAGAGAGCTTTGATCTGAGAGCACACCTCCACGAACATCTAAAGATAACCTTGTTGATCCTTTACAATCTTCTAAAAAGCAATGAGGATCATGTTGCTCACCTGATAACCCTTCTTCATCTTTACTATGAAATTGATCTTCTTCCAGCTCTGATTTGTGTTCTTTAGTTGTGGCACATCTCTTCCTTGCAAGGAGTTGGCGGGGAGCCCTGACCACGGCATTGCATAGGTCTGACTATCATGAATCGGCCCTGGAGAGCGGCGAGTGCGACCAATCAACAACTTTTATTGAATTATTTCCTTCACTAGAAAATGATATAGGCTCAAGATTTTACCAATCTGATCCTTAGAAACACTCACTATGTTCCTCCAAAACATTCCGCTTTACTTTCAGTAACTCAAGATGACTTTGAGAAAACGAAATAGTGTCTAACCTTTGCTTGTTGGTCATATTCCTCCTGTTGCTCTGTAACTTCAACCATCCTTTCTTGCACTCCTCTATTGTAGCCCTTAACCAATGTGTGGAGTTTTGTCTCTAAGTCAACTCGTAAGCTCCAAATTGCCCTTAGATTTTGTCTGAGAACTTCTCGCTTCAACTCTTTGGTTGTTTCTTTTCCAAACTAATTTGTTGATTAGTTTCATTCCAAAATGGATTTGGGAATATGAGGGGAGGGGTGGGTACTGGGTTGATTAACTGATTTTGCGATGGTTGAAATGACCTTTAGAGGTGTAAGATCTTGCAGGACGGAGAAGGAATCAGGAGCCATAAGAGGCTTTAAGAAAGCTAGGAAATTGGAAATTTGGGCTGAGATTGTGTGGGTTGAAAAGTAGGAATGGGAGGGCTGCATGATGATACAGAGTGAAGAACTACCCCATTTATAGGGTCTCTCAACACTATTTTGGTAAGCTTCAATTTCTTCATTCCGCTCTGATATTTGTGGTAAGAATTCAAACATAAAGTCTAACGTCTCTTGAGGGCTATACCAATGTGGCATGGGACCGACCCATGAGTAGGGTACCTTGAATCCAAGCATGACTACCTTGATGGTACTTGTTGCCCTCATTTCTACCATTTTTACTTCCATGTGTTGTGCCATGCATTCAGTGAAAATCATCATTAGGCATGGAATTGTTTCCATAATTTGCATATTCCTGCTCCTAAAAAACACCATGAATTAATAGGGTAACCATACTGCAGCCTCCTTGCTTGAACGGGGTTTGGATCATGGGCATATTCATTATGATAGACGCTTATAATACTGATCTGAAGAGATTTTTGAGGAAATGAGGTGAACAGGGGACATGTAGTTTTAATGCTTTTGGGACTAGGAATTCCAATGAGGAATTGAAGTCGTGATTGCACAATGTCATAAAAAGATGGAAAAATGGAGGAAATGGTCTGTTGCTTGAGAAAAAGGGATCTTTGATACCAATGGAGTCGCATATAGATGTTGAATATTTATGTCTGAAACACTGATATTTTGCCAAAAATAGCATCAAATTCTTTAGCAAACTTTTTTTTGTAGTGACACACTTGGCGTGCCAAAAATTGTTGTCGTCTAGAAGTTGCACCCTGATAGAGAATGGTGTGTGTATTCTCTCTCATGTTGACAAAATTGGAACACCTCAAGGCTGTGGGTAACCTATGTCTGAGGTGAACCTCCAGAGAGGGCTGGTTCCCTTGTGAATCACCTAAAAAACGAAAACTTTGACAAGGAAAAGGGAAGAGGAATGTGAAAAAATGGAAATATGGGTGATACACCAAAAGTTTGACACTTGCATGTAACTCTACACACAGAGAAATCAAAGATCCACACACCTGCACAACTCTGAACTATTTTGCATAAATTAATTCAAGGATTTAGGAAAAAGAACAATGGTAGAGGGAGTTGAATTCCACACTAGAGGCAACACAATATCCTATCAAACACAATGAACAATCTAAAAACAACGTAGTATGAGAGGGCAACAAATGAAGCTTTATTTTATTCAGAGGTACAAGTACAAGGCTGAAAATGCCAGAGGAAATCAACTTTCAAGTATATTTGTTATTACAATAAAAAATCAGCCCATATAGACTGATTCCAAAACAAGAATAGACTGCTATCCATGCCCAAAATAGACTGCTGTTCCTTTTTTAATTTCTAATTCCTTCTACCCTACTGGCGCATGGGAACAATAGTTGCTATTTTTATTTATTTATTTCTCTTCTACCCTGCTGGCGCATGGGAAAGGAATTGAATTTTTAATTATAAAAAATACATTCTATCCTTGGGTGGGACAACAGTTCTATTTTCATCTAATTCTATTCTTGGCACAATCAATTGTAGTTTGACTTTTATTTATTTAATTCCTGCTTATCTTTGGTGCATGGAGCAGCAGTCTATTTTTATCCTCCAAACTTATCACCTCAGTCAACCGCAGTTTGACTCATGCAAGGTCTGTAGTCTATTTTTATTTAATTAATTCCATGCACCTCTTGCGCCAGAAATAGGACTGCAGCTCTTTTATTTGATTATTTATTTCTATGCATATTTCCATGCACCCGATCTCTCCCTATCTCTCCTTGGTGCCAACATTAGAACAACAATTCTATTTAATTTATATCTTCAATGCACCATGCACCATGCACCTTAACTCTCCTTATTTCCCCTTGGCGCCAAACTCCTAAGAATAGAACAGCAGTTCTATTAATTAATTTAATTCATTTGCACCTCCATGCAAAATCAACTTTTGGCGCAGACCTCTTTGGCTTAAATTATGGTAACACTTTCCCCTACGAACAAATTCTTACAGTGCTTGTGGCTAAAGTGGGTCCCCTTGCCTTGTTTTTATAACTAAAAATATATGAGGATAAATGTCATTAGAATAATGACTACTCATGGAGGTCATTTGGTTAATTAATAAAATCACGAGTAAAAATCCCACAAAATACATTATTTAATGTGAATAGTTATTTTCTCATTTAACCTGATGTTTGAAATGATCATTTTCTCCATTTTTCTGCAATGGAATACATCATTTCCTTTTGTTACACCAAATGTAAAGGCCTTGAGAAAAATCAGCATCCACCATGGTAGAGTGAGCGAGTAATTGGTTTAGAGCATCAGCTGTTTTGTCACCTGTGATTTATTTTCATCTGGTGTTTTGATTGTATTGAAGTCTATCATGAGGATGTTTTTTTGAAGGCGAGAGGTAGATGCCAATCGCAAAACTCTGATTAATGTATCTTATTCTATTGGTGCCATGCGGCAGAGTTTAAACATTGGAAACACAAATGACCTCTTGGAATTGAAGAGAAAGAAAAGGTATGCAATCATAACTCAATGGAAGGAGGTATGGGTTTGGTAGACGCACCTGGAATGTTCCCACTGGATCAAAGTGTTTGTGGATGGGCAAAACATCTGATTAGAACCCCATACTCCATTGAAATTCAGTTTTGTGAGAGAGCTTACATGTGAGATCTCTTGAAGGAGAATCATGTCAGTCTTTTCTTGCTTGGCTCTGTTCAGTGGAAATTTGCATTTTTTGGGGATGCCAAGATCCCTTGTATTCCAGGAAAAGATCTACACTACCCCAAGAGAGTGTTTTCAATCGGGTGAGTGTCCATCTCTTTGCTTGTGGTTTGGGATGAGGGTTCCCAGTTTTTAATCATCCATTCCTTTTGATTTGTTTAGCATGGCATTGGGGTAAGTTCCATTGGGATCCTCCAATGGCTTTCTTTTATTGACAATTAAATTCAATGGAGATATCGAGGGAATCAAATCTTTTAGTGTTTTACCTTTGTTTTTGTTAGTTCTAGACCATTAACAGCCTTAGATGTGTCAGCAATGGAGGTGTACAGAGTGGGAGGCAAATGCTTTTGCTGTAAATAAAGATTGGTTTGTCTTTAACTTTTTCATTACCTTTCTTAGGCTGTTTTACTGGAGGATGTTTTGTGGCCTCTTTACTGTCCATAACCTCTATGCTTGTATCCATATCTGAGAGAGCAGCAGAAGGATTAGAAATGTTGATTTATGTCTTAGGAGCTGATGAAGTCTTAGTTTTCCTTTGGTACGCTCTTTGAAATATTTTCGTCAGCATTGTCATTTGGTCCCTTAATTTGTTATTGTGAAAGGAATGGGCTGGACAGGATATTTGCTGCTTGAACTTGGGATGGATTTAGCTTTTTGTCCAGTTGGACTTATTCTTTATAAGTTGGGCTTTCCCTATATGGATCTTCAGTTTGGGGTTGGTGAGGCCATACCTGCACAAGATGCTCATATTCATGGGAAAATCTGCAACATAATGGAATCCTCTCATAATTTAGTTACTGCTCCCATTCGACTTCTAAATCTTGCAATAATCAATACGGTAGAGGTTTTTCAAGGTCTATATTTTGCTATGTTGCCAGGAAATGGAAATGGAAACGGAAACGGGTATGTAATGTCCCCAATTCCGAGCAGTTGGCCTAACGGCCATATTTTGGTCTTAGCCTTGGTCATTCCCAAGGGGCTAACGACTTTGGAGGTTATTGGGGATGGTTGTCTGATTTCCTACTATGTTTTTGTTATATTTTGGGCGTTGGGAGGATCTAATGGGCCCTTTGTGTTTTATTTTGTCGTTGGGATCACTTAAGTGGACACTTTTGGCATTTAATGTTATGTTTCTTCGTTGGGGCCACTTAAAGTCCCTTTTTGGCGACTTGGGGGGATATGTATTGCATTAAATGTTATATTTCTTCGTTGGGCTCATAAAAAGCTATATAAGGAGGTGGAGGGTGGAATTGGATATCATTCTTGCATACATATTTTCTTTGGTGATACTTGATAGTGAGCAACTGCTGTTTGCTTGTTCCGCTTGTGGAGTGAATCCCACAAGATCCCTAGCTTCGGTGGTGAGAGATCCACTCCTAGCTAGAAGGGCACTCTTCGGTGGTGAAAGATCCACCCTAGTTTGCTAGGCTCTTGCACCTTTTCAGATCTGATTTGCAGTCATCTTCAGGCAGGGTTTTCCAAGGGCAGTTTCGGGAAAATCACGATAACTTTCTGGGTTTTTCTCCGTTTGAAACGAAATTCGTTGTGGCAGCTAAGGAGAGGTTCTTTGACGAAACGGCAGGGTTTGTTGAGGGTTTCAGCCATTCCTAAGCAAAAATGACCTGGTTGAAGAATTGCAGGCCCTAAAATTTAGGGTTTCGGGTGGAATTTTCCAGATCTGAAGGTTGGCCTGTTTTTCTCATATTTTTCATAAGTTATTTCCAGAATTTCAGCTTTTTATGTTTGGTAGTCGAAAAGATATGAATTTTCCGGCATTCTATCATTTTCAGAGCTTATAAAAAAATTCCTGGCAGTTTCCTATGTTATAAAAAATACAAAAACAGTTTATTATTGTTATTATTTTTTCCAGCTTCCGGTGAAATTTGAAGTGTTTTGGGCAAGTATTTTTCAAGATATCATATTTTTATTGTTCGCTGCCCTATTTTTGCAAAAATCAGAAAAAAAAAATCAGATTTAGTATTTGTTGCAAATTTCTGTATTTTGTCAATTTTTTGTAAAATCCCAACAAGGGATATTTCAATGGTATCAGAGCTGTTGTTCCTCCAGCCTATGTGGGTTAAATATGGCAAATTGGAAAGATTTCAATATGGATTTTATGAAGGAAATGTTCACCAACATGGTGAAACAACAGGAAACCACTAACCTTTATTTGAGCCAGCTCACTCAGAATTTAAATCAAAGCAGGTCTTGGGACAATCAGGAAAAAGGTGAGAACAATAATAAAGGGCATCCAATAGAGGTGATTGATGAGGATTCTTGTTGGAGGAAATACCAATCTTTGAGTAAGGGTTTCAGAGATAATATGCCATTTCCAGATTATTGCATGATGAAGATTGGTAGCAAGCCCAAGCAAGGTCATCATATGCCGGTACCTGAATTACAAAAGAATTCATTTGAAGAAGAAGAAGCTTATAGAGAAAAAGGTATGATTTCCATTGAGAAAAATAATTGCATTAATGAAACTTTGCTTGTTAGAGAAATTATTCCAGCTCAAGAGAAGAAATTTGTATATGCAAGTAAGGAGGATGTAATGGAAACTCTGAAAAGGTGTGAGGAGTGGAATAGCAGAGCTAGAGCTGCTAAATTGATAGCTGCTCAAGCAAGACAACACTTACAAGAGTTCAAGGAAAAGATGTGGGCGAATGATGCAAGGAAGTCTTCACCTATGAAAGAAGACTCTACGGAGCAGCTGGCACATGAAGAGGAACCTCACATGGACACTTGTGTAGAATTGCACGCTGCTGCAATTTCCAAACTAGCAACTCATGATAAGCTAATTTATGAAGAATTTCAGCCCATTGTAGACCAGAATACTCAGGATTTGTGGCTAAAAAGTCAAGTCATTTTGGAGACCAAGCTTGATGAGGATACTCCAAGGTATGAAGTGGACATGTCTTATTTATTGCTGCCTATTCCAATTTATTTCCATCATGAGATTCATGATATGGTAGATGATGAAGTCTTCATTATGGAGGTTGTTGAACAATTGCTCCAACTAGGTGTATATGAGCATCTTGTGGATGATATATGGTGTCATGTTTTAGCTCACTTAACAGTTACAGGGGCCCGAATGGTAAGAACACTTCAACATGTTTTGTCTCTTGTGCATGGCTCTTGGACAAAACAAAGATGCAATTGCTTGAGGGCAAGCAATTTTGGGAAGGGAAGATTGTAATATCCCCTTCCCATTCGAAGACCTTTGGCCTATTTTGTCAACCTGACGGCCAAAGGAAAAATATAAGGGGTGGCTTAAGTTATATTTAATTATTATAAAGTGCCATTAATAAAAGAAAAAACATATATAGAGCACTTATAATAATTTATATGACTTAATAATTATTAAATTAAGGATGGAAAAGGCCCAAATATAAATTGTTATCCATCCTAGGTGAAAAGGCGACTTGCCTTAAAAAGGGGAATGGGAATATAGAAAGGATAAATGCCCATTTTACTATGTATTTCCCCTAGAAAAATGTGACTTGCATTAGGAGGGAAAAAGTTGTTGGGAAAAGCATTTAATATGGGAAAATATTAAATGCTTGCATAGGGAAAATCCTTGGGAACTAATTGGATATTGTAGAGGTTGTTTTGGGTCTCTTCTTCCTTTATAAGGAGAAGTCGACTTGAAGGGAAAGATATTCCATACCATTTGATATTTTCTAATTTGTGTTTTAAGCTTGTAGCTTATGCATATTCTTTCATGTGCAACTGTTTGCAAATATCCAGCTTGTGGAGTAAGATCCCACGGGAACCCTAGCTTCGTTGGTGAAAGATCCATCCCTAGCTAGCAGGGCATTCTTCGGTAGTGAGAGATCTACCCTAGCTTGTCAATTTTGGAGCTGTATTGATGCCCTAAATGTACTGGGCGACCTACTTTTTAGGGCAAAATTAGGGTTTCGTGTTTGCTGTGCGAAAACTATTTTTGGAATTTTATTCTTCATATTTTTGTGGCCCAAGATTCAAAGTTTCAGCTCATTTGGACTTCTCTAGCAAAAGATATTAATTTTAGAAGTTTTCAGTTGTTTAGGGCACGCTGTAAATTTCTGGCAGCATTCTGTTATTCGAAAAAATTCCAAAAACAGTTCTATAATATCAGTTATTGTATTAGCAAGCTCCATTTAAAATTTCAAGAGATTTGAGCAAGTATTTTTGGAGTTATCCATTATTTTCTGTTCGCTGCCCTAGATTTAATTTTCTACAAAAATTAGATTTCTGTTTGGCTGCAATTTGTCTGTATTTTGCATATTTAAAGTTGGGATTGCCTAAAATCCGTTTAGGGGTAAAATAATGTCCATTGGGGACATTACACTAGTTTCTCTCTAGAATATATCAATTTAACCCTAATTCAAGTTCAGATTATTGTTTCTACTGTGTTTATTGTATAATCTGAATTAGGTCGGGTTTCGGGATGTTTTATAAATTTAAGGTATAAAATAATCAAAACGGAAATATGTGCTTCGCTCATCAATTCTCCCTTTGGCACAGAAAACTTTGTCCCAAGTATAGCGTAGGCTATCCTTGAGGTCACACCCATATCTGCCATCATTTTCAGTCTTCTTGATCTGTAACTCCTGGAATGTCTTATCCTTGAACATCCATAGGCTATGTTCCATCATCTAAAAATGAGTGTTGATTTGCACTAAATTTGATTGAAATCCCTGACCTTTCTCACCAACTTTACAACACCTAACACTCACCCAAAACCAGAAATCACTCCCCCTTTCCCAATCTCTGACTCGTGAGCTCTTGGTCTTGGCCTCCTCCCAACCTCCTCCTGGTCTAAATCAGGCCACCAATTTCAAAACAGAAATCTACCTAAATAGGAATCAGATCTTCAAGGAGAATTTGAAACTATTCATTCAGCACCATACTCAAAAGACTGTTGAGGGATTATTCCCCAGTTAGAAAAGAGAATTCCTGCTCCTTCTAGAAACCACACCCAAGGGAAATATGTTATTGATCCTCAAGATGCAAGCCCTGATCTGACTGTTTATAGGATCTTTTCCAGGTGCCAAAATCATGACACTGTGTGTGCAAGAAAATTGAAGACCTTTGGGCTCAGTCGATCTCCTCATAATGCCTAAAGGATGCTTCATGGTGATCCTTTCCACAAAACATGAGAAAGATTAAGTCTTTCAAGAAGGCCCCTAGGTCATGAAAAAGTTGGGGTTGCTCATGAAACATTGGTCTCTAGCTTTCCACCCCACCGAGAATCCACCAAACATCATTCCAACCTGAGTCAGACTCCCTCTTCTCTCAAGCAAATTTTGGCAGGAGTGTGTTGCAGTTGATAGGCGGTGCCACTGGAAAAAGTATAAGCGAATTTGAATTCACTAAACACCCACCTAGGCATTCTTGACCATGCAAGCATATATGTAAATACAAAATATCTGTGAAGCCAGGAAACAGCTGGGGGTGGGGGGCGGGGGGCGGGGCACGTTTCAGCCCAGAAATGTTTCCGAAACGTGGGGGAAAACGCCACCAAAACGTTTCCACCACTTTTTCAAATTTTTAAACTTCATAACTTTAAAAAAAATAAAAAATAACTTCATTTAATGAACCTAAACCTAGTCTACCTACCTAGACTTGCTAAAGACACTTGCTAAAAGCTATATAATGACATCTTGGGTCCATTCTAGATCACACTCTCATTTTTCTCTTGTTAAATTCAGTTTTCACTAAACTAACATTTAGCAATGTATATGTGAATCATTGAAATTGTAACCATGTTGAATGATGACTCTTTAGAAGTTCAAATTTCAATGAATACAAAATATTTTGAGTGCTTTATCAATTATCTCTTATGGTCTACAATTATAAAATGAGTACTATGCATATATATATATTGTACGAACGTTTCCCATAACGTTTCGTATCCAAGGTTTTTTGAAAATTGCCGTTTCTGCATTTCATACCCTGAAATATCCCTTGTTGGGATTTTACAAAAAATTGACAAAATACAGAAATTTGCAGCAAATACTAAATCTGATTTTTTTTCTGATTTTTGCAAAAATAGGGCAGCGAACAATAAAAATATGATATCTTGAAAAATACTTGCCCAAAACACTTCAAATTTCACCGGAAGCTGGAAAAAATAATAACTAACAATAATAAACTGTTTTTGTATTTTTTATAACATAGGAAACTGCCAGGAATTTTTTTATAAGCTCTGAAAATGATAGAATGCCGGAAAATTCATATCTTTTCGACTACCAAACATAAAAAGCTGAAATTCTGGAAATAACTTATGAAAAATATGAGAAAAACAGGCCAACCTTCAGATCTGGAAAATTCCACCCGAAACCCTAAATTTTAGGGCCTGAAATTCTTCAACCAGGTCGTTTTTGCTTAGGAATGGCTGAAACCCTCAACAAACCCTGCCGTTTCGTCAAAGAACCTCTCCTTAGCTGCCACAATGAATTTCGCTTCAAACGGAGAAAAACCCAGAAAGTTATCGTGATTTTCCCGAAACTGCCCTTGGAAAACCCTGCCTGAAGATGACTGCAAATCAGATCTGAAAAGGTGCAAGAGCCTAGCAAACTAGGGTGGATCTTTCACCACCGAAGAGTGCCCTTCTAGCTAGGAGTGGATCTCTCACCACCGAAGCTAGGGATCTTGTGGGATTCACTCCACAAGCGGAACAAGCAAACAACAGTTGCTCACTATCAAGTATCACCAAAGAAAATATGTATGCAAGAATGATTTCCAACTCCACCCTCCACCTCCTTATATAGCTTTTTATGAGCCCAACGAAGAAATATAACATTTAATGCAATACATATCCCCCCAAGTCGCCAAAAAGGGACTTTAAGTGGCCCCAACGAAGAAACATAACATTAAATGCCAAAAGTGTCCACTTAAGTGATCCCAACGACAAAATAAAACACAAAGGGCCCATTAGATCCTCCCAACGCCCAAAATATAACAAAAACATAGTAGGAAATCAGACAACCATCCCCAATAACCTCCAAAGTCGTTAGCCCCTTGGGAATGACCAAGGCTAAGACCAAAATATGGCCGTTAGGCCAACTGCTCGGAATTGGGGACATTACAATCCTCCCCTCCCAAAAAAATGCTTGACCCCAAGCATTATCCTCCTGTGCTTTAGAAACTGAATACCACAAAGTAAGTGCCTCCATCTCACCCTGCAGTCAACCAAAGATGGGTGTGATCCGAAGTAACCAAAACACCTCATATAGTCATCATGCTCTCCATGTAGTGTAGATAACAATGCTGCCCCTGAAGTAGAATAATGCCCACATCGACTCTCTACTGGTACCCATACTGAAATTGTCAATCTGTCCAATCCCTGCCACTGCAAAACTGTCATCATTTGATCACTCACTGCATCTCCTGTCGACTCCGTCCCTCGGCTAGCTAGCACATGGGTGAAGTGCTTGTCATCCATATAAGCAGTAAAACATATAGGAGTGTTATCTCCTATCAATTCCAGAAATAAGGAACATGCATACTCTAGCTTGTCACCATGACAAACTACACATCCCTGCACAAAGTTGAGGATATCCTCCCTCAACCCATGCCATCTGACCCTTTCCCATATGAAGTTGAAGGTCTCATCAAAGCTCAAGTGTCCAGATATGGAAGAATAATGCACATGTCGCAGTATCTCCATCCTCAACCATGAATCCGACACAAGGTACAATCTGTCCTGATAGAAGATCATCTCATCCTCCAATCTGTAGTTGTCATCCTGTATGTGACCATCCAGAATCTCACAAGTGTGTCGGTTCTTGGAGTACTCAACAAGCAAATGAGATCTCCAGTCTACCGAAACCTCAGACAACCAACATAATGATATACTCGGATGATCTGAACCTGTAATCCCGATCTCTGCAACTGCCTTATGTGCAACACTATTGGTCACACCCACATCCATCATACTCCACATCGATCTGCAATAATAAAACCCCTCATTATGCCAAAAAGTCCTCTCCATCCCCTCAGCTGCAACCACCCTAGGTGCTCCTGCTGATAATCCCCTCAAAATCACATTCCTGCCTTCGGACTTAAATTTCAGCTCCATCGTCTAGAAGTTAGTCTGAAACTCACCAAGAGAGTGAAGCCACTACACTCCCAACACTATGTGGGTCACTCCCATACCAACAACGTGGAAATCATCGGTAACTGTGTAATTACCCATGGTGATGCTCAATTGTGGGACTCTCCGTGTGCATCTCATATACTCCCCATTGGCTACAACAATGTTGAAGCCCTCAAAGTCCTTCGTCTGTAAACCTTGTCTCTCCACCAATGATGCATCAATAAAGTTGTGGGTAGCCCCACTATCAATGAGTACCATAACTCGCTGACCCTATATAACTCCCCTAATCCTGAATGCCTTGTACATCGGAGTACTAGACAATGTGGCTATAATCTCCCAAGGGAAAGTCTCCTCCTCCTGCTCCGCATTAGCACTATCCATCGCAACTCCATTCCCATCATCCATCTCGTGAGTCTCCAACTCCTCACCTCTGTCATCCTCACTCTCCTCGAAGACCTCGATGAATTGGGCCTTCCCTCTACCTCTGCAATCATGTCCTGGAACCCAAGGTGTGCGGCAATCGAAACATAGTTTCTTTCGCCTCAACTCATCTCTGTCCTCCCGGGAAATGAATGGCTTCTTAGCCACCTCCTGCCTCGGTGGAGGCTCCCTCTGCTGAAGTTCGTCTGATCCAGATGGAGGTTCTCTTTGCTGAACGCGAGGTGGAACCCTCGACTTTGGAGTGGATAACTCCAAGTCTCGAGATCTCCTAATAGCCTCATGCAAAGAAGAAGGTTCAAATGCCTTCACAAACCCTGCTAAGGCGTCAGTCAACCCTGCCATGAAGAGTGAAGTCAACCTCATCTCTGAAACATCAGATACCATAACTGATAACCTCTGAAAATCTGCAATGTACTGATCTAGAGAACCTGTCTGCCTCAAGTGAGTCAACTCCCTGAAGTGCCTATCTGGGTCCCTCCTGTCGAACCTGCTCATCAACCTCTGTGTAAAATCTGCATAAGTAGTGATATGCATGTGCCCCTGTGTGATCAATCCATGATGCCACCAGTCATGAGCATCTCCCTCGAGGTGTAGGATAGCAAACTTAATTGCATCCTCTTCACGCATGGGATTCAAGTCAAAGTAAGTCTTCAACTTCTGAATCCAAGACTGGGCAGTACACTTCTTAGAGCCATCGAAGTGTGGAACAGAAGATTTGTCCCAATCTCCTCTGAAACTCAGGTACCTGTGGCTGGTAATCCCTCCTGGGCCTGCTACCAATCTTCATTTTGCAATACTCTTGAAATGGCATGTTGTCCCGGAAACCCTCACTCAATGTCCGGTACTTCTCCCAGAAAGATTCCTCATCCACAATGTTTGCGGCCTGTTGTGTCTGTAAAACTTCTGGATCCTTCAAGAAGGAAGGCTTGTGGAGTCCCCAGGGCCTGGTAGATGCATGAGGGGACCCTTGTCCCGAATGTCCACTCTCACCTCTATTACCATGATGTCCCATATTGCTGGCTTCTCCTTTCTCCGCATGAGCCTCAATCCCACCCTGTGCTAACCTCTCAGTAAGCTGGCTCAAATAGAGGTTGGTAGTCTCCTGCTGCTTCACCATGTTGGTGAACAGTCGTTTTATCAGATCTACTCCCAACTCTTCACTGTCTCTGTCTCTGTCTCCGTCTCCCATCTTTCAACCCTAACAGGCTGGAGGAACAACCGCTCTGATACCATTTGTAATGTCCCCAATGGACATTATTTTACCCCTAGACGGATTTTAGGAAATCCCAACTTTAAATATGCAAAATACAGACAAATTGCAGCCGAACAGAAATCTGATTTTTGCAGAAAATTAAATCTAGGGCAGCGAACAGAAAATAATGAATAACTCCAAAAATACTTGCTCAAATCTCTTGAAATTTTAAATGGAGCTTGATAATACAATAACTGATATTATAGAACTGTTTTTGGAATTTTTTGAATAACAGAATGCTGCCAGAAATTTACATCGTGCCCTAAACAACTGAAAACTTCTAAAATTAATATCTTTTGCTAGAGAAGCCCAAATGAGCTGAAACTTTGATCTTGGGCCACAAAAATATGAAGAATAAAATTCCAAAAATAGTTTTCGCATAGCAAACACGAAACCCTAATTTTGCCCTAAAAAGTAGGTCACCCAACACATTTAGGGCATCAATTGAGCTCCAAAATTGACAAGCTAGGGTAGATCTCTCACTACCGAAGAATGCCCTGCTAGCTAGGGATGGATCTCTCACCACTGAAGCTAGGGTTCCCATGGGATCTTACTCCACAAGTTGGATATTTGCAAAAGCAGTTGCACATGAAAGAATATGCATAAGCTACAAGCTTAAGACACAAATTAGAAAATATCAAATGGTATGGAATATCTTTCCCTTCAAGTCGACTTCTCCTTATAAAGGAAGAAGAGACCCAAAACAACCTCTACAATATCCAATTAGTTCCCAAGGATTTTCCCTATGCAAGCATTTAATATTTTCCCATATTAAATGCTTTTCCCAACAACTTTTTCCCTCCTAATGCAAGTCACATTTTTCTAGGGGAAATACATAGTAAAATGAGCATTTATCCTTTCTATATTCCCATTCCCCTTTTTAAGGCAAGTTGCCTTTTCACCTAAGATGGATAACAATTTATATTTGGGCCTTTTCCATCCTTGATTTAATAATTATTAAGTCATATAAATTATTATAAGTGCTCTATATATATTTATTTTCTATTTATTAATGGCACTTTATAATAATTAAATATAACTTAAGCCACCCTTATATTTTTCCTTTGGCCGTCGGGTTGACAAAATAGGCCAAAGGTCTTCGAATGGGAAGGGGATATTACAACTAGAAATATGCAACTATACAATGCACAATAGAAAAATCCGACATGATTCTTCTTGAAGGAGTGATGATCAATGAGTGCAGGGACTTGGAACTAGCTCAAGAAAGTGTTTTCAAGCCACTTGACAGAGGAGGCAACTTGAAAGTGCCTAGACACTGATGACAGTGTATGAGGTTACCGGCAATATTTGGGAGAGTTTGCTTTGTCTGATGCAATGAAGTTGGTGCAATCTCTCCTTTGTCCAAACTCTAACACCGCACTTCAAGCAATAAAGCCTAATAAAATGCCTTAAATCTATTGGGCTGGACTAACTTCAGCAATAACCATTAAGGAATGATAAGCTCTGCACTACATAATGTGGATCCATCACCTAGTACTCGCACCTATGTGAATGAAACTATAAAATGAATGTGCAATCTCGATTTGATCCTCCCTTTGAACCTTGACTATTGGCACCATGCAACTTCGACCTCTTCGTACATCAAATTTTATGTCAGTGAACTGCTCTAGGGCTGCTCTTTGAGAATTTGAGATGTGTCTATGCCTTTAGTGTAATGATCTCCAAGATGTTTAGGCGTGCCTTAGGTGCTTGAGAGGCATCCAAGGTAATTGGGAGGTGAGAATGACCCATGGAGTTATTTGTATATATAAGTGACTCTTTGTTAATTTCCCTGCCATAGCTGACCCATGAAACATGTCTAGGCCAACCTAGTAAATATGCCCATATTTGAAGAAGAGCCATTGTCTATTGAGATACTAGACTATCAATAACAACATACACAAAGTATTAAACGCATATATACCATGGCAGAGCAAAGCATCCAAACAATAGTAACTTGTATTCATTAAAAAATAAGTCTGAATACAATTCCCACTATACAGGGAGATCATGTTATAAGCGCCCCTTTCCTGATGTACATTTTACTATTTATATGACAAGAAGACTCAATGGGTTGTTGGTTAACACAACCGTCAACAACTGAATATGTAAATGAGATAAGATAAAGATAAGATAAATATGTTAATGTCCAACAAATGACTACAAGAGTAGGTCAATGGGATTGAAAGAGCCAGCAAGGGCAAATACAAAGTAGGGGACCAAACATTCCCAAGAAAGAGCAAAGCAAAGAAAATACAAAGGGCCTGAGAAGGCAACAACAATGGAGAAAACAATCCCAACCCCCAAAACTAGGGGTGGGCCTGCAAGCGAGAAGAAGAGAAGAAAGAAGGCTGAAGCAAAGAGGAGAAGAGAGTCCATCATGGGATAGTGGAACTAGCTCCCCTAACATTCGAGGCCGACTGCAAGAAATTTTGGATGGAAAGACGAATGGACGAGGAGGTGAAAAAGTGCAATGGCCGTCTACCAAGCTGATGTATGGCCATCGTACTGTATCTAGAACATCTGGTAGGTCTCGTTTGTCGCCTAGTGCTAGGCCCGGTACCGCCGTGAAGATGATGGCTTGGTGAACTATGAGTGCTATCCCTTAGTCAACCCATTGGCGCTTGGTGCCTCTTGCTGAAGGTAGCAACACTGTGAAGAAGGAAGTGATCAGTTGGGTAGAATTTGGTCTGGAATGTAGTTGAAGAGTGTGCTCACGAAGCTTCATGGCCTCCTGTATGTATAAAGCAAGACATTTTTGATCCTCATAGTTGAAGAAGTCCGAAAGAGTCTGTGCCCCTCTGAAGAGACAGCGAAACCTCCCTCTAATTGCATAGTATATATGGCAACTGAAAATAAAGTGCATCTCTGTCTCGAGCTCTTAGAGATTACACAGATGGTAGATCTTGTCAGAACGATCAAGGTGGTGGTCTTTCTTACACCAGAGTCTATGGGAACCAATTGTGAACTGGCCGAGAGCGATGCGAAGCGCATGCGTCCAATGATGGCGAGTATACTGTGGAAGAATAATGAGGCTATCAGTCATCTCCATAAAGTGTTTGACGTAAAAGGCCATCTTGGGGCGAAGACCCCCTAGGGTTTCGCCCAAGTGGTAAGGATGAAACATCTACAAATATCCTCTTTGATGGCCTTGTTCAACACTTGTCTAGTAGGAAGGAGGTGGCACGGTGCATCTAAGGAGTACAAAAAAGGAGGGAGATGATCCATTTGAATACCAACTGTCCCCAAAAGGTCAAAAACCTCCGCAAACCAGCAACGACCGTGACGGGGACCATCAGAATGAGCGATAGCCTCTAAAGAGTAGTATGCCAAGAACGGGTACCTATCCCGCCCCTCCATAGAAATAGCGAAGCCTTTGATGCGGCGTAGGAAAGAGATCATATCGAACATAGCCTCCAATTTGAAAGGACGAGCACCAAACTCGGCTAGAATAATGTCATGAGGAACAATTTGCTTACATCGGATAAACCGATAGAGGAGAAAAGTCTGGACTCTCTCGACCGAAGCCCAGTCTGTCTCGAGTAAGGAAGCCCCCTAAACAACAAATCTGTAAAGAACTGTGGGCCTAATGAGAGATTCCATGAGGGACATTTTGGAGGAGACATCCTGGAAATGATGGTGAAAGCACTGTCTCTCAAGGAGGGCTAAGGAACCATAACCCTTATTGACTGTGGGCAAAAGGGCCTGTCTCAGACTAAATCGTGGGCATGAAAAGTCAACTCCCAAGTATGTATAAGCACTGGTGATCTCTATCTCCTCACTCCTGAAGAAAGAGTGGAGGTGAGAGGTCTTAAAACCATCGAAGATCATAACCTTGGTTTTAACTAGGTTAACTGTCAACTGTCAGAGATCACAAAACAGGGCTAAGGCATCCAACTGTCTCTACAGACCCTCCGGAGAGGAAGCTAAGAGGACCACATCATCCGCAAACAGAAGAATGTAAATCAAAACCTAGTGAAGAAGACACCCATCGCTGTCCTGTATGTGTTCATGGAGGAAGGACTCGAGCTCATTGATATATATATATACCGAAAAGAGTCGGGGATAGAGGACACCCCTATTTGACCCCAATGGCACTCCTGATGAGAGTAATCACAAAACAACTTAAGGCTGATGATACAATCATTAACCACATGATATGTCAGCTGCTAATATATGGAATTACAGTGATAATCAAGATTATACTAATATGATGGTCAACATTATCTCCTTCTTTAAACATGTCGGAGTCCCTTCCAACATAGTTCATATTCAATACGATAGAAATGAGAATGAAGAGAGAACACAAAAGACTAAAGCTGAAAACTATGAAGCCTCTATCTCCATGGCAAGCTTGAGGGTACATGGAGGCTTTGTTGGAGTTTGTGGGAGGTGGAACAAGGCGTGGACATATCTTTTCCTTCTCCACTTCTCCTTCTCCCAACCTTGCGCATGCAGCAAATGAGCCTCCAAAGCTGAAGTTGACATTTGTGAGGCATTCTTATGGACTAGTACATATATCTTAAACACATCCATCCGAAATATTCCAACAGATGTTAACTTCACTATTTTTATCTTGAATTTTCACATACCACATCGAGTAATAACTCTATTACATTTGCTATCAATTTCCCATTCATTGGTGACAAATGGCATCACTCTAGCTGCCCATTATATTGAGCTCAAAACTCAACTGTATTGCCAAGATAGTACTATTTTTCAATTGACTTCTCCAAGTAACAAGAAAATGCTTTCAGTTGAAAGGCAATTGGTCGTCAAATTTCAAGGATGAAATTACCGTATGATGGTTAAATAGACACCAATTTTTGAGGTCGAGAATAAAAGTGAACACATTCACATCCTTACATCCCACCCCTCACTACCATTGTAGAACACCCATTAGTGTAAAGAGAATAGAAGAGAACACACTCATGCCTTCACATCCCATCCTTTCTATCATTGTAGAATGCTTATTGGCGTGACTAGGGCAACTTTTTGGGTTTTCGCAATCTATCCATTGTGATAGAACCTAATTGAAGGGTGGAGATTGTTTGCTCTACTTTTAGAGGAAAAAGTCTTTAAAACTTTAGTAACCTTTTAAGGAGTTTTACATTGACTTAAACTTTATTAAGTTGGGCACCTTATGTTTTCATGTTGAGTCACTTTTCTAAATGGGGGTGTCTCTTAAGTGATCCCCTTGGTGTAACTTTACGACTTGTATGACGTTGATTTTTTTTATCAAGTGAAATTGAAATTGAAATTAGAACCCAAAAATTGCATTATGATATATTTATTTATAATAAATTTGAATTTCACATGTTTTTTTAATATTTATATACTGAAGTATATTTTATTTTTTCAAATATGTATGTATTATTTTTTTGATTTTTCAAACCGAACAAAACTTTGCTTGAAAATCCAAACTTCCAAACTTTTTAATCCTTCTGAGCAAACTGAACTTCTCGAACATGGTAACCACGTTTGGAAACTTACCCTTAGTTTTCTCAGCAGCATGGATGGCAATGGGCTTTGACAACTGTTCTAGTTGCACAATTTTAGAAAATTGTGTGTGGGCCTGACATTAGCTAGAGCTGTGGTTTGTGTCTCATCTAGTTGACCTTCTAACCTATCAAGTTCTTTCTGTAAGCTGAAAGATCCCGGAAGGATCTCCCTTATGCTCCAATGAATTTTAAATTAAATAAAAACAGTAAATGCAGATTTATGACAAATTCCAAATGCAGATCTGAAAAATGCAACCAGGGTTTAGGAGAGATCTTAATGCAAATGGCACCCGAAAATAGAGTTTTTGATTTCAAATGATTAACCTAATATTTATGGACTGAATCATGCCAAAAACTGAATTTATTGCAGCCAACACAGCCCAGAAAATCAGATCTGAAGTCTGCTAATAATCTTCCTGAAAACCCTCTAAAAATACTTCAGAATATGATGCAAATACAGCGATTTGTTTTACAATATTACAGAGAATATTTGTCAAATATTTTTGAGGAAAAATACCTCTGGAATCGCTGCCAAACTGTCCACAATAGATCGACCCAGCTGCTGATCAAAAATACTGAAAATTACCTTCAAACCCTTCCACCTACACTGCTGAAATGAATCCGGAAATCTGATTAACCACGCTAGAAATTTCTGAGTGAAATCCCCTCTCAATCCCTTGGGGTTTTCGTCCACAAGAGATGAATCCACAAGGGTTTTCGTCCTTGGAATCCCTGATAAAAGCAAGAGCTCTTAACAATGCAAAGGCTGATAATATAAATCTGGAATGCCTCCTAAGCAAGTGGACTTGCTCTTATAAAGGGAAAACAGCCCATAAACACAGCCAATCACGTTATTTCTTTCCCCTAGGCTGGTCGCACTTTTCCCTTATGGGCCTAATGACACTTTTCCCGATTTATGGTCCCAAAAGCTAGTCGCACTTTTTCTTTTTTCATACAATTAATTTTTAATTGTATTTTGACATTGTCCTTTTACTTTATTAATAAACTTTATTATTTATTATATGTGCTTTCATAATATTATTTTTTTCTTAAAACAATAGCACCATATAATAAAATAATAAAGCTTAGTCACCCTAGAAACCTCCCTTGGCCGTCGGGTAGACAAAAAGGGCCAAAGGTCTTCGTCCTAGCTCATTCGGAAAGAGGGGACATTACATAAGCTGAATTTACTATGAAATCGCATTAAAGAAGGCTGGAAATATCTTCAACACTCAATGATGTGATCAACTTCTTTTTGGTTTTTAGTTTTAATGCATAAAAATAGGATGCCATCAGCATAGACAGTATAATCCATGATGCAAAGATTTAATGGTAAGAAAACCAAGCAAAAAACACAACACAGAACGAGTTGGATATCACCAAGAATGCTCAGATGCAGAAAGAAATTACAATTTTGTAGCCCCCTTATTCAATTTCAAGCAGATGCACAAACCATCAAATCATCAAAAAGCTATACAAGTATAGCCAACAAAACAATTATAATGAGGCTTACACAGCGTCTGTGCTAATGACCTCATTCATCCAAAACAACCCTGCCATTGTTTGTAGGACGTCCTTTCCATGAAAACCAAGTAGTTACAATAAACTGTTGGCTTCAGAATGAGAAACTTATGGCAATTCCTTGTTTAACATGCCCAAAAAGGTGCATTTGCATACACATTTTAATTCAGGTTTCTGTTACAGTTTTGGAAATTTTAAAATCTTGTACTTTGCTACATTTACATTAACACACAATCAGTCTACATAAAGCTTTCTGAATCTAGTTTCTAGAAATGTCAATTGCACGGAAAAGCATGAGTGTAGGAAGAAATTGCAACACATTTTTTTTCTCTGGGATACTAATTTGTAAAGTATTAATAAAATTCCCATCTACAACAAAATGCGTAGTACAACAGCATAATAGTTTTTGTAATGCCTCCTCTCCTTAAATGCTTTTTTGTTTTCATGCTTTCAAAATCATCCATAGCAAAGACACATCCTTAAGGTTTCCTTTTTCTGCAGCATTTTGTTGTAGTCCGTACACTCCACAAGAGTATCAAAAGAAAATAAAATAATAGCAATAGACAATGGGGAGCACAAAAAGACAAGGCACAAAACTCATCTTTAATTCCTTACTCCGAATTTTCAATTTTCAATTGTGCTGTGTTGAATTTCTGCATTAGGCCTTCCTTCCTCTTGTGCAAAAAGGTCTCTTAACTCAGCAAGCAGATATGGATAAGGATCTGACCTTGGGGTTTTTGGGGGTCGAGGGATTTAAACATGGTGTTCATTTTAAAAAAATACACTCCTGCTTTTGTCGCGGCAATTTCAAATCCACTCTTTAAGGGTTTCCCTGCTTCATAGAAGATAAGGTTTGCCTCTAAAGAGCTCCTAAGCTGTTTCTAAAATGCATTCTCCTCAACATCTGCTCCAGAGATGTGCAACGTTCAGAAACACTTCTTCTGAGCTGGTGCTTAATGCAATGTCTTCAAGTGTTTTGACCTGCACACAAATAAAAATAAATTTCTAAAAAATTAATGTTTGCTCCACCTACTTTTTTAATGAAGGTCTGCATCTGCGTGCCCACAGAATCTCTCTTGTATCTCATGCCCGTTCCAATACACACCAATGGGCTTTTGTGGAGGGTTAAAAAGCTTAGGTAATATTTAATGTATCCGAAAAATACCATAGGTTTATTCCTGGATGTTGTGTTCACACAGGATACCACGAGGAAAGAATGAAAGTACTCATAGCTAATAATTTGTATGAATCAGCTTTGCCTTAAGTATTCTGTTGGATAAACCTGAGTATTCCCTTTGAAGAGTATACTGAACGTAAAGCAGTTGCAGAGAAGCGGAAAGTAATGGTGGAACATCATGCTTATGAGGAAGAAGAGGATGTATTTAAAAAGTAAAACCGATAATGAGGACAAGGAGGAAGGACATGCAGAGGAACTTTACCTTCCAACCTATTTTGAGTTGCTCATCCTACGAGCACATATGTGACACTGATACAGGAAAGAATGAGCTCCAGACAAAAGATGAGCAACAATTAGAAAATTGTTTACACGACTTCAGAGGACAACTGATTCTGGAAATAGAGGTTTCTTAGATTCCACTGCATCACTTGAGCCCAATTCAGCCCCAATTGTCTATAGGGGCAGCACATGTACCTTCAGAGGCTAATGCAGGAGCAGGATAACAAACAAGACCAGCAGACTCAGAGGCAGACACCATTGATTCACAGGTAGGGGAAGGGATTATTCCTGTATTATTTCGCACCCCAGAGAGTGTCACTCCCTATGAAGTCATTTCTCAGTTTCTACGTACTCCGGGGCATATCCAATGTAGTAGAACACTTAGAGGTGGCAAGGTGTCTTGCACAAGTGAGGATGGTACTGGCTGAAGAGCCCATATCCAGAAATTCATACAGGACTCCTATGTAGAGTTTATAGGAGGGTACATCAGCCAAGGATGACTTGCACAAGATCTTCCCGAGATGGATGAACAATTGATGCCCACACAAGTTGCCCATGCAATTACCACTCCTGTTCAGAACATTTTCGAACTGTTACAAAACATAGGACGCAACTATGAATGCTAATACCTGCTGCTCCAGGATTCCCTGTGCAAGCAACAACAGGTGCATGGCGAGAAGGATGGCCTGATAAGTGAAGTAGCAGCCCTGGGACAGGAAATTGGGAACCAATAGGGTGCTTTTAGTTGCAACTATCCCATCATACACAACTTCTGCAGGCACAAAGTGGGAGAGTAGTAGAATGTGAACAAGACTTATGCTAGGTAAAAGCTAAATTATAGATAGCTGAACAAGAGGTTCTCAATGAGGAAAGCAAGCTGCAAGATGCAGGACACATGGTGAAATATGTACGGGAACAAGATCTAGTAGCAGCCAAACAATTTCAGCAAAGAACCTCTGAAACTTATGCCTTGAGAACTCAAATACATTAATCAAAGGCTGCTCCCTTGAGCTCTCCAGTTGATCAGCTCACATGTCATCATCTAGGGATGTCTTCTTCTTCCACTCCTCTTACTTATTCTTCTTGAATTGTTTTTATTGTATGGTCGGAAGGGACTCCAACAAATCTAAAAGGATCGGATAATGTAGAAGGTTAAAAAGGTTAGGTGGTAATTTATGTGGCCGACATATTTTTTATGTATTTTGTTTACATTTTGGGTCGAAGATTAATAAGACTTTGGACAACGATTGTATATGTGTCAACCGTTGGGCCTTGCCCTTTAAATAGCATAAGTCATGTAGGTGTAAGGGCGGTTGTATCAGGTCCTCTGTGAATGAAAGAAGATTGTGATAGAAGTAACCTTTAGGAATACAAAGCTCCTATTTGTTGATGTGTGTATGTACAATTGCTATTCTACATGTGCTGTTAATGCTAGCCTAATCTCTTGCTAGACTATATCTATGCGATAGGCTTACTTGGCTCTAAAGCAAGACTACTCTCAATCTTTCAAATCGCTCAATTTTGCAGCTCTGAGACCACATGCTAACAAATAAAAAACACAAAATTGACTGATGACCAATCAATTCACAAGCGACATACTGTATTACTCTCTTAATAATTATACAGTACATCAATGTAACCACCCAGACTGATTTGAGTGTAACCACCACCAACAACCACCCATTTACAATAGATTAATCCGGTGGTAAATCTATAATATAGGGTCTAGACTATAGATCACAATAAGACTTAGTTTTAAATAATATTCCTTACATCCAAGATTCTACAATGTTGAATCATTGGCCAATTTAGCTGGAAACTCGGCATCATGGTCCCAAAAACAGACCCTCATTCAAATTTGACAATATCGGATCATTTTCCAACTTAGCTGGAAACCCTTCATCATAGTCCCAGAAATAGCCTCTCTTTCAAATTTGAAAATGTGCAGCTTTTGCATACAGATTTCTTTTCGAAAGTTGAATGGCAGAAAGGAGCAGCAGTATTAAAGGCTATGCCATGTTCAAATTCATGGCATCTCTGCACTACCTTACACAGAAATTAAGGATTGGAAGAGGTAGGCTTTTCAGTATATTTTCAGCACAATCAAAGGGATTGCAAATGAGCTGAACATGTTGCAAATGAAAATTGTTGACTCAGTGTTTTCATCGGAATTTTTAGCTCAGGAGCAATCTGTCCTCACAGAACTCTCAGAGGTGCAAAAGTGGGAAGAGACCTTCTGGCACCAAAGGTCATGGATGATCTGGATTCAAGAAGGGGATGCCAACACATGTTTCTTCCACAAATGAGTCCCTTATCTTTAACACATTAATTCAGTACACAATTCTAAACCATGCCATCTGCTTCTCCCGAAAAATTATTTAGGAAGATCTAGATGATAGAAAACAGGAAAGGGCTTAGGCAAAACAACTGTTTCTCAACCCAAAGGAAGTAAGAAATCCAGAATAGTAATTGGTAGTGAGCCTGGTAACTTAGGATGAACTTTGGTCCACAGTTTTTCTTTCCAAGAAGGCAAAGTGCCAGGTCCTGATGGCTTCCCTGCACAATTTAAAGAGCATTTTTGGCAGGTATTCAAGAATGACCATGTAGGAGCTATGGAGGAATTGAGGTAGGACTAGAAAATGCTGCTTAGTATCAATGCTACAAGGCTAATGTTGATTCCAAAAGCTGCAAAAGTGGAAGCTCTTGACCAACACAGACCAATTGAGGTTTTCAAGATGGTTTGCAAAATAATATCGAAGCTTATTGCATGGCAAATGCACTCGATTCTGTCCGGAATAATCTGCCTTGTTGAATAAGCAATTGTTCAATGTTATAATTTTACAGAACATCATAGACGTGCATGAAGTAATTTATATTCTTCAACATCAAAAGAAACCGAGATTCATCATCAGGCTTGACATGTCAAAAGCCTTTGACAGATGCAATTGGCAACTAATTCTTAGAACTTTGGAATTGTTGGGATTTAGTGCCCAGATAACTCAATGGATTAAAATCTTTATTGCCACTTCTAACTTCACAGCTGCAATGAATTGAATGGTAGGAAGTCTATTCACAACATCCTGTGGCCTGCGACAAGGGGACCTTACCCTGAACATTTTTATCATCATCGGACAAGGGCTTAACAGATTAAGGGAAGCGGCTAGAAGACAAAGCATCTTCGGCCTCTCGGCAGTTGAGCTTGTTCTGCGATTCTCAAATTTCCAATTTGCAGATGATACTCTGCTGCTATCAATGCTCATTATTAGAGAGGTCAAAGTACTTAAAAAGATTCTGAACATATACCAGCTAGCCTCGAGGCAAAGCATCAATCCGCACAAATTTCAGGTGCAATACCCATGAGCTGGAAAAGGCATCTACTTTGCATCAAAGAATTTTAGGGTCAGTTGCAGACAATGTTTCTTGTATTCCTTCTCCACCACCATCCTCCATTCTCACTATGGGAAAACACAATCAACAGAATGAGGACCAAATTCTCTCTATGGGTCAACATGTGGCTATCATTTGTTACTTTTTAGTCTCGTTTCGTTACTACCTCTACCACACTAATTTGAAATAAAATTAAATACAATTCAGAGAAATATCATATGGTGGGGTGTAGAAGACCGTTTTTACGACACTCTCCTACATTGGGAAGTAGGATATGCCCAAAAATAGGGGCCTAAATCTTAAAAACTTTCAAATCTTCAACCAGGTCCTCACAATGAAACTTGTCTGGAGGATCCAAAAATACCTAACTTGTTGAGAAAATTCCATGCAGTCCCAATTTTCTCAAGCTTCATTCTTTATGGATTAAAATAGCTTCATTTAGCTTTAAATGTAAAAACTGTTTTAGTATTTGAAAGCTTAGAGGGGGAAAAAGCTAAATTAAAGAGCTTATACAAAAGTAGAAGCTACAAATGCACATATTAAAGGCTTGCTAAGAGGGAAAAGCTTATGGGGGCTTTTATTAAATAATAACATCAAAGCTTTTACAGCAAGCAAGGATGTAAAAGGGGACAAACAGCAACCAAATCAGCCAATTTAAAATATTTCTCGAGCCGCCTAAACCTGCAGCAGCTGGACAGAATTGGAAAATTCAAATTTGCAGCAGACAGCTAAATCAAATGCTCTTCCTGCCGTTCTCCTCTTCTTCTTGATCCCATTAAAGAGATAAGGATCTATTTCAGGGGGGTTTGTCATTGTGGCTTTCAAAATAGACAACTCTGCTTTTGAGCAGCATGTCAGAACTCTGCTACATTGTCTTTATGCATTTAATCTTGACATTTCAGTTAAACAAATGTAATCTGTGTGACTAAACAATGCAATTGATAGGATTATTTGTGGCAGTTGTTCAACAATCTGATGCCATCTTGCTACTCCATAGGATGGAGCTCATCTCCTTATGTTTGTCTTGTTGAACGCACTAGTTGAAATCAATGAATGCATATCAGTTAGTTCTGTGCTTATGAGGTGGTAAGTTATATGCTGCAAACATTTCCTTCTTGCTGCATTACCGCCCTTTACTTCTTTATTTTATTTTCCTCTTCCTTAACTTTGTTAAAATTTCATTTTATGCACTAGTTAGAAACAAAACCAGCTGTCTCTAGAGGTTTTCTGGTTAGGGCAGTCCTATACCGAGCAAAAATCTCATGTTATACTGGATTTGTGGGTGCAAGATAAATCAGACAAATCCAAGCATTAATACAACTCAATGGTGCCAAATCATAGAACACAAGTATTTAAGAGCTCCATCCCAAATTTATTTCCAGGGCTCTTGAATCTCACAAGGTTCTGTCATCTAGAAACACATGTGCCGGGCTACTTCTTTGTGTAAGAAGAATAACATGACGAGTCAATATGGGAAGCAAGGTTGAATTTTGGGAGGAAAGCTGAAATGGGAACTCCCCACTCATCTCTACCGTAGTCGATACCACTCAGGGAAATCATCGAGACTTGAAAATGGAATCAACCATTGCTGCAGTGTTCTTGCTAGGAGTGCTCTCCTGCAGGTGGATAGATTGGTGTCTGAACTCTAGCCGAGACATGTCATCATAAGAAATTACTAGGACCATCTAATATGGAGCCCATTTCAAATGCACAATGTACGCAGAGTTGGCTTACTACTTACTCCAAAGGAACAGTACCTGTCATTAACAGAATTTGGGGGATGAACTGGAAACTAAAGCATGACCCAAAATAAAGAATTCATGTGGCTAATCATGCATTATAAGATTCTAATAACTTACAACCCCCATTAGAGAGAATGTGTGGTATCCTCCTGTTCCCAAAATTTTCAACTTATGGCAAAGACGGTTTACCATCTTCTTTTCATTGTTCGCAACCTAAGGAAATTTTTCTAGGCCTAACAGAAAATATCAATCCATGCAGCCTGGCAAAACACAGTGAAATTGCATCCTTCACTGATGGAGCACACTTGAATCTGGATCAATCATCTTCTTCAATAGTTACTCTCCGGTTTCTAATTTTCTATGTTGGAACTTGGAACAACGGGCTTGAAAAAGGACCAATTTTTTTTTTATGGCTTCAAAAAGACTGGAAAAGTTTGTAAGCTCCATAGTACAAGTAAGGATAACAACTCTTTTGATGACCTTTGCTGGTCCATTTGCTCTTTAATAATAGGGTCCATAGTACAGGTAAGGATAACAACTCTTTTGGTGACCTTTGCTGGTCCATTTGCTCTTTAATAATAGGGTCTTGAGGAAAAATGGAAGATCTTAAACTCACTCGGTTGGTATCAAACGATTTCATTCAAGAAGTGGTTGCCTCTATTACTGGTTGATTGTTGGAGAATCCCAAATAGTATAATAATTTCCTCATAAAAAAATCTTATGATGATTCTAGCCTTTGTTCATTTTGTAATGTACATAGCTGCCACAACAATGTATATTACTAATAAAGTTGACCTGGCTTTTTGAACGTTCCGTTAAAATTTATCAACCAATGCTCAAATAGTTCTTGTTGCTAAGTTGGAAACAAGAGCAAACATTTGGTTGAATAGCTTACTAATCTTGTGGCTGGTTGAAATATTCCTTGTGGGATAATACTTGAAATTCACAAAATATGCATAAAATAACAGTGAACTGAATTCTGATTTTTCTGATTTTTATGACAGCAATATGCAGAAATAAAGATTTTTTTGTATTTTGCAAACTAATCACCTCCAGCACTACCTAGAAGCTTCAAACAACTCAGAAAAATATATAGAACAATAAACAAGAGAGAAATAATTTTTACCTCTCAGATCTGATTTTATTTATTTATTTTAGGGCAGAAAATGAGAGAAAAATACAGCTGACTGTAATTTGCAGAATAACCATGGAAAAATGATGGCCTTCATGATGATAACAATCTCCAGCTCCGAAATCTCCGGAATCAGACCACAAAAACCCCTCCAAAACTTCTCCTCAAATATGGAATTGAGTAGATAAAACCCTAGAAAATAACTGTTCCAAATATGAACTGAAACCTTTGATGAAGAAGGGCTGTCCTCTTACTCTGAAACTGAATTTCTGATTACTTACCAGATCTGATCCAAAAATTTGAATAAAAGTCCAAAATAGCAAAACTAGAGAGGATCTTTCACCCTTGAAGAGTGCTCTGCTAACTAGGTGTGGATCTTTCACCACTGAAGCTAGGATTCTTATGGGATCTTACTCCACAAGCAAAAAAAGTGCAAACAACAGTTGCTCCAATATCAAAATAGGTGAGTGTATGAATGAATCCCTTTTCTCCCCCAAGCGCTTCCTTTTATAACTTTTCATTGCAACAAAGCGCCCAAAAGAACCCTAATTGACCTCCTTGGGGAAAATCCACATAATAATAAAACTAGAAATTGCACATGAGTTGCAAATTACACCGGAGAGAATGACAATATCCGATTTGATGGAGTTGTGATTTTGAGTGAAATATATGCTTTTTAAAATTGTTTTAAGTTTTTTTGTGATGGAGAGGAGAGACAAATGTAATACAACTACAAAATTCGACGAAAACTACCTCCCATTTTATCATGAAGGATGTTCATACCTTGCTCCAAAACTCTTATCTTACCTAAATGTTATGGGCATGCTTTGGATAAATTCCAAGTGAACCGTTTTGATTTAATGAAATAGGAAGAGGAGATAATCAAGTACAACTAATACACCTAACAAATCTCCATCAAGTACAACAATGAATGAAGGAAACAAATATTAGCATCTGATAGAACTAAACAAATCCTGCAATAATCAATAATGTAAAGAATATTATGATATCTCTTATAATTAATTCGATCTCGGGTCAATTAACTTGTAAATGTAAGTCCACACCAAACAACCAAACGGGGGTGCTTGATAAGACACTTACAAATTTACATGACATATGATAGCCTCTCTTAAGCGGAGGTTGTAGACTTGCGTGGCATAGACATGCCAGTTACGGAAATTATCTATTACCGTGTTCATCATAGTAATATTAACTACACCTTGTAGTTGTGGGTCTTAATTAGATGGAGACCTATTGCATTGCAATGGCAATGACATAAAGTAATGATAAAATGTGAAGTTGATATTGTTGGTGATGATAATGTTGATGATTGTTGGTGAAATCTTATAGAACTTTCCAACTATACATCCGTATTCTTCATTTTATCCTAACTTGTCTCCGATCTTTTTAACATAGCACCGACAATGTTAATGGAAAATACATACATTAGCCTTTTTCTGATATAAATTATTGATTCCATCGCCATAAAATGCACTCAAATCCCGGAAAACATGAAAAAATACGCAACAAAATTCATACAATTTCTAACCTTGAGTGGAAAATTGAAACATAGCAAATTCCAGTGCGAAAACACTAAAACTTGAACTAAAAACCCTTGCCATGCAGCCAAACGAGTCACAATAACGTATACAATTATACACGATTGATTGATTCTCTCGTTTACCAAAGGCGGGCAGGTAGAAGGACTAGCGTGACAGATCACCTGTCAACGGAAGTGTGACCAGTTTTTTATGTTTCCAAAGATTATTTATGTGCGTATCGGAATTATCCCACCGGATATAGAGTAGAAATTCATTTTAGTGAAGATGTTATATAGAGTAGAATTTTTTTGAGAATGGATCACCTTGTTGAACTGCTTTATACCTAATATGGTGTTCTCAATGCCATACATTCTTCAGGGGGTTCATAAGTGAAGTGGTGATATGGCCATGAAACATATATTTTACTTACTAATTATGTAGACTTAATATGTAAAGGTTTTCATCATTTCTATTGATTGGTTGTGACTTTAAATGATTCTATGGATAAATCTCCAAAATATTATTACCGTGGATCCATTCATGTTTTTATATACATCCTATATTTAGTTTAATTACTTCTATATTCAAATTCTTTCTCTCACTCTAAACATTCTCATTCATTTAAACAATAATAATTGTTGTCGCACTAACATAAAAATTCTAATATACTATAATTTTATATCAAAAATCGTAATATCGGGATTGAAATCGGCAGGCCAAATTTTGATATCGGAAATCGTTTAAATCGGCATTAAAATCGGCATTTAATCGGCAACTTTATATGCTACTTTTAATAACATTTAAAATTCATAAACTATATACTCATAAATTAAATGTAGCAAAACTATATGTATCAAATGATGCGAGAAGTGACTCTATAGAATGCCATAGGCCCATATGCATATTTTCGATTAAGTTATTGTACGCAAAGCACAAGAGAGTCCCTAACGAGTTTCGCATAATTATTTTGAAAACAATACCAAAATATTGTTTTATGAAAATAAGAAAAATATTGCGGGCATCAATGCATAGACCGCTGCCTGAGAAAATGTTGGCACTTTTAGAGAAGGTCGACAGCCATTGAAACGGAGCCACAAAATGCATGAGTTATAGCACATCCGCTAAGCATTTTGTTGCAAACAGTTCACTTGCCCGATACATCCTTCCAAAAATGGCATACATTTTTTTCTGAGCCTTGTGCAACTATAACTTCAGATAAAAATCCACTTTCCAAAAAGGAAAGAAGGATGTCCATTCCATAGGAGGAAAGCTCCGATTTTGGCACAGGCTGGGAGGATGCTAGCAAAAGTTGCACAGTCCGGCTTTACACCTGCCAATTTCATTTGCTTTAAAGTTTCCAAGGCCTCGTCAACAAACCCATTTTGTGCATATCCGACAACCATTGCAGTCCATGAGACAACATCTCTCTGCAACATTTTGTCAAACAGTTTCCGTGCCTTGTGTATGCTTCCACATTTTACATACATATCTATCAGCGCACTTGCAACTACAACATCTGACAAAAAACCACTTTCGGTTATGCTTTGATGAATGTCCAAGCCCTGTTCCAAAGCTCTTATTTTGGTACAGGCTGACAGAACGTTGGCTAACGGGAACTGATCGGGTGGGACACCTGTTCGTTGCATTTGGTGAAATAATGCCAGTGCCTCGTGAGGATACCCATATCTTCTGTAAGCTGCAATTATGATATTCCATGAGAAGAGGTCTCGTTCAGTCATTTGGTCAAACACTTGGCGAGCATTAACCAAACATCCACATCGGTCATACATGCGTATAAGAGCATTTTGTAATACTTTGTGGATTGAAAACTTAAAACCACTCTCATTGATGTGGGAGTGGATTTGCTTACCTTCTGAAAGGACTTTCTTGGAAATGCAGGTCTGCAAAAGTTTAAGGTATATGGAAGAGTTTACATGGGGACTGTGTGTAGTAAGCAGAATGTGTAGTGCCTCTTTCAACCAATCTTTCTCTACATAATGCTGTCAGATTGAAATTGGCAGTGGATGGAATTGGCATTGTATGGTTATAAATGAAGCGTTGGAAATCTGCATTGTTATTCAATCTACTTCTACCACACTGAGAATAAAAGACTGTAATTGTATGTGTCCTCAAAAGTGTTTTTATAGGCATTTATTAACTATCTTGCGAATGACAGTGATTCAAAGGTCTCGGATGTTAACCAAGAAATGCAGAAAACGGAAACATGAATATCGTGAAAAATTGTCGCCTGCCAGAAGTTGTAGCCGGGAAATATTTCCGTGAGGAGGCCCGCCGGATTTTGATGTTTTCCAGCATGGCTCTCTTCAAAGGAGACACCTCCGGTGTGATAACTTAAGTTACTTTATCACCACTATGCCAAAAGTACACTTAAGTTACCCCCCAACGAAGAAATAGAAAATAAAGTACTATATATTCACCCATCACTTAAGTCATCGACAAAATATAACATAAAGTACCTTAGGGGAGCATCACGTAAGCTTATTTCACTTAAGTCACCTCAAAGTATGTGTCCAACGTCAAAACATAATGTACAAGTGAAATGAAGGTGCAAACCATACCCAATAACCATCAACGTCACTAACCCCTTGGGCATGACCAAGGCTAAGATGGATGAAAGGCCTCCTAGGCCACCTGCTTGGAAATGGGGACATTAAATTGGTGTCATGCACAATTGCTCACTTTGTGTCCTGGAGCAAGGTTGGCTGCCAAAGTCCTGCTAAAAGCACTTTCTAGGGGGTAGTATCAGTCTTCAGATACCATATGACCACTTGCTAAGTATTTGTGAGCTTCTTGTAGGATACCTCTCATCTCTTCCACCATAACACACTTACACAATATTTGGTCTTACCCTATTTTATATAATTGTCCATTAATCAATGAGAAGCTTTAATGTTGTTCATGATCTTTGTACTTGAGTCATATCCTTTAGAAACTTTGCCTAGAGAGAGTAATGACTATTCTTGTATCATGATGGCAGTTCAAGAATTCAGGCAAATTATCAACCCCTTTTCACGAACTCACTCAACATAATCATTGACAACCAATCTATTATTACGCGGTCTTTTCTCAAGTGTACAACAATCTGAAATGCAAACACTTGCAATAATTATCACCATTTGCTGATGCAGATGTGTATTTCTCATGCATTCAACAATCACCATAGAACACCAAAGAATTAACTAAGATATAATTCCTTAATATTTAGTGAGAATACGACATACCCAAGCCTTTCTGCTTAGGGGTGCCACAACTAACCTTTGGCGTGGAGAGGAGTTTACTGGTCAAATAAATAGTATGATTTGAATTATGGTTATCCTTCTGATTTAATGTACAATTCAGAGCAAAATTGGATGCATCACATGTGCATGGAATGCTTTATTCTAGTTTGTATGAATTAAAGTTGCGGCACTAATCAATCTGATCTTTAACATGTCAAAAGCTTTTTGATGTTTCTTGTTCCACATGAATGGAACACCTTTTCTGGCAAGATCATCCTCTGCCACATCATAAACTGGTATGCAGACACATCATCCTATGCCACATCATAAGAAAATGAAATATTCCTCATTTGGTATAGTTTTCTACTCAGCCAATGTCAAAAATTCTTCTTCTGAGCTGTTGATGTTTGAGACAGGTGGAACAGGTAGTTGATTTCCGTAGTATTCTTTGTCTGCCTAAGTCATTCTTAATCTTCAAACAAAAACAAGCAGTGAGAAAACCTCAGTTATTCTTACCACCAATGGATCAATCCACTATATGACCTCCATTCAACTTTTGAGCATTCCTTTAACAACAAGATTCCTTCTTCGGAAGGTTGATTGCCTGACTGTCAGCAGTTCTTTTTGCAAATCAGCATTGAACATTTTAACCTTCTGTTCTGTTGCACAAAAATATATTTCCAACAAAGAACCATACATAGGTTTAAGGAGATGAGCTCAAAGTCTTGTTTGGTTTTCCACCTACCGACTCACTCCTTGTGTTTGCAAATCAACATCGATGCATTTTATGTTCCGTTGCAAAAAAATCTATTTCCCACTCGCTCTTCTTTTATGTTGTGCAGCCATTGGTGACACAACAAAGTGTGATACAGTGGTCTGAGCAAAGAGATGACCACGTCGTCTGCTTTGAATAATTTTCCTCCAATGTGCACCACCTGCATGGCTAGACCTCCAAGAATCTCAATTCCAAATTGATCTGCTGTTTGTGGGTAAAGTTTGTTGGCCACAAGGTATATTTACCATCTGTGCCATTTATCATTTGGCAGATGATTGAATCCTTATCCTGTATCTGTAATAATGTATTCTAGAATCATGCTTAATATGTCCTTGCACAGTGTTAAGGGTGCAAGATTAAGCTTCAGATAATTGTCCAAACTTTGGGTCACTGGAGGCAGGTGTAATTGGCCTAACTAGCGAGCAGGTTTGGATTCTTTTTGAAGTTCCACGACCTTCTCCGGAACTTGCATTTGCATTAGCTGTTTTACAATGGCAAGATTTTGAGTTACAATGCCCAAAAGCAAATACCTGCTTTGGTTTTTCTTGTTTTGTAGGTAATGTAGTTTGTAGCATGACCTTCTATATTTCTCCAGGAGCTTCATCCATCTGCTGTTTCTCTGTTCTTAGTTCATGGGGTAAGTCATATACCTTGGTTGAGATCTATTGATAGACGTAGTTGACTCTTCTCCTTCTAAGTAGACTAAGTTTACTTTAGCATTAAGTTGCTTTGGGAAATTTCTGTCATCTTAATTGCCTGGTATGCACCATCAACACATCAACATGGGGTTATCTGAGTGGTACAATTAGTTTAACTAGTTTTCCACATACCGACTCACAACTTGTCTGCAGATCAACATCGATGCACTTTACCTTCTGTTCTGTTGCAAAAATAAATATTTCCCACATGTCCTCCTTTTATGGTGTGCAACCATTGGTGACCCAACAAAGTGTGATACATTGATCTAAGCAAAGAGATGACCATAAGGTCTATTATGAATGGTTTTCCTCCAAAGTGCACCATCTGTAGGACTAGATCTCCAAGAGGTTCAATTCCAAACTGGTCCGCTGTTTGTAGTTAAGTTTGTCAGCCACAAGGTAGATTTACCAACTTGTGCCATTTATCTTTTGGCGGATGATTGAATTCTTATCATGCTTAATATGTCCTTGTAGACTGCTGTAGGTCAGGCTTAAGGCTGCAAGATTAATCTCCAGATAACTTTCCACACTTTGGGTCACCAGAGGCAGGTGTAATTGGCCTAACATAATGTGCAAACTCGGATTTTTGTGAAGTTCCATTACCTTTACCAGAAGTTGCATTTGCATACCTGTTTTACAATCACAAGATTTTGAGTTACAACACCCAAAAGCAACTATCTGCTTTCGTTTTACTTGTTTTATAGGTAATGTAGTTTCTAGCATATCCTTCTATTTTTTGTCCAGGGGCTTCATACATCTGCTGTTTCTCTGTTGCTGGTTCATGGGAAAATTCCTACATATTGCTCGAGATCTATTGACGGACATAGTTGACTCGTCTCCTTCTAACTGTACTAAGTTTACTTTAGCATTAAGTTACTTTGGGAAATTTTATCATCATAATTGCCTGGTATGCACCATCAACACATCAACATGGGGTTATCTGAGTGGTACAATTAGTTTAACTAGTTTTCCACATACCGACTCACAACTTGTCTGCAGATCAACATCGATGCACTTTACCTTCTGTTCTGTTGCAAAAATAAATATTTCCCACATGTCCTCCTTTTATGGTGTGCAACCATTGGTGACCCAACAAAGTGTGATACATTGATCTAAGCAAAGAGATGACCATAAGGTCTATTATGAATGGTTTTCCTCCAAAGTGCACCATCTGTAGGACTAGATCTCCAAGAGGTTCAATTCCAAACTGGTCCGCTGTTTGTAGTTAAGTTTGTCAGCCACAAGGTAGATTTACCAACTTGTGCCATTTATCTTTTGGCGGATGATTGAATTCTTATCATGCTTAATATGTCCTTGTAGACTGCTGTAGGTCAGGCTTAAGGCTGCAAGATTAATCTCCAGATAACTTTCCACACTTTGGGTCACCAGAGGCAGGTGTAATTGGCCTAACATAATGTGCAAACTCGGATTTTTGTGAAGTTCCATTACCTTTACCAGAAGTTGCATTTGCATACCTGTTTTACAATCACAAGATTTTGAGTTACAACACCCAAAAGCAACTATCTGCTTTCGTTTTACTTGTTTTATAGGTAATGTAGTTTCTAGCATATCCTTCTATTTTTTGTCCAGGGGCTTCATACATCTGCTGTTTCTCTGTTGCTGGTTCATGGGAAAATTCCTACATATTGCTCGAGATCTATTGACGGACATAGTTGACTCGTCTCCTTCTAACTGTACTAAGTTTACTTTAGCATTAAGTTACTTTGGGAAATTTTATCATCATAATTGCCTGGTATGCACCAACAACATATCAACATGGCGTTATTTGAGTGGGACGATGTGGCGCTTGTTCGTATTCACACCACTTTTTGTGTTGTATAATTGCTAGCTATTGGCATCATACCATATTTGACTTCTGTCACTGCCTTTCCAACTTTAATGTCAATTATTATCTTTACAAGGATTCTTGTATCCCTCTTCGTATGGCTTCCTTATACATTTTCCCTTGTGTCAAGAAGGGTTGATGATCATTCCTCAATTTCAAATTTGATGGGATATCTTTGAAAGCATCACCCAATCACCTTGCATATGTTGCAGAATAAGTTGTTTGGATAATTTACATACTATCTCCTTCTGTCTGACAATTAATGCACCATACTTCCATTTTAACTTTCTTATGGTCATCGTGCTATTCTTTAAACATTTGCATCATTTAATTGTGAGGGGCTTCTATAGATGACGGTCCCTCTCTATCTTCTTCATTGGAGATGCTAACTACCTGAGATCTTGAGCTAAACTTATTTTTTGGAAAAAATACGTATTCTTTAGCTGCCACTTTGCAGCATATTGATAAATTCTTTAAATCTTCTCTTGTAAGCATGGAATGTACCAGTATTTCCTTGCATTGTATAATAGATCTCTGCTACAATTTTGTTTTCATTTCTTAATAGTTTAAATATTTTTCAAAAACATCTTTATATCCTATCCATGTGAAATGACCCCTATCAAATTTATAGTCTAGTCCTTGGCTATATTCCTTAATTTCATTGGGGAAAGGCCTCAACAATGTGCCTCATTCAGTTGTCCACTGACTGCCCATATCCTTTCGCAAAGTTTACACTGGCATGCAGGTTCTTGATTCTCATCCTCTATGAAACTGGTTACTTCTGTCTATCTGCTTTTGGCGGGCTAGCCATTGTGGATGGTTTGAATGCGAGAAACATGTGTTGGCAGCATAGTGTTGAAACTAGGCAAGTTTTCATGAGAACTCACAGAGTCTTGGAGTGAGGAAGTGGCTGCAAGGTACTCTCTGAGTCCTGGTGTGAGGAAGTGGCTGCAAGTATGCAGCCTCGACTGATCAAGTCTGGTAGCAGGACTTGTGAGTCCTGTCTGTTAGACTTGGTAAGTATGGCAGAAAAAATGAAAATGTGTTTAAAAAACACTAAAACATTACAAAAAACAAAAAGTAAACTGTCACTTGGTTCTTAAAAAATTGAGTGAATTTTTTCACTTGTTTCATTCACTCATTCTGATAAAACACTCCCACTCTTTAATATAAACCTGATTTTCATGTGATATTTAAAATTCGCTATTTTTAATGTTTTTACAAATTGCAGATTTTTTTTTTTTACCAAGCCCGAGTCCAAGTAAAAAATTAGCTTGCTCAGTACTTGCCAAGCCCGAGTCTCAACACCATGGTTTGCAGTTTGAGAAATCCCCCTTATCACTTATGCTGATCTTTTTCCTGCAAGATCCTCTTCCTCTGCAGAAAAGAATGGATTGTTCCCACGATGTAGTCCCATCTGTTGCACTGATGGCCATGTCAGGCCTCTTCTTACCATCCCTGGGCGACTCTTGCAGACTTCCCATCCACCTGCTCCCTTTGCCTTGGATTTAGCTCTCATTCCTGCAATGTAATAACTGGAATGCCTATGTCACCTGTTTCTAATGAGGGACTCTTCTTTAGACTCACTTTATTCTCATCAATTTTTTCTCATTCAGTATCCCTTATCACAGAGCTTTTTCTTCCTTTAGAAGGGGCTCTTCTCGCTAACCATTTCAATCCAAAGGACTTCGTTTTCCAGGAAAGGGGTTATCTTTTTCTTTGACATTGTACTATATTACCTTTCTGCGGATTTTAGCTTCCAGCATCTTTTTCTTCCTCTCTATCCTTGTCTCCATCTGGCTGACCTCCATATCATGGTACCTCTATGGTGGCAGTCTTTTTCCTCTTACTCATACTGCAGTCAATCTTAATAACATTGCTGTAGTCTTTGTCGCTCAACTTTTTGCTTGTGTTGCTCCCCTTCTGTATGTTGATGTACCTTTTTGTGAAGAATCAAGGCATTAGCATCATCAATAAATTTGCATTTTCATTCTACAAAACTATTATCCACTTACTGTGGAGTATCCTGTGTCCTCGACATCTTTTTCATGAAGTGGTTGATCGCAATCTGCCAAAGATAACTGAAATATTCTGCTAATTCATTTTCTTTTTGTTGAGTTTATTCTTTCTGTAGAACTTCTGAACGGACTAATAATTTGAATTTCTCTCCATTTTCCATTTTTTGAATTTTTAAATAACATATATTATAATGACTACACGGTAGTGAAGGCTAAACTGTGATTGCATGGGTTGTGATTGTGAATAGATTGCATGAGTATGTAACAATAGTGGTGCCAAAATAAAGGTAAATAACAGGGAAAATCAACAATTTTTTAGCTAATAAAGCTATAAAATTTATTTCCATCGTGCATTTATCACATAATAGTATAATACAGAAAACTAACCAAGTCATAAATAAAATTCAAACACTAGAAATTGAAATGTCATCATTAACATTCATGGGAAATGTACAGTATTTTAATAATCGTAGGTTCGACAATGCTGCAGAGAGAACTCTCTTATTGTTAGTAAGACACTCATATAGATTTGGTGATGATACCTCTGTTAGCCGGGGACAATCTTCTGTATGTAATCATCATGATTAATCAGGATTTAAAAATACAATAAAGAGTCAAGAGGCAAGAACCTTAGACATTACTCGAATGCTTAATCATTCCCATAAAGATCTGTATTCGTAAATTTTATTCATCACGTCTAACCATAAAGTATAATGAAATTCCAAAATGTTCCCCTACACTGATATTATCTATTTCTCCTTTGTTGTTGCCTTTATGCGTGTTGCTTATTTGACATGTAGTTTGCCCTTGCTGCCATTGTGTCACAGGCAGTTGGAATCCAGTCAGGTCCTGTTCTTGAGACTCAAACTCATTCCTCAATTGTAATTTCAAAGAAAATCATACCTGTCATTATGACGTCTATATTAAGGGTCACTATTTTCTTGATCTATTTCCAAAAGATGAGGCTGGCACATATTTGAAAGTTAAATGCCAGATAAACATTGAACACCAGAATATTCCGTTCCATTCTCTTAATATCAAATTCTATCAGTTACAACTTACAGGATTGCTTGTAGTGATTGCAAGTTCATTAAAACACTAAGTTCACATGAAGGATGTACATACATTGAAATGATGTTAGTATGTGGTATGATGATACTTGAATGTTTTGGATGCCAGGAATCTGACTTAGGTTTTAGCAACAATTATTACCATAATATACCCGGTGAAGACAATGCTAAAAGTTAATGTAGGCATATATAGAACAACTAAACTATGATATACATATTCTTCATAATTGCCAGGTACAAACATTGCATAATTTTGAAGAAATGCATCTAACCATTCCCATGTGTGTAACACATCAGATTATCTTTTACATTGGAATGTTGTTAGTGTGTGGTATGATGATACTTCAATTTTTTGGATGCCAGGAATCTGACTTATGTTTTAGCAACAATTGTTACCATAATATACCTGGTGAAGACTGATAAAAATAAATGCAGGCATAAATAGAACAACTAAACCTTGATATACATACTCTATTATAACTGCCACTGCCAGGTGCAAACATTGCATAATTCTGAAGAAATGCATCTGACCATTTCCATTTGTGTAACACATCAGATTATCTTTTACATCTGCAAAATGATTTGTTTATTGCAGAAAAATTTAGTCTATAAATAAATATAGACATTTATGTGTCCTATGCTTACATCATACATGAATGACATCTTGCAGATGGGACAGCATAAGGATACTCTTGGGAGATATTGTGCTCATATTCTTTCTGACTACATATCTGTTCTCTCTGGATGCAGTCCAGAAAAATCAGGCCTTAATAGGTCTAGTTAGCTTATCCCACCTTACACATATTACATAGATGTTTAGCTTTATGATATAATGATGTTCGTATTAATTGTAATTTTTGCTGTATTGATTCTTTTCTTTGACAGGGAGATAGATGAAGCACTTCGACCAGGGGCGTATGCTTTAGTTAATGCATGTTCTGTGGAAGACCTTAAACAATTGCATGCAGTTCTTGGAGGTAAGGAATCTTGGAATTCTTGCATGTCCTTTTTCCACCCCTTCTGGCCCACTCTTAAACCACCATCTCTAACACTGCAGCAAAGATTGGTCAAGTCAAAACCTAAGTTGCCGTATTCGATGAATTATATAGACAAAACTTGAAATTTGTTGAATGTTAGAGCTGCCACAAAAATTCGTTTAAACTTGCAAATACATCCACTTTATTTTTTCTGCTGTTATTTGTGGTTTTGGGCATTTGCAACCTGCCTGTAATGTTCGGTATTCCCAGCCTGACTGTAATGTTGAACTCTTGCATGTCCTTTTTCCACCCCTTCTGGCCCACTCTTAAACCACCATCTCTAACACCAGCAAAGATTGGTCAAGTTAAAACCTAAGTTGTATTCAGCGAATTATATAGAAAAAACTTGAAATTTGTTGAATGTTAGAGCTGCCACAAAAATTCGTTTAAATTTGCAAATACATCCACTTTATTTTTTCTGTTGTTATTTGTGGTTTTGGACATTCACAACCTGCCTGTAATGTTTGGTATTCCCAGCCTGACTGTAATGTTTGGTGTTCGGCATTCAGCATTTGAGTAGTCCATTGCTGTTGATTTCCTTTTGTTGTCGTGGAGAAGCCTGTGAGGTGAGGGGAGGAGTTGTGAGGAGAGAGGTCGTGAGGTCCTGCAGCTGTGAATCAGCCAACAACTGAGATAGTGAGAACCAGTGCTGTGAACAGTAGCAGCAGTGCCATGAACGATAGAAAAGCATGGTAGAAGCTTTAAGATAAAGTTCGATTAGATTTCTCATTCAGTTATATAATTTTTTATTCGGGTTGTTCAATTATATTTATAGTTTAATATGTTTTGGTTTATTTTATTAAATTTGACTTAGTTTATTTTTTAGAGTATTATTTTGTTTATATAATTTTTTTTTTTATTAATTTTTTTAAAGAATCTTATTTTTCAGGATTTTATAATTTAGGTTTTTTAATATGGTTAAAGGGTATAATTCATAATATATATATATTGATAGAATATTTTTGAAGTTTAATAGCTTTCGATTTAATATATATAATTTTAAGAACAATATATACGTTTTTATTCAAATCTAGATAGTTACTTGTTTTGACAATGTTTACTTATATGAAATGGGAAACTCTTGAGATTTCTTTTACTCTTCACTTAATCACAAATTTCTTGACTGAGTTTGTTAGCGACGAATTTGTTATGAATTTCATCTCCCAAGAATTCAAATAGGAATTCGAATGCGGCAACTTATAATCAATGTACTATGAACCAGTGTTTTAAAAACCAGCCGAACCGGAACTAGAACTGGCCGGTTCGACCGGTTCAACATATTTAAACATGAACCGGTTAAAAAACTGGACTGTTTGACCGGTTTGGTATTGAACCAATCGGTTTTGTAAGGAACTGACCGGTTTAGTACCAAACCGGTCGAACCGGTCCGGTTTCATCCTGAACCGGCCGAGTCATGTAAAGATGCATGCATACAACACTGAGTATAAAAAATTCAATTTTTTATTCAAAATTTCTGCTTACAACAACTTTCTTACTTGGAGTTCGTGCCATTTTGCTATAAACACCTTTCTTACTTGTTATATAGTATATACATGAGCAAACTTTGCATATTTTGTGTGTAATTGTTGGAATCATGGTTTCTAATCTTTCAAATATATTATTTTCTTTAAAAATGTAATTTTTATGTGTTTTTTAGTAAACCGATTCATAGAGTTTGAACCGGTCCGGTTCTGGTCCGGTCCAACCCTCGACTGGTTCCGAGTCCGGTACCGATTTTTAAAACATTGCTATGAACATAAAATCATGGGGAAAAAAGCCTTATTGTAATATAATAACCTTTGCTATGGTTTTGATTGTTTTTCCTTTTATAAATTGCCAATTTAGATAATGTGTTTCTGTGGAACTTTTCTGGACCTATTGGAAAATAGGTGGTTACAGATTGCTATTTTTGCAGACAGGGTAGTCTTTTGTATGGAATGCCATATCCTCTTTATTGATGACATAAATAGTTTACCACTACTAACATCATTGACTCAAAATCACAATCAAAATCAATTATGATATTCCTACATCGAGGGAATATTTATACAATGCATAGTTTGTTGATGCAGAACTGACCTTTGTTCAGATCCTAATATCTATGATATATCCCCTCAACAAAGCATGCCACCTTAACCAATCCTATCTAGATTCTATATGGGTGTTTCAACCACTAATTTTTCAACCAAGTATGTTACAATAATATACTATGATGTTGTGGTCCAATGGTGCGGATGATGGTGTAAAAGGTGTTGCCTAGCCATCCACCAGGGTTCCACTCCTAGGAGATACCCATATAAACAAAGGGATGAGGTCGGGATTGTGCCCTGAGTGACTTTGGTGGAATGGATACCCCTCAGACCTGGCATCTAAACTGAAGGGGACTGGATTAAATCCAGACCTTACAAAAAAAAAAATGCTATGATGTTAATATAAATCCAAATAGAAACAACAAATATCCCACAATTCTATTGATTTGATTATTAATGGAAAGTAGTGCCATTTATTGTCCTGGGCATCAATGTACTCTTCTAGGAATGAATGAAGCTTCCATTACATTTGGACACATCATTGAATAAACCCATAACTGTCAAGATTTTGAGAGCCTGCGTTAAAATATGCTGCAGTTTTATGCGAATAATCACAATTTGTGAAACATAATGAATAGTACAAACAATTAATGTACTTACTACTAACATAATCTAGACATGTATCCTTACAAATGTGGTTGTAATTCTAGCATCCAATATGCATGTCATGTTCAAAATATAGTCGATGCAGTGTTTTTTCTTTGTGAAAGTTTTTAGCAGACTCTATATTCGTCATGATGTATGCAGCAAGTGTTGAAACTGGCAGAGAAGCTTTTAAAATCTAGAAATCTTTAAGTGTAATTGAATGGGCGAGAGACTGATCATGGAAAACTCTGATAGAAACTGCCCCATTGAATATGACCATCATCACTGGTTTAAGTTGCTGATCTTGATCAACTTATAGTGCGAAGACTATAACCAGGTAACTGGAGCCTTTTGTATTCTTGAAAGTGGTATTGATGACGTCTTATTCGATTATCTTTTCGCGTATTTCGGATCTCATTTGTGTCAATTTTAAATTTTTCTTTGTTGTATTTCTTTATACCTTTTGTATATACCTTATGTTTTGCTCTTACTTACAATATCTAGTTGCAGGCTAATGGCACATTGATCTCCCTGAATGGGTTCCTTGAGGGGTGTCACCAGTGCTGGGCTGGTTAGTGGTATCTGTGAGAGATTTATTGTGCAGTCCCACATGTCTTAGATATCCTATCCTTTACCACCTTCTTTGTTAGCTCCTTACTCTCCTCTTGTGATCTCCTTTACCCCTACTTAAAACAACGTTATGTCACCTTCACATTTACTCCCAAGTGTTTGCTCCACTCCTACCTCCTCACCCCGTAAGACCCTCAAGCTGACAGTTGTAAGCCGATGAAATTGACCATGGTCGATACTATCTAGCAGAATTTTCCAACGATCAATTGCATTGACCATAGTCGATGTCGTCGGCTATGAAGGGCCACACATGAAGCAAAAACTGTACTTAGTGTGCTCAAAGCGGGCTAAAGGTCGTCTGTATGCACTCAGAAGCAAAGTTCATTGCTGCATAGGCTCATCCAAGGCACATTAAGAGCTCTGACCATTTCAAGGACACTGTACCCTTTCTTCTAACACTTCTCATTATATTTAATAAAATCATTCAATAAAAATTAGCCGCGTAATAGTCCTTTTAAAATGGACTTGCTTGAATTTCAATTTTCATGTGTGGGCAGCCCTGAACAAATAGCCTGTTCTCGTCATAATTTAAATTGTGGTTGTCCCCTACTTAAAATATACATACGAAGCTTATGAGTTTGTGACTTCAAGTTATGTTTCCCTATTTATAGGCATTGTTGAGGTCATTTCTCCATAATGACTTTATTGCTTATCGGTTTGCTTGCATTCACAAAGTTGTTCTTAAGGGTCATAAATGGTAAGGTCTAGTTGTGCTTACACTTGAAGGTCTTATCTTTGGAGCATTGTTTAGGATACTCAAGAATAAGAACTGCACCAACAGGGTTCCCTAAGTCTGTGGAGTCCCCAAGTGTTATCTACTTAGGTCTTTTTCTTTCATTCTTGTGGTCCCCCACAAGTGCTCCCCATAAGGTGTTACTAACCGTGGGGGGTTAATGTGCCAATGGTGTCTTCACAATGGTAAGATCTTTAACCTTCCTTTGCCTTTATGTATATTCTGGTTTGAGTGATTTATGATTGATGTATCATGTGCATAGAATAGGATAGAGTAGCATATTTTTTGTCTATTGCATTATTCTTATTATTGGCCCTTGCCTTTATCTGCCACTTGGCTTTGACAAATTTAATTTGGATCCTTGGCATGCATTTGCCTTCTTTGTTTATGCTTACAACCTTGGACAAAGTAATACCCCATCTCTATTCTAAATTTAGGCTTTGGAACTCTATGCCTTTGATAGGTTGTGGATTACCGTCTTCTAGATGCACAACTTATGCACTACATAATTATAATTTTGGCTTGTGTAGGCCCGAGAGTGGTCTTCTATCTATATCCTAACCTATATTATTAAGAGGGGATAATCTATTGACCTTCTTGTTAGCATATGCAAAGAGAAGAAAGAATACAGAGAAGGCAAACTGCACTGCTCAAATGACATAGACAGAGGTTTATTTATATGTGAAGAGGTTGTTACAGATTGGTTGAACAGTTACCAACCGAACAACTACATAACTGTTTTACATGCTATATAAAGTGCTATATTTTAACACCCCTTCTTAACGACTAAACCGGAAACAAGACAAAGTTTGTCCAGAAATTTTACAAATTTCCTAAAGCCCATATGTTTAGTCATTACATCTACAAACTGTGCCATAAGTTGTACTTTAAAATCAGCAGTCCATGACTATGTTGCGGTTGTTGAATGAAGAAGAACCGCAAAGCAAAAATTTGGTCCCATGAACAAAGGATATGGTAAGTGGTTCACTGGTTATGTGTTACGTGATTCATTGACCTGTGATGAATCACCAATGGCTGAAAGTGTCAGCCCCATCTCCAGAGTTATGAAATCAGAACCTCGAAGATGTGGATTGAAAAATCTATTTCAGGCTTGTGTAGCCTGCTGGAGTCTGTACGAGTGTTTTAAAAATCGGTCAAACCGGAACCGGAACGGGCCGGTTTGACCGGTTTAACCTTTTTTTGCACGAACCGCTCAAGAAACCGGATCGGTTTGACCGGTTTTAGCCCAAACCGGCCGGTTTCGTACGGAACCGGCCGGTTTGGGCGGAACCGGCCGGTTTGGGCGGAACCGGTCAAATCGGTCTAGTTCCGATCCAAATCGGCCGGTATTTGCCAAAATTCCCTTATACGCCAATCCAATACAAAAAATTGACTTTTTAAATTAAAATTCTATTTTTTAATTGCTCTAAACCCTAATTTGGTGTTATAAATACACCCCCTTCTATTCACTTCACACCTCTCTCATTGAGCATTTGTGAGCATTTGTGAGCATAAGATTGAAGAATTTATTTTTTGTAGTGAGCTTGGAAGTTGGAGGCTTGGAGCTTGTTTGGCATTGCTTGTGGGCTCTTTGTGGTGATATTGACATCCATTTGTGAGCACCTCACCTCTATTTGTGAGCACCTTTCTTATTTGCAAGGATTTGGAGGATTGGGGCAGCATTGAATAGTGTTCATTTGGAGTGAGTTTGGGCGTTGTTTGACATCAAGTGTGGGCTCTTTGTGGTGGCATTTACATCTACATTTGGAGTGTGGGCTCTTTGTGGTGCCATATACAAGCTTGGAGCATTTCTTCACCTCATTTGTGTGCACATTGAAAAGTATGTTACATTTTAAACTTGCCCCTTATTTGTAAATTTTATTAAATAAGAAACATGAAATTTATTTTGTTTTTATTTGCATTTTCAGATTTGTTTGCATTTGCAATGGCCCCCAAAACAAAAGACCCTACATGGATCCATGCAAACGTAATTGATGATCATTGTAAATATTGTAAGAAACACATTTAGGGGGGATTCATAGGTTGAAACAACACTTGGTTGGTTAAAGAGGCCAAGTTACGCCATGTGATGCACCTAATATTGATGCCATTAGGTTGGAAATGAAAAACATGCTTGAAAAACATAGAGAAGAGAAGGCTAGGCGAAAAGAGATGGAAGTTGAAATAGGGAGGAAGGAACATGCCTTGAGTGTTGAAGGATCTTGCTCTGACTCTTCTATGACTGTTAGAGACCCCTTTCGGTATATGCCTCCCCCATCCACTCAGTCAAGAAAACCGGCCTCAAAAAAGAAAGACCATTCAAAGCTTTTTTCCATCTTCCACACCTGTTACTGCTAGTGCCTCCATGCCAACAGAAAATCAGCCCCCTTTGGATAACCATTGGAAGAAGCAATACAAAGAAGCAACTTTTGAGTACATTGCTAGATGGTGCTATGATGCAGATATCCCTTTCAATGTTGCCCGCTCACCTTATTACCAGCCGATGTTTGATTCCATTGTTGCTGCTGGTAAGGGCTTCAAAGGCCCTAGTATGCATGACTTGAGAGGATCACTTTTGAAGAAAGCAGTTGCATCCATAGATGAATATTTGAAAGGTTGCAAAGCTTCATGGGCCAAAACAAGATGCACTATCATGTCAGATGGGTGGAGTGATGGCAAAAACCGCACAATAATAAATTTTCTTGCCTATTGTCCACAAGGTACAATGTTTTTGAAATCAGTAGATGCATCTGATAGGATGAAAGATGTAAATTTATTGTTTGAGCTTTTGGATGAGATTGTATTAGAGGTGGGGGTGGAAAATGTTGTACAAATCATAACAGATAATGCCTCTAACTATGTTCTTGTTGGTAAAATGTTAGAGGCTAAACACAAAATAATATTTTGAACTCCATGTGCTGCACATTGCATAGTCCTCATGCTTGAGGATATCAGGAAAAAAGATTGGATCAAGAACACTGTAGAGTATGGCAAAAGCATCACCAAATACATCTACAATCACTCATGGGTATTGAACATAATGAGGAAGAACACTGAGGGCAAAGAATTTGTTAGGCCAGTCATCACGAGATTTGCAACAAACTTCCTCACGTTGCAATCTCTTATTTCCCAACAACAAAATTTGAAAAAGATGTTTTCAAGTGATGAATGGAATGCATCAAAGTGGAGCCAGAAACAGGATGAGAAAGACAAAGAAGAAACTTTTTGATAATTTATTTTGAAAAAAAATAGCATAGATTGTGAAAGTTGTCGAGCCTCTTGTTAAAGGTGTTGCGGTTGGTGGATGGGGAAAAATTAGCCATGGGCTATATTTATGAGGCTATGGATCAGGAAAAGGAGTAGATAAGGGCAACATACAAAGACAGGGTAACTAAGTATGGGCCTATATGGGAGATCATAGATAATAGATGGAACAATCAACTCCATCGGCCTATACATGCAGCTGGGTATTTCTTGAACCCGAAATATCATTACAGAGCTCAACTTGGAGAAGATCAAACAGAAGAAGTAAAAGATGGTTTGTACGAGTGCTTAGAGCGCATGGTCCCTGATGAGATGCAACAACTTGAGGTTCACCGACATCAGAGCCACAGGTACCTTTGGGGAAAACCTTGCAAAGATTGCAAGGGATGTGGACCAAGTTACCAGCCACTTTGAAATTATAAGTTCTTTTGAAGAATTCATTTGATTAAAATTTTTAATGAATAATCATGAATTTCTTAGCCTAAGACAATCTCATCTATCTAATTTGTTGAATTCCTGTTTTGGAGCCTTTTAGTGATAGATCTGTTTTACTTTTAATTGGTTAACTGTGTTTTTAACTTTTTATCGTCATTGTTTACTAATTAAACATTTACACTTTATTTCAGCACATTGGTGGGATTCGTTTGGTAGTCAGTGTCCTCAATTGCAAAAGTTTGCAATTAGGATCCTGAGCCAAACTTGTGTTTTTGGGTGCGAGCGCAACTGGTTTGTCTTTGAGCGGATTCACACGAAGAAGAGAAACCGTTTGAAACAACAACGGTTGAATGATCTTGTCTTTGTGTAGTACAACATTCGGTTAAGGCGCAACCAGTTGAACTGAAGACCTGATACTGATCCCATTGTCTTGGGTGATATAGATCCAATATTCAGCAATTGGTATCAAAGTCACCCGTTAGTGCTTGATCCTGTTTGCAATTCGAGGTGGAAGAGAAGGGATCAGGTTAAGAGAGCCACGTTTGCATTTCAGTTGCCGCTTCTAGTCACGAGAAAGTAGGCACTAGTGCACTTGAGCTACTCCCCATGACCTTGTTCAATACAGTTGTTGCAGATTCACCTGATGATTTAGGATGAGTCCGAGACGATTTAGAGTCACTATGATAGTTGGTGACAACGACCTTGAGATCCAATTTCCAGCAACGGTGCAAGTTTGACAGATTAAATCATTTGTCAATCTAAGTTTCGACAGTCTAGGAAACTTTTGTGAATTCACTAGCTCTTCATAATATTCAAGATCATGAGCATGTTTTTTTGGAGTCTAGGACTATGGAGGAATTTAGAGCCTCATTGTTTATGTATCTTGTTTCAAAGGAATCTCATATATCAGTATATGACGGTGTACAATGGACTAGGAGTTAGCCATTCGACTAGGAATACCAGACATTGAGGGAATATTTGGATGGTATATGGAGAGCACTAACTTTGCAACACATGTGTGTAATTGTTGGAAGACACGGGTTTTCAACCTTTAAATATTTATAGTCCATTAATACGATATAACGGATATTTGAGATTGATAATCTAGTAAGACCGCATTTAAGATTAATAATCTATCAAGAGTATTCCAAGATTGACCTCGGCTGGTTCTAATGTCCGGTTCCAATTTTAAGTTATTAGGTTTATAGAACGACTCATTAGGTTTTTACGCTTTCAACAAAATCAAGAAGTCACATGCGTTGTTACATCCTTTCCGAGTCCATGTAGTACTCATTCCAATTTTATTTTCAAGAAGTCAAGAAGATGTCCATCTGTATAGTATAACTAGAACCATTTTGTCTCCACAGTTGCAGGTCAGGAGAAATGGAACCATGGCAAACATGTCTGAGCAGTTGTTCCGTCTCGATAGGTGCGGAAATAACCATGGGTCCATCACAACAGTGGTAGGAGTGAGAACCAACTCCTCCGTCTTATCTATTTGCTCATCTATCCCCTTCTGTTGGGAAAGATCATTCACAACACAATGAACAAACTGGTCATGCTCTACTGTCCTTCGAGCAAGGACCTTTGATTGAGTAGCTGTGTATGCCATTTCACCATGCATTGTCAGTGCATTTGGAATAGTGGAGTCTCCGTCCACAACAAATTGTTATTCAGAATGAGGAAATCCATCCTCCTAAGGCATGTCCGCCTCCCGTACACCTGGTATAATGGATACTCCCTCCACAATAGGTGCATGTAGGTTGACTGTATCCAAGTCAACAGATTTGTGAGGAATGACTTCCTCCCAAGGCATTGCAACCTCCTGCACATCCTGAATGGTGGAGTTGTCCTCCACACGTGCATTCATGTTGATCGCAGCCGGATCAACAAGTCGATACTGATCACCTTCCCCAATACCAAGGGCAATTATCCATCTCTGTTTGACATCAGAGACAACACACTTCTTTCCACAGAAATCCGCAAAAATATTGGGATTTTCAGTCAATTGACGAATAAATAGAAGATTCTTTTGTAAAGAAGGTACATATCTAACATTCCGTACCAACAATTTATGAGCATTATTTAATACAATGTATATATCTCCTATCCCTTCTACTGCAAGAGATTCTCCATCAACTAGCACTATTGATTCAAAACAAATATTTGCAGTAAATGAAACATACTAGTCCCTACAACATGAAAAGTGTGCAGACGCACCCGAGTCAATGATCCAACAACTGGTACCACTGTCATTCGAGCATGATGTCGCAAGACAATAAAGATCATGCCCGTCATCCGAATCATGTTCTTCTGCAACTGCTGCCACATGTTCCTCGTCACATGGCTTTTTGTTCTGCTATGAAAGATCATACTTCCGCTTTCGACAATCCTTCTTGAGGTGCCCAACCTTGTGACAGTAATAGCATGTGATGGAAGACTCACCAGATTGACATTTCCACTTTCCCGTTGACTGAGTGACAAGCGCACTCTCTGAATGGTCACAATTAGATTCTGCCTGAAGTTGTCTCCGCTCCTTTTGCAACAGGTAGGAACTCACCTTGTCAAACGTGAGTGTTTGACTTTCAACCATTAAATGGAGTGCCTCCACAAATGACTCATACGAAGAAGGTAAGCTATTTAAAACCAGAGCCACCATATCATCGTCGTCCACCTTTTTGTTGATGGAAGATAACTGGTCTCGGAGATCTTTCATCCGAAGTAGGTGCTCAGACAATGATCCACGTTCTTGTAATTTTACAGAAAAGAACATATTTTTCAGGTATAAAACCCGACTCTTTTTTGACGTCTGATATTTGTCCTTTAGATTGGTCCACAAAGTGCTTGCTATAGTAGCATTCCGCACTTCCGGTATCATATCATCCGACACCGACAACTTGAGAAGCAATAACGCTTCCTTATGACGTTTGTCATAATTTGCGAAGTTAGTCGCTGGTCGACTTTCACCACCCATGATTATTTTATCACAATCACGAAACTCCGCAAGCGTTAAAATCTTATGACTCCATACATTAAAATTAGTGCCCATTAATTTTTGCGTCTCCGACAAAGTCAAGTTTGAAATATTTGCCATTTTATTATTCCAAAGTAACGGAAATAATAAAATAAAAGTTTGCCACACCAATAAAATAATGTATTATCCCACCAAGTATTACTTATTCCAACAAGTAATATTAAATTATGCAAATCACCCAACTATATTTGCTTGTATTAAAATATTATTACTTATTCCTCCAAATTTGATTATTCAAAAGCAAGGTACCTTTGTGGGAAAAATTTCATTGACTTTTCAGAAGGAAGAATATAAACCAAATGATGCCCTTGAATCCTTCGAGAATATTAAACTCCTTTTTTCACACGACTTTGCTCCAACAAACCAGCATATGGTGAACTCGTTTTGCCCTCGTTTTTGCCTTCATGACTTTGTCCCCTCGATTTTCCTTCACCACGACTTTACCGCCATTCACAGGGATATTATTCTGCCCCCTGCGTCAAATTGCAACTGATCCTCATTCTTTTTAGCAGCCACGACTTTACACCTTCGAGCCACAATTTTTCATAAGAAAAACGACTGGTATTTGCTTCACCTCTCTTTCCGCTGGATTTTTATTCTTTCTGCCCCTCTCGACTGTAAAAGATTTGCACGATTTCTGTGCCCACAGCCCCAACTGGTTCGACTGCCCACGAACCACTTCTTTTGGGCTCCTTCAAACGATTGCTTCTGTCCTGCAGCGAATGAATGAGGACTGCCTTCTCTGCCCTCAAATGTCCTAACCTCCCTCCAATTCGTGCTCTGTTAGGGCTTCCTCGAATTCTGAATCGATCTCCCGTAACCTTCAAGGGCTTCCTCGGGTAAATTGCTCTGATACCAATGTTAGCATATGCAAAGAGAAGAAAGAATACAGAGAAGGCAAACTGCACTGCTCAAATGACACAGGGAGAGGTTTATTTATATGTGAAGAGGTGGTTACAGATTGGTTGAACAGTTACCAACCGAACAACTACATAACTGTTTTACATGCTATATAAAGTGCTATATTTTAACACTTCTTAGCACACGTACAATTTCTTCCTGTTTTTTTTTTATGTTGTTAACACGGCTACTTTGAGTCTGCAGCATGCTTGAAAGATGAGAAATTTGTGTGTATTTTGTACATGGAAATAATTGACAATACAGCAGCTAGTACCAAGGTTGGGTAGAAGCTGTTCCAGTGTGGTAGAGAGCAATATGTGGCTACTGATAATCGCTTGGAAGCAGAAATTTTTGCTAAAAAGTCCAAAGTTTTGGCTACTTATTCAACCGAGCATATTACAGTAATAGCCACTGATAGTTTCTTAGAGTAAACTAGTGGTAGATGAATGATAAAATGGGATCTGAAGTTTTTTAAAGCAACTTACCTTTCATCTTTTCATTTTGCAGAGGGCCCCCGTCGAACTGCTCTTCAGATGCTAAAAAACGATTATGAAAGAGATTTCAAATATAGAGGGAAAATATGAGAGTTCAATGGAAAATGCTACCTGTCAATGGTAAAGATGATGCATATTAGCATCGGAAGACAGCTGTAAACTGATTGCTCTCTATATGTAAACATAGTGAACAACTTATCCACTTTACCGGACTGTCAGTCACCTATGCCAACTTGAAACGTTAACATAAGAAAAAGCTTCAGTTTCAGGGAGCTTCAAAACAAGAGCTTGAAAAGCATTTTGAAATCTGTATATTTTCTTTAGGACCGTTATTCTTTCTTTATTCTTCAAGACCATTATCCTCCCACACTTTGGCCTTGATATCTATGTGGAGTTATCAGAGGCATTATTGGTGGTGGTCAAAATATATATGTATTTCTAGAGGGGGCAATGCTCAAACTTATTTTTGGGACTGCAAATCTAAATATCATTTGCAAGCTTATCTATAATTTTATATTGCAAACCTTTTTACGCATCATATTGGAGTAGTAAATTTTGTAAAACATGTAATGCCCCTCACACTGGCAATTTTGGCAAGTTGGAAGTCTTGTAAATTTGGAAGGCTTTTCTCTATTTAAATATAAACCATTTTTTGTAAAAACCATTGTAAAAATTGGTAAATTTTCTTTAATTTGGTGGAAAAAAAATAGAATCTGCAGATAGCGGTAAACACGTGGCTGCTCCCTCATGGTAAGTTATTTTGATTCAGTAAAACGTTTTGTAAATCTGCCCAGCAGGCTAAACAAAATGTGAAGTTCGAGAAAAATATCATAAATTTGGGTGGAAAGGTATGAAAAGGGGTCCAATCAATAAAAATTGGAGAGTTGTTTCGTTTTTCCTTTAGCTCTCAAGAACCGAAACCTAAGGCAATACCACTGAACAGATGTGAAGTAACAAAGGAGAATCTAACCGATAGCTTCAAACGATGTGGGCGATGGATTGTATTAAATCAATCCTGGCGAGGTTATAGTTCTCTTCTCAAGCCATCAAGTCCAACATTATAAAACCCTAAGAAGTAAAATGGAATTCAGCGGGACCATAATAATGATGTATGCCATGCAACTTTATTGAGATGTTGATGGTGTTGCAGACTGATCCTTTGGCCATCCTGTCCCATATTTTTTTCTTTCATTTTGTAAAAGGTGATGTCTATTAAGGGTTTAGCTATGGAGATGCCATCCAATATTCACTAAATGCCTAAGTTGCTTTGTACCTCTAAAGTTTTCTTGCATTTGTTGGTTCGACATTGGTACTAAAAAGTTGCTTTTTCTTTCAACCTATGTGCTTTTTCTTTCATCTCCATGGTCTTCTTAAAAACATTAGTAAACAAAATTCAGGGCAACTCTCAACATACCAGATGTATTTGATCCAAACCTCAAGGGTGATCCAAACGGCATAGACATGAAAATGAAGGTTTCAATGGGTTATGAGCAGAAACAATTTAATATTGCTACTTGTGAACAACAATTAAAGTGCCGTCACAAATTAACAACCACATAGATCAAGTAGGGAAGACACAAACATCACATGAGAAATTATCATGATTTATAAATTTGTACGTGCTACAAAGAATTCGAGAAGTTGATGTATAGCTAAATGAAATTAGGAACTAACTCCAGAACCAGAAGCCATGGACAACTATATTACATATTTTTAGTAGTGGCGTGACAATTACAAGATAGGCAACATTTCATCTTCTAGTGTATTGTCTTCCAAGTGTTGTCATTTTTAGGAGTAACTCAACAAACTTGTCTAAGCCTCTACAAAGATGGTCAGCCCTTGATGCCAAGCCAAAATAAGAATTATGTAGTGCATCGTCATCCACATATAGCTAAATAGATTACAAAACTAATGGAATTTTATACACAATTTGGTGAAAGTAATGGGGAAACCCTAAATGATTGGATGCATCTAAAAAGGTGGGGTGAAACAAGTAATAAGTTAGGGGTTTTCACAAGTGTGATGGTGAAAAGCCCATGGACACCAAGACAAGAAAGTGGAAAATATAGAAAAAGGTAGATCTAGGGTTTAGAAGGGGTAAGTCCAAGAATACACAATATACACAACTAAAAGATACTTCAATAAATGAAGATAACAATGTCTAATATAACAAAACATAATAATGACCCTAACCTACAATTAATCTAATATTTTTATTTTGTTACTATAGTTTTTTGTAAAATAATTAAGGTTGGAGAATGTAGTATTTGCGACTTCTCGTTTTTGTCACAAATAGACAATATGAATGTAATAAAAAAGTGGAACCCTTAATAGAAATCTAACATGAGTGTAATAAACGATTAAACAATTTCTTGGAAGGCTACGATCTAGTATGAGGTTGGGAGATGTGGGTGACCTTGGATGGACGGCTAGCAAGCCTTGACAAAACCTTGCTTGTGATGTAAGCAAAATAGTGCAGGTGTAACATATGCCCTTTTCAACTTATATTGACATCGAGACATTGATTCGTTTTTATTATTGCTTTTGGGTACATCGATCATGAGATATTTGCTTCTCTGCACCTTATGGATACATGTTGTTTTCATCATTTTGGTTATGAATGTTGATAGGTTTGATTATGTTTGTAAATCACCGATTACAATTATATAATTTATTATATTTATTTTATACATTCATTTTTGATAAATGCTAGTGATGAATTTGTGGTCTATATGTGTACATAAACAAGATGAAGAAAAAATAAGTTCTGAATGGGGGTGGTGTTGTTTGACATAGACCCCCTACTACATAGGAGCACCTCACAACATGGAAACTATCACATGTTGCGCTCAACACCGCTTAATAATCCCTATGTTGTTTTGGCTTGTTTTGGTTCACCTTGTTTTTCCGAGTTGACTTGGTTGCATTATTAAATTGTTGCTTGGTATAATTTTTGTTGTGGCTTGGTTGTAATTGTGTTTGTGATCATTTGATTGCATTTGGTAGCATGGATTTGGCATGATGGTCGTTGCGATTCCCTAAAGGGCTAGGGTGTTTGCCTTACCTATATACATATGTGTGCTACACGTTGTATTAAACACACATTAAAACGAGTTTAAATCTACTTGGTTGTTTTGGCGACTGATTGAAAGACCATTGATTTATTTTGAATTAAAAATGCCCCACTTGGGGGACATGTCGAAAAGTAAATGTAAAAATCCATAATCAACTTTTGAGTTAATTGACATTTAAGTAATGTGGTAAATAAACCTACCATGGTTTTGGAGTCGTGGTTAACTTCACTCAATTATGTCTTTTGACGTATTCTCCTTGAATGAATGTGGTTTTTGGAACCATTAGAAAGAGATTGTTATGATTTGTGAGAAAAAAATGTGTAAGTTTATGATTGTTTCTTGTAATCATGTAAATTAGAGAGAGAGAAAGTGAGGTAAGATGTACAAGGTTTTAAATTGGTTATTTGCAGTTTTTTGGGTTGTATTGATGTGGGTGTAGCTTGGCTAACACATCCAATATTTGTGTTTATGATCGAGTCTTTGTGCTTTCTTTAAACAAACATATTTATATATTTATCCTTGCTTTTGGTAACGAGGCAAATCAATTAGGAAAGGAAGAGAACAAAGGAGATCAAGAACTACTTCCATGGCTACACAATGCGTCGACAACTAGGTCAATTTTTTGCTGCCATACGTTTTTGTTTTTTAATTTCCTGGATTATCGCAAATTTAGGGATCCTCGGTTAACACTTACTTTATAACATATAAATATGGCACATCACTTAGTCACTTTATATTTTGTAGACATTGGAGTTTAAAAAGGAGTCATGGAAATGATTTTGGTGAAAGGATGAGAGAGGTGAATGATTATTTTATTACTTGATTTTTTGAATTACTTTTCCCTTTTTTGTAGTATTGATTTAGGTTAGAAATCCTATGTTCGGGTTTTTAATATATTACAGAGAGTTGTCAATATTGACTAAGCACGTCTTGGCATCTGAAGTGAGGTAGATTGACTCACCAATATCTATACCTCATAAAACATATGTAGAAGGAATTGAGCATCCACGCATCTTTTGTATATTGGAAGACACCCCAGGGTTTAGGAGAAATTTAGTTGTGAGAAGCCATCAACTATTTAAATCTATGGTGCAAAATGTGAACTTATCTCTTCATACCTCAAAGATGAGATGGTGCAGTTTTGAGTATGGTGAAAACTTCCATAGTCAATGGTTTGAAATATTGGGCTTGTTCACTATTTATGAACGTGATAAGTATCTCAAAGAACCTTCATGCTAGACACACCCTAGCCTAGTTATCGCTTGCAGTAATACTAATAAGTCTTTGGGTAAATTTGGATGGAGAATAAAAATACGAATACATTTTCATAGTTTCAGATTAGGGAAGATCAATATAGTGAGCAGGTCTGAAACTTCGTCAAAAAATATCTCACTCATTACAGAAAACTAGGCCATTTTGACAGATCACATTTTAAGAAGGAACTATAGGACATTTTAATGTTAATTTGATTTTTGTAAGAAAGATTGTAACAAAATATGTCAAATTCGTAGCACATGAATATACATATTAAATATTGCAAATTCGAATAGTTAAGTAGAAATATATTATTCTACAAATGAAAGATCGTTTAACGAAATTATCTTTTGTCTCATATATATGATGTCATCACCGAGTAGTTATCATTCATTACATATACAAGGTTCTTCTTCATTTGTACAAAGATCTTTATCTAGTCTGCATTTGTCTCATACACACCCTATCAATGGATCAACAAGTATGCTTACATCAGTAAATTCATATGCTATAGTAAAATGGAATGAAATTTTGAAATTTATTTATTTAATTATTTATATAAATTAGAGTTTTCAATTTTGTGTATTAAGAAGAGTCGTCAAAACCTTGTCATTGAGGGTAGGGGTAGGGGAGGAAATAGAAGCAATAGAAGAGCCATAAACAAAGCACCTTGTCCACTAGATAGTAGTTTTTTTTGGGGTATGTTGTCCTGAAATCACATTATGTTAATGTTAATGTTTATAGATATTGAGCTAAAATTTAGTTAACATGCATTAATATGATACTGGATATTCAAAGAATGATAATGATGTTCAACGTCATCGACCAACAAAAAAACAAGTACACGTTGCTGCTATGCCATCTTGATGATGATATGCGTCCTCATAACATCACAAGGATATTGTTGGTTTCTTAGACGTGCACCCGCGTCTAGGATCTCGAAAGGGCCGAGGTGTTTGAGACCACAATGGAACCGTCCCCAAGTTGTGGGACCTTGTACGCTTGGGACGGATCTCTGGAGAAGGCCGGTTCCTCTAACTATTTCTACTGCTACTGCTACTGCTAATGCTGAAAGGGGAAACTAAGCTAAGAATGCCAAGGGACTAGGGAAAGAAGGATAACATGAAGTAAACTACACTAAAAGGCGATAGCACCAGAAAAGAGGGATGAACACTATTTGTTCTGAGCAAGAATGACAGGGAATGTGTGAAAGGAGGCTAGGCACGAGTAGCACAACAAAACACGCATTCACCAAATCGTTCTCATGGAACACAACCAAATATGGAACTGCAGGGGACCTGAAGTAGCACAACAATACACAATGCAAGAGAAGAGGCAAGAAGAAGGAATGCAAACACGTTAGGACAGAGAATAGTCACAAAACGATGCTTCTATTACTTCCAAAAATACACATAACTGTTACAATGATAAGGAGGCCGATATCCACATGCAAGAGCCAAACATGGATGTCTGCAACTCAAAATACAGAAAATGTGGAGTCCTTAACAACATGTGTAAGGATCTAGAGTGTCCAACCTTTTACAATGAGCTTCGACCCCTCCTTTATAGATTCAACCCAGAGGGAAGAAGGAGAGAGAGAAGGGGGAAAACTAATTCAAAGCTCAACCACCTCGAGACGCATTGGATCCTACTTTGAAATCTCAACCACTATCAATCAATGTCTCTCTCAAATCTGCCCCAAATCTGTCATGTCTGGTTCCATGTCTGCTTCTGGCGTGTTGGAGAAGGAAGAACAATGAATCGAATTAGATCTGGTAGTTGGAGAAATCCGATTATGCTTTAATGGCTTGATAGACATTTCTTCAGTTCCTCTCCACCTAACTTCTCCAAAAATAAAGATTCATATCTCCAAGGTGTAGATGAGGCTGAGATCTTTCCAACAGTACCAGATGTGTCAGATTTTGAGCCCCGAGTCGAAAGATATGCCCATTTTAAATTTGAATCGCGGGTGTGCAATATTTTAAAGAGTTTTCCATACCAGGTCCACGTGGCAACTCTGCGCTCGTTTGAGATTTGACTCCTTCCTTCACTCTTGGAATAGCACCCATGTGACACGTGGTGACATTCATAGGTTTCCCTATTCCGTTTGTATTCTTCCTGAGTCTTTTTCGTGGGTGGAGGCATTGTATCTGACCCAAGACACGTGGAGGCTAGGCGCTTGTTTGGAAGCCCGCCCCAAATTTGATCCTTGAAATAACATCGTGCTGACACTTGGCGCCCTTCGCTGGCCTACCTCTGCATGACTATTCAACCCGAATCTGTCCCCTTTTGGAATTTAAGACATGTGGAAGGCCTGCGCTTCTTTGGGGACTTCCTCCAGACTTTCCTTTTGACATTGTGCTGTTGAGACACTTGGCAACCTCCGCTGTCTCTTCTATACTTAGCCAATTTCGGGCTCGTTTTGAGTCATTTGCAGAGCCCGAAGACTTCGAGCCTTAATCATTTATTTTCCTTTAAGCCTTTGGTTCTTTGACACTGTTTCTTCTCCCCGACCATGCTATTCCATTTCCAAGCCCGCTTGTAACTTGTTTGCTGGATTTGAAGCATGGATTTCCTCGATAGAGTCGTTTCTTCAATTTCTTCTTGCACAGGGTCGTGCTTGACCAAATCTGCTGGGGGGCAAATTTGGGATAACAATTTGGCGACTCATGGGGACATCTACCTGCTAGATGAAGGAGATCAGTAACCTTAGAAGTCCATTGGGCATGGAGTCAACTTGTTCAATCATGAAAATGCCCCTGTAATCACTTGAAAATCATATCTACACTATGTTCTGAATCTCACAATTGTTGAGAGAAGCTCTACATTCTGGAAGTAACAAAAGAGCACACGTAGGAAACATGCGAGAGGAAAGAACTCTTTACAAACAAACAATGTGCGTGGAGCACACTTGGAGAAATTGAAACTAATTTAATATATACAACATGATGCAACAAACCTAATGGTCTTCGGAAAGGAATGTGATCATGTCCTCCATCCAGTTACGCACACCAAGGTCTGTATTCTGTTCATGTTATACACGTGGGATGTCTTCATCCAAAAATAATGAAGCCTCAAGTTCACTCTGCGCAATCTCAGCAATCTGCTTGCAGAGTGCACTACCTCTTACCAACTTTGTGGCCTTAATAGTCATGTCATATTCCATGATTTTTGTCACCCATCGCACTCTCTTCTCACTGATTTCTGTTCCCATATTGAAGTCTATGACAGAGGAGTGGGAGACTAACACCTTGATATGATTTGTGGGGAGAATGCTCTTGAATTTCTTTGTGCAAGCGCATGATGGTGAAGACTTGCTTCTCCGTGTGACTATATTTCAATTCATAATCCTTCAGCATTTGGCTGAAGAAGGCCATTGGCAGTTCCAACCCTTGTTCCTTTTCCTGTGTTAGGACATCAACAATGCTTGCATCAACACCATAAGCATAAATGATGAAATCCTTTGAGTAATCTAGATTGATAAGTGTTGGCACACAAGCAATCTCATTCTTGATCTTGTTGAAGCTTTCTCTTCCTTCTGCTGTCCATTTAAAGGCTATGTTCTTCTTGAGCGTAAGGGTGATGTGCCGAACTAGTCCCGCAAAGTTAGGGATAAAACGCCTAACAAATTTAATCTTGCCGAGGAAGGACTGTAAGGCCTTTTTCTGTGCCGACAGGGAAAGGGCTAGGATGGCTGAAATGCGCTTAGGATCAACTGCGATGCCATCCTTAAAACCACATGGCCCAAGAGCCTGCCCTGAGCCACCACAAAATCGCACTTCTTGGGGTTAAGAGATACCCCAAATTATCTGCATCTCTCAAAGACATTTTCCAGGTGTGCCATGTGATTCGCACTCTACTTTGAGAAGACAATTATATCATCAAGGTAAACCAAGATGAACTCATTGATGTAACCTTTGAAGGTAATATCCATGGCGCGCTGAAATGTTGCGCCCGCATTTGACAAACCAAAGGGCATTTCCTGGTATGCATATGTTCCCCACTTGGTTGTAAATGCTGTTTTGAATTGATCCTCTTTCTTGACCAGGATCTGGTTGAAACCCGAATACCCATCTAGCATGGAGAACCTTTGTGCGCCAGCCACAATCTGCAGAATCTGCTCCATTGAAGGCAAAGGATAGTGATCCTTTAGAGACACCACATTCAAATCTTTGAAATCAACACAAAGTCTGATTTCACCATTTTTCTTGCGTACTGGAACCAGATTTGCAACCCAGGTAGAGTATTTGGTAGGAAAGATAATTTTTGCCTCAATGAGTTTTGATAGTTCCTTTATCATGAGGGCCTCTATCTTTGGATTGACCGGCCACTATTTTTGTTTGATGGGCTTTATGACAGGATCAAGGTCAATGGAGCGTTGAGCAATACTTGGATCAAATCCTTTGAGGTCTTCATACTCCCATGAGAAAAGGTCACTGTATTTTTGAGAGAGAGAGATCAAGGCCTGTTTTTCTACATGCGCACAAGTCTTGCTGAGAAGCAACTCCTTTTCGGGCGCTATAGTAATGGGAGAGCAATCCTCTTGCACGGCGCACATGTATTTCTCCTCACCCTTGAACTCATCATCAGGGCTGAACATTTGTTCTAAGGTGACCAGCCCTTTAGGCAACTTATTTGTCTTTAGCTGTATTACTTGGTCACCATAGCTATCATGCAAGTCAACTTGCATACTTGATGAAAATTTAGCCTCATTCTGGATAAACTGGATGATGTGCTCGCTATTGTCGAACACTTGTCAGTTGGTGTTATTATCTGGAATGGATGGTCTGATTACCATCTTAATGTCTTGAGTGTTTCCTTTGACAAAGTCCTCAGCAGGAGAGAACTGTGAAATTTTTGGTCAGCTTCTTTGTTCATTTTGCGTGGGACTACCTGTAGATTAAGGGCATCAAAGCTCTCAAGTAGGTCCCAAACTCTATGTTTATAAGATTTAAGAAGCTTATTCTTTGTCTGGCATTTTTTGGTGACATGGTGGATGACCAATTCTGTGTCCCCAAAGATCTGCAACACTTTAATTTTCTTCTTTTCAGCAATAAGTAAGCCATGCACAAGCGTTTCGTATTCTGCCACATTGTTAGAACATGCAAACTGTAGCCTATGTGTGAAGAATTTTTTTTCATCCCTAGGGGAAATGAGAACCACTCCTGCTCCTGCGCCGTTTCTGTTTTTGGATCCATCAAAGTATAACTTCCATAGACCAATTTGAACTTTGTCTCCAATGAGTGCGCGCGGAAGTGTAACGTCTTCTTCTAGAATGCAATAAGTACCAAGCCCAGTTTCATAGGCTTCCAATTATTTAGCATAGGGATCAAATTTGTGATGCCTTTCCGCCCATTCATCAAGGACTAGGTCTGGAACAAAGGGTGGAAGAGATTTCTCTTCAAGAACTGAAACATGTTCTTCCATGATAAGACAATTGGCTTGGAGAGGGGATGGGACATATGACTCTACATGATAAGAAAATATGGGCTCAGCTTGTATGGTGAACTGGGTACCATACCTTGTCTTGAGTAACATATAAGACCAATCAGAAGACAAGTAACCACCCACTTTAGCAGTAAATTCTCTTGATAGACATAGGGAAAACAAAGGAGGTAGGTCAATAATTGACACATCTTGAGTAATTGTCAGGATTGGACATGCATGGAGGGTTAACTCAAGATCCTTGATGACTCCTAAGGTGGTTACAATTGAGCCATCAAGTTGTAGGACTCCTTTAGATAAAGGGCTATATTTCAGACCTAAGACATCAACTATCTTCTTAGGCATGACAAAAGTACTAGCGTGCGAGTCAATCAAGTAGTTATGCACTAGGTGTTTGCCTACAACCAAGGACATATAGAAGGGTGGGGTTTTAACAACTTTACTTACTTGTTTCTCCTCTTCTTGGTAGATTTTGACAGAAGCGCGTGGATTCTGTATAACCAGGTTAGCGCGCAGAAGTTGCGCCAGAGCTTCATGCAACAGATCCGGCTGAGATGGAATGGTTAGGGCATCCCACATTGTGACGTTTATGTTTGTTTTCTTCATCTGGTCAACAATGCTAAACGGAAGCCCCCCCTTTTGTTCATTTGGGGAACACCATCCTTTTTTAACTGTTTAGGCTCGGAAGCTTGAATTTTAGCTGGAGCAGAGGCTTGGCCTACCAAAGAATGGGCGTGAGTTGCTTCAGAAAGAGCTTTACGCGGGACCTCCTGCACATGGATTTGAACGCTTTTGTTGTAAGAGGTCTTGTCTAATTCTTTTTTCTTCTGAAGATCTGCTTGTATTGCTAGGACTGTGACCTGCGCGTCTGTAATTTGGGCGCGCGGCCTGTTTGTATCTTCTGTAGCTTGGTTGATTGCACATAAGTCCTCTGCGCCAAAGAACATCAAATTGGACTTTGGAGGAACTTTTGGTCCTTATAGATTATCTGCTTCATGGGCGCTTGTTGAGGGCTCACAGGATGAAGCATTCTAGATCATGAAGGCTTGGGCGTGCGCAACATTAGCACAATGATACTGACTATGAGGCATTTGGCAAGGGAAGCACCAATCTGACTCTTGTGAAAAGTTGTTTTGAACTGGAACGAGCGCTCGACTTGCGCTGGGTGCTGGGAGAGAAGGCACAGGAGGGACAACTTGCAAGGGTAGATGTGCATTAGATTTCCACCTATCATTCTGCTGGTTGGGCGCGTATCTTTGGTTTCCGTATTGATTCCGCCAAGGCTGATTGCCTTAACCATGCGCCTGATTAGAAATGCCTCTATACGCTTGTGCTTGCTGCTTTTCTAATGATATTACCTTGTTTGATAAATTTTTGATCAAGGCCTTCAATTTTTTGTCCTACTTTTACTGTGATGGAGAATAGGATGTTGAGGCAACCAGTTGTGTGCTCTGCTTAGGAGTAGGAACAGGGGCCACAGAAGGTTGGAGCGCTTGTGAGATCTCTGAGAATAAGGGCAAGGGTGGTCTAAGAGCCAACTTTCCTGCCTGAATGAGACTATTTTCTACCCTTACTGCAATGTTATAAGCAGCTGGTAGAGTCCTACCTCCCATAGATTGGATCATAACTGAAATCGCTGTTGAGCACCTTCAGATAATAAAGGAAAGCATGTTAAGCTGTAGGTCTTACCACAAGAGGGATTATGTTCCAAGTCTTCTAAAATATGTTGTTGAAATTAGTCATTTGCTCATTGGATGCCCTCCTTGTTGTTGTCAGTTGCTCCACCAAAGATAGGTGATTTGACTTGTCTTGAAAATAACTGCACAATGTTGTTCCTAGCTCATCCTAGGTGGTGATATATCCAAGTCTCAAGCCTCAGTACCATTGGAGTGCTTTACCTTTGAAAGAGGCTGCAAACAACCTGACTGCTACATTATTATGTGTGATCAGAGAGAGTGAACACACATTAGCTACATCCTGGATATGCTCCTGAGGGGTGACTTGATTCTCGCCAGTAAAGTAAGGAATACTTTTGAGCGCGCCATTTGGGATATCGTGCTGCAAGGCCAAGAGTAAGGGACTCCCTCCATCAAAATTTGCAAATCTTCTTAATGGAGGAGGTGGATGATGCGCCATTGCAGGGCACACATGTTGTTTGTTTTTAGGAGGAGTTGAGTGGGCACGGTGCGCTGGAGATAGATATGCATGCACGGGCTCTCTGGAACGAACTCTTCTCGGGGATAGTTGGAGGTATTCAAAAGAATCTTCAACTGTTGCACTTCTTCTTGTGTGCAATATTCTCATGAAAGGTGCTTAGGAATGCTGAAACAAAGATCGTAAAATATTGGGAATTGCCAGATGTGTTTGAAATGAGCCTCCAGAGGCTGAAACACTAAGTTCACACGCCAGAACTTAGAGATATGAAAATTGAGCTTTTAATGCTGGTCCCACCGGGCGTGCCAGAAACTGTTGGTTTCTCAGACGTGCACCTGCGTCTCAGATCTCGAAAGGGCCGAGGTGTCTAAGACCACAATGGAACCGTCGCCAAGTTGTGGGACCTTGCGCGCTTGGGACAAATCTTTGGAGAAGGCCGATTCCTCTATCTATTTCTACTGCTACTGCTACTGCTAATGCTGAAAGGGGAAACTAAGCTAAGAATGCCAAGGGACCAGGGAAAGTAGGATAACATGAAGTAAACTACACTAAAAGGTGATAGCACCAGAAAAGAGGGATGAACACTATCTGTTCTTAGAAAGAATGATAGGGAATGTGTGAAAGGGGCTAGGCACGAGTAGCACATCAAAACATGCATTCACCAAATCATTCTCATGGAACATAACCAAATATGGAACTGCAGGGGACCTGAAGTAGCACAACAATACACAATGCAAGAGAAGAGGAAAGAAGAAGGAATGCAAACACGTTAGGACAAAGAATAGTCACAAAACGATGCTTTTATTACTTCCAAAAATGCACAGAAATGTTACAATGATAAGGAGGTCGATATCCACATGCAAGAGCATAACATGGAGGTCTACAACTCAAAATATAAAAAATGTGGAGTCCTTAGCAACATGCGTAAGGATCCAGAGTGTCCAACCTTTTACAATGAGCCTCGACCCCTCCTTTATAGATTCAACCCAGAGGGAAGAAGGAGAGAGAGAAGTGGGAAAACTAATTCGAAGCTCAACCACCTCGAGATGCATTGAATCCTGCTTTGAAAGCTCAACCACTATCAATCAATGCCTCTCTCAAATCTGCCCCAAATCTGTCATGTCTGGTTCCATATCTGCTTCTGGCGTGTTGGAGAAGGAAGAACAATGAATCAAATCAGATATGGTAGTTGGAGAAATCTGATTCTACTTTAATGGCCTGATAGACATTTCTTCATTTCCTCTTCACCTAACTTCTCCAAAAATAAAGATTTAGATCTCTAAGGCATAGATGAGGCCGAGATCTTTCCAACGGTGCCAGATGTGTCGGATTTCAAGCCCCGAGTTGAAAGATATGCCCTTTTTAAATTTGAATCGTGGGCACACAATATTTTAAAGAGTTTTTCATACCAGGTCCAAGTGGTAGCTCTACGCTCGTTTGAGATTTGACTCCTTCCTTCGCTCTTGGAATAGCGCCCATGTGACATGTGGCGGCGTCCGTAGGTTTCCCTATTCCCTTTGTATTCTTCCCGAGTCTTTTCCGTGGGCGGAGGCACTCTATCCGGCCTAAGACACGTGGATACTAGGTGCTTGTTTGGAAGCCCGCCCCAAATTTGATCCTTGAAATAGCTCCGTGCTGACACTTGGCGCCCTCCACTGGCCTACCTCTACATGACTATTCAACCCGACTCTGGCCCTTTTTGGACTTTAGGACACATGGAAGGCCTGCGCTTCTTTGGGGACTGCCTCTAGACTTTCCTTTTGACATTGCACCGTTGAGACACTTGGCACCCTCCGCTGTCTCTTCCATACTTAGCCAATTTTGGGCTCGTTTTGAGTCATTTGCAGAGCCCGAAGACTTCGAGCCTTCGCCGTTTCTTTTCCTTTGAGCCTCTGGTTCTTTGACACTGTTTCTTCTCCCTAACCCTGCTATTCCATTTCCAAGCCCGCATATAACTTGTCTGCTAGATTTGAAGCATGGATTTGCTCGATAGAGCCATTTCTTCAATTTCTTCTTGCACATGGTCGTGTTTGACCAAATCTACCGGGGGGGAAATTTGGGATAACATATACATAAGTAGTATTAAAGCAATTGATTCAAAAGAATGGTTTAACTGACTTTTGAATAAATGTGGACTTATTTTGGATAATGAAGAGTTTCAAGGATCAACATTCTAGGTATTTTAAGTGTGAAATGGGATTCAAATTGGATTCCAAAAGTGGTATTATTGGTATTTAATTAGTGTGATATTAGATTCTAATAGTGCTATTATTGAGTTTTATCTAGCGTGATATTGATTTTTTTATCTATTGTGATATCAATTTCCAATATTGTTATTATTAGTTTTTAACTATTGCGATATTGGAATCCGATTTCCTCATTATTGGTTTTAGAAATTTGCCTTTACACCACTGTAATGATTCTTTTGCACGGTATATATACCATCCAATATCGTTCACTATTTCACATCTTTACCACTGACTATTAAAGGTAATGTTTCATTTACACAGTTCAACACAAATAATACATTCTAAGCCTATGTAACAATTACAACAATTTGTTGAAAATATTTTGATATTACTTTTTATTGCTAATCAAGTTGTATCAATATTTTAAAAAGCTTTGGTAGGAGCATGTTTTGGAATAATTAAAAAAAAATCACATCTTAGGCCAAGATGATATGAATAATATATTATGTTCACTATAATTACAACTTCAAAAACCTATAATTTAAATATCATTCATTTTCTGATTCACTTTGGCTTTCATTAGCTACTTCAAGTTGTACAATGTATGCTTTAATGACATCATGCCCTTGTTAGGTATTGCTATTTCGGTTCCAACCTATCCTATTTTTGGTTTCCATGCCCAAATGATACTTTTGACATCTTTTTTCGTTGTTGTTTCTTTTTCCAATTATTTCCAAAATTGAGTTTGAGACAAACTATTCTGATACAAATCCTTTTATGCTCTTTCTTTTCCAATAGGTATCCATCACCAAATTGTCACCATTCTAGCCTCATTCTTGAAAACTTTTTCAAGGTAAACACCCCCTTCGGATCTACCCATCTATATTGGACAATGTTTCAAACCTAGATGTACTATAAGGAAATGCCCCTTAAACACATGATCCATTGGATTGAATTCGTTTTTAGGTCTTTGACAAGAAGGCCCCACATAAATATCATGATTAGTTAGGAAGTTGTGGATTGAAGTAATCATCCTTGAAAGGAAGGTTGGATCCTACTATACCAATTTTTTTTTTTTTGAAATCATGCATTGTTTTTGGCGAAAAACAATTGGTTAAATTCTCATCACCATTACAAGGAGAGTTGCACACCTTATCAATATGAAAACCAAAGGTATATATGTTTAAGGTTTTAGATTTCACCATGTCTCCTATAATCACATTTGTAATTGTTCCCTCTGTAACGTGCTTGCATAGAGATGAACACTAGCAGATCAACTTATCAACATTTTTGAACTTCAAATTGTAGTCAAGTAATATAGACAACTCATACTAGAATATAAGACAATCAATTCATAAATAACTATGACACTTATTAATCCATCTACGCCATGCATAATTGCAAGACAACTCAAAATTGAAATCAAAATATTAGCTATAGATTACATAGCTTACTCAACAATGGAAAATAAAAAATTGGTTATTGAGGGAATTTATAACTAAAATAGATATAAATAAATATTAGGTTTTTAAGGTACTTTATAATGATATTAGATGGATGCTAGAAATAAAACCCCACTTGAAAGAAACCCTAGCTCGCTACTCTTGCTACCACATCTCTAATATGTATTATGGTTAATTATTTTAATGTGTGTGTGTGTGTGTGTGTGTGTGTGTGTGTGTGTGTGTGTGTGTGTGTGTGTGTGTGTGTGTGTGTGTGTGTGTGTGTGTGTGTGTGTGTGTGTGTGTGTGTGTGTGTGTGTGTGTGTGTGTGTGTGTGTGTGCGCGTGCGTGCGTGTGCGTGCGTGCGTGCGTGCGTGCGTGCGTGCGTGCGCGTGCGTGCGCGTGTGCGTGCGTGCGTGCGTGTGCGTGTGCGTGTGCGTGTGCGCGTGTGTGTATGATTTTAGAATGCCACCTTAAAAATACACAACAAACAAGAACTTTTTTACCGTATATAAATAAGATTTACAATACACTAGCATTTGAAAATAAAATTTCATTTTGGACTCAATAATAACACACACTGGCTTTCCTTGAGATTGGAATGGATTGGACTCCTCTTATTTGATAGGTTTTTTTATTGAATTTGACACGACTTATGTCAAGACAAAACCTTTTCAATAAATGTCATTTAATAAATAACAATGACATATTAACTTGCCTATAAAACAATACATTTCCACCGTCCACTTGTCATTTAAGGTGTATCAAACTTCACTAAATTTCATAGAAAGTAGAGTTCAATTAGATTAAACACATATACAAGCAGAGGCCAAGAAAAAATTGTTATAGGCGGAGATATATTTGTTAGATATAGGGGCTTCTTTGTTGGACGTGGAGACATATTTATCGTAGAAGAAGACATGTTCTATGGTAAAATTTTTCCCATTAATTGTTTCTTGAAAATTCTTTAAGTTTTTTGAACAATGGTTTAAATTTGATCAAACCTTAACGAGCACAATTTTTTTCGGCTCAAAAGTATGCTTTGATCCAAATTTCTAATATCTTTAAATACACATCTAGAAAAATCATACATTTATGAAAGTTGAGATATTCCTATTCTCTTTAACACATAGCGACACAACTTAAATGCAATCCACAAAATTTGGAAATCCTATGATAAATAAAATAGTAATATATCTTAAAGTCAAAATTGCAATAGGGTATTTCAAGATATGCAAGAACACCTTTTACTGATATGGGATCTTGGCTTTCATAGGGTAAGAGCTTTAGTTTTTGTGTGAATGGGAGGAAGATGAGATGAAGGTCATTGCAAATTTTATAAGAACCAAAGATATAAAGTCCATTTTTGAAAAACCTACACATGTCTAGGAAATGTGTTTGACCAAATTTTAAATTAGTTACTACCCTAGTTGAGATATTTACCTATGTCTTTAGAACATCTAGATCATTTACAATATTTCAAATTAGAATATTCGAGAGTGGAGTCTTTACAAAATGGCTTTAGGAAATTGAGTAATCATTCTAAACCTTTGGAGATTATCGAATGTTTAGGGAAAAAACTTCCTCTTGCACATTCAGATAAAATACATAATCTTCAATGCCCAAACGTTGATGCTTCTGCAACACAAAAAGACAACTCTATAAAACCATCTAGAATCCACCATATTAATTTTTGAAGAATGTTTCCCAAACATTGTACCTCTCGAGTTTGTAGAAAATGGAGATTCAAAACCTAAATCTATCATTTATAAAAATAATAAGACAAAATTTAACTTTTCCTAACGGGTTTATGAAACTTGCAAACTCTGATTTTATTTTAAATATATCTCATTTAAAAAATTCACAAGATTTGATCTATAACATATCGAAACAATTTCACCCTACATTTAGTGTTGGCACGTAACCCATAACACTTGTCTTGACCATAATCAATGGTCATGCCCGTATCACCAAATTAAAAAATGGCCTATTGAAGGTCCTATACAACATTGGAGAGAGCATAAACATATTAAGTTTGTTAAATATAAAGTGAAACAAAACTACTGCCACATGTATTTGAGGGTGATAGACATTTGTACCAAAGCATACTTTTAAGCCGAAAAATTGTGCTCATTAGGGTTTGATTAAATTTAAATCATTACTATGTTTTTTTATTAGATAAGGTAAGAACATGGATTATGGCTCTAAGGGGCCTTACAACTAATACATCATGAGCATGACCAAACATAAGAAAAAAAGGAACATGGCACAAAAGGGGCTAAAAAGCTTAACCCAAACCACAACTCAAAATACCATTACATAAATGATAAGAACCAAAAGGAAGAAAGAAAGGAACAGGCTGAAGCCAAAGAAAACATGGAGAAAAAACCCTCCCAAAAGAAAAGTTCAAAAATAATGTGCCAATAGCTCAGAGAGCCTAATTTTTTTTTTCCAGTGTGGTCCTCCTCTTAACCTTTTTGCTTTTCATCCTGGTCAGCCAGGGTCTAGGTACCATCCTTCACTGTCTCGTCCTCTTCATAGCTGCTGAGATATAGCTTAAGCCTGGATTATTGCATCCATGCTCCAATTTAACCAACCTCCCCTGAATATTCATAACCATGTTATTAAGCCTAGTCAGCTCCTCTCTAATAGAATTTTGAATATTACAAATTTTCTTTGAGGCCTCAATACAGTTCTTCACATTGTTCCCCAGGTCAGACCTAGCCTCGTCGAGAGAATCAACGTCCATCTCCCCCTGCTGAACTCTGAGGGAATTTTTTTCCAAAGGCACACCCCATTCAAAATCCAACCATTCTTTTCCTTTGAAAGGATCCCCTTTCATACCTGAAAATTTAACAATGACCGCATTACATTCCTTACCCTCCCCCAGAGTGTTAATGCCCTTCTTCTTCTACAGTGTATTCATGCATTCGACCATAGTACAATCATCATTAGGGTCCTCTAGATTTGGATCCAAATCCTTAGTTAACAAAGAATTGCCATTTTTGTAAATAAGGAGAGTACGACCGTGATGTAAGGGGGTTTCATTCTTCTCCTGGTGAAATTATTTAATAGACGTCGAGAGAGACATGAGTAGGTAAACTGTGAGGCTCATGACCACCTTATGATGGAACATATTGAGCATAGAAAGATGACGTGTATATTTTTTTCTATATTTTCCCTCAATAGTAATGTATCTCATTAAATGTAAGCAAATCGTGTTCCAAATTCCAGGGATGCAATAAAGGGAAATACCATCAACAAGAATTTAGACCTTTTCGTTACCTTTGACAAAAGTATGGATTTCATGGTTACGCCTAGTCCTGTCTTTATATATCTTTAACCCATTCATATCCATCCTAGTCACTAGCGCAATTGAATGTTCTGAAACCTGAATCTCCATACCCCAAACAACCACATCTCTATTGTCCCAAGCACGAGCAAAGTCCAATGCAAGGAAGGGGTTAAATGCCATGAGCTTAGAAATGAATTTTCTAAAACCCCCATTTTTAAAAATGTGCCATAGTGAAGGGTTGTCCTTCAAAGTGCCATAGGTCGAAGGTTAAGTTCTGAGTTTGCCACCTCCCTTGGTTTCCTTACTCACATGGAAATAATAAATGGAAAACAAATAAACAGTACAACCCAAAATCCCAGAATTAATAGAAATCTGGGAAAATATCTCACATGTGCCAATAGTCTTCCCTTCCATGAATCCATTGATGACAAGGAACAAAGTCATATGCAGGAGAAAAACCCTCAAGTCAGTACCTTTGATCATTAATGATAATATTAATGTTATTAGGGATCTCACCCACCTTCTCCCAAGCTTTAAAATCATTAGCCCTCACCCCCAAATTTGCTAAAGAATCCACACATTTATTTCCATTTCTTGGGGTGTGAAGAAGGACAAAGTTGTCAAAATCTTTAAGCAATTCCTTAATATCATGAAGGTTATTGCTTAGAATCCAATTATGAATCCTATCTTTTTTCAGTGAGTTTAATATAAGAAGGGAGTCCCCTTCAATATGGATACTCTTGAAACCTTTCTATTTAACAAGATTAATACCCCATAATACCGCCATGGCTTCATAAAAATTATTGGTTTGGACACCTAAGGGACCAACATAAGAAAAAATTCAATTTCCATCATGATCTCTAAGGATACCTCCACCACTAGGGTTACCCTTCGAGGCTCCATCAAAATTCAACTTCACCCAATTTAAATCCGGTTTGGACCATTTTATAGCAAAATGAGGAAATTTAAGAATGGGTGTGTTGGAGGAGAATTGTTTAAGGACTATGACCTCTGTCTTAGGACAAGGGGATTTTATTTTTCCATTAAAAATTCTAAGATTTTCCTTAAGAGAAGAGAAAAGGTGAGCATTCACCTTCTTGATAGAAGCATAACGATCCCTTAAAATCCTACCATTTATCTCCTTCCAAAGGAACCAAAGAAGGTGAGGAAGAACCATCTTCCAAGCAGCCACCAGTATAGGGTATTTAAAGGGACAAACCCATTATAAACAAATCTCATCCATGGAATTAGGCAAGATCACTTGAAGATTAAAAATCCCAAACAGAGAATAAATAAGAGCTAAAGAGAAAGGGCAATGAATGAACAAATGATTGGCAATTTCCTCATGTTGGCCACAAAGAATGCATCTGCTAGGAATGACCATACCCCGTTTTCTTAGGTTTTCAAGGGTGAGGATCCTATTTTGAGAAGCTAACCAATAAAAAATGTTGACCTTGGGGAGAAAATCCTTAACCCAAAGCTTGCTCCAGAATTCCTTCTACTCCAGGGGTCCAAAATTTAAGAGGTAAGTTGATTTAATAGAGAACTCCCCCGAATCCTCCTCTCCCCAAACCAACGAGTCATCTTGATGATGAAATCAAGGAATATGGAAATTCTAAAGCTTGAGGTTGATATCAATAAAAGGTTGGATAGATTGAAAAAAAATTGGTGGAGGGAGGATAAAGATCCACTTTATTCCCTCTCTATTCGTAACCCAATAATGTTGAACCAGTCTTCGGCCAGTCTTTTTATAGCTTCTTACCATTAAGATTCTCCATTGCACTTAGGCTTGGATCACCCCCCTCCTACCCTAAGACATTACCAATGTTATATTATGCAAGGTAAAATGCTAGAAATAGGAAAATAAAAAACCAAGAGAAACGAACCCTAAACATGGTCGCAATTGACCTTCAACACCTAAGATGGCTACCAAATCTTGCGTGATTTACATCGTAGTTCCATATATCACACATTTTTTTACTAATTTACTGCTTTTAATTACTCCTCCTATATGCTTATTAGCCTCTCACAAGCACCTATGGATGCTTTTGTTAGTATATCTAACTTGTAATTGTAATGACACACATGGTTGACACATGTATACACCAATCACACAAAGTACTTACAACGAAGACAAAGATGGGAGCAGAATTTTTGAAAATACTCATGGATTTTGGGTAGAGATAAACCTATGCAACATGTCGTGTGGAGTGGAATCCGACTTTAAAATTGCTTTGCATTTGCTTGAAAATTTCCATAGCCTTTTCAACAAACCCTATCTTTTCAGATCCCACAAGACATTATGTCAGTTTGGTAAAATCCTCTCACACCTCTGATTCCACTCGGATTGTGATGACATGCACTTTGCTCCTGCTGACCACATGTCTGACATTAGGTACCCTGTCGCCAAGGTAGAACCTTTCCAGGAAAATTTCTCCACTTTTATCTCACTTTATCATTGTTACTAAATCGTTTATCTACATTATTATTCACTGGACAAATGAATAAAAGTTTTGTTTTGTTCTCGCCATGGCCGAAAATTCACAGTTTCTAACTTTGCGGTAATTTTTTTCTGGATGCGGTTTTGTGGAGTGTGTAGGGGAAGAGCCTATCCCTCACGTATGTTTGCACAATAGGAAAAAAGTATTTTCCATCACGCCGCCATTAGTTTTGAAGGAATAGGTAACAACACATTACGTTGTTACTTATATAGGTAACAACGTAATGTGTTGTTACCTATTCCATCAAATTACCGTTTATGGGTTTTTAAAAAGAACAGGCGCTGTATTGTTCCATTTGTGAGCACATAGTAGGATGGTTGGGCATGAGAAATGGGGCATGGGGGTCGTAGGTTCAAGGCCTGGTGCAAGGATTAATCGGGACAATCAATCTTTTACGTGGGTTCATGTTGAATACGAACTTTCGTGAGGGATAGGCACCACGGTTTGGAGGGGGGATTACTAAGGAAATTTGTGCGAAAGGCGGGAGAGCACATGAGAAGGAAGGAGAAGGCACAAAATAATGAAAGGGTGATTGCACATAGGTTGAGAGAGCACAAACTATAGTGCATGGAAGGCTTGCAGAGTATCTAACAAGTGCGAAGGAATAATGCATATTAGTGCACATAGGATTTTTGTAGGGTAGTGAGGAATTTTGGATTGACTTGACATAATGGAGGCATGAAGAGATTACAAAGGAATGACACACAATGGTATAGAGAGTATAAAGGGCACATGAGGAAACAAGATGGATTGTGTAATATGTAGGGTTACAGAGGAAACACGTAGAGGATTTGGATATTAAGGTCCATAAATCCAAAGATAGTGCACAAGAGGAGTTGAAGGTGAGACTCAAGCATCTAAAATCACAACAGAAGAAGAAACAGGTGTGGCAGGTTGTAATGAAATTACTTGTATAATTTAGATTAAGAGCAACAGTAGAGCACCAAATAACACAATATTTCAGAATAATGATCTCTATATGCAATTAGAATAGCTTCGCCACTTCGAGGGGGAAACCTCCAAACCATATAACAAGACTCAAATGCTCAAAATGATAATGAAATACTACCTATAATCCCCTATATATACTATTCATATGCTATGGCCATCACCAAGGCCCACCTATTAAGTATGAGAAAGTATAAATGATATAATAAAATGATATGGTAAGCCACAAGTCAACTACTCATATCCTAATACAAGCAATAGGTTAAGGGCGTAGCATGCCCTTCCCCTTCAAACCAATCTTGTCCTCAACATTGAATAATCCTGGATGTTGCTGCAGAAAACCTTCATCCTCCCAGGTGGCGTCTTCTATGCTCAGATTCTTCCACTTGATCAGATATTCCTTAATGTCTCTAGTTCTCAACCTCTTAGTACGTGTTTGCAGAATCTTCTCTGGCTCCAAAATGATTCTTCCTTCCTCGTCAAGTTCTGGTAACTCTGTCTGGGCTTCAAATTTCTGTCCAATAACCTTCTTCAGGCATGAAACATGGAATACTGGGTGTATGTGTGAAGATGGAGGCAACTCTAGTTTATAAGCAACACTACCAATTTTTTGTAGAACCTGATAAGGGCCATAATATTTAGGAGAAAGTTTGTTTTCCTTTTTCTGTTGCTTTAGGGACATTTGTTTGTAAGGTTGGAGATGTACAAAAACCCAGTCACCAATTTCAAAATGTCTTTCACTACGGTGTTGATTTGCTTGTTGTTTCATCCTGTTTTGTGCTAATGCTAAATTCTCCTTCAAACTAGTCAAAACCTGTTGTTGATGTTGAATGTGTTCCTCAACATCTCTGACCTTATTTTGCACCCTCAAGGAGGAAGTGATAGAAGGTGGATGGTAACCATATAATGCTAAAAATGGGGTCATTTGAGAAGAGGTATGAAAAGATGTGTTATACCACCATTCTGCCAATGGTAGCCATTTAATCCACCTTTCTTGCTTATCTGATACAAAACAACGTAAATACCCCTCTAAGCATTTGTTGACCACTTCTGTTTGCCCATCAGTTTGAGGATGATAAGATGAACTGTGAGCTAGCTGAGTACCCAAACATGAAAATAATTCCGTCAAAAAATTACTTGTGAAAATAGGATCCCGATCACTCACAATTATCTTTGGGGTTCCATGTACCCTTTGAATTGTCTCCAAAAAAATAGCTGCGACTGTATTGGCTGCAAATGGATGTGATAGGGCACAAAAATGGGAAAATTTTGTGAGCCTATCCACAATCATGAAAATAACATTCTTACCCTCTGAACAAGGCAATCCGGTGATGAAATCCATGGAGACCTCCTCCTATCTTTGGCTACGAATTGGTAAGGGTTGCAACAGACCTGGTGTCTTAAGTGTTTCCCCTTTGTTCTGTTGGCACACTAAACACTCTGATACAAACTTTTGTACATCCCCCTTGAGTCCTTCCCAAAAGAATTATCTTTTTATTCTATGATATGTCTTCAAAAACCCAGAGTGTCCTCCAACAGGTGAGGCATGTAGCTCTGCAAGAATCTTATGCTTCAACTTAGAATCTTTACTCAAGTATAACCTATCCTTGTACCATAGGGCATTACCTTTCCACTCAAATTTGTTAGATGTCATAGATCCTTGCTTGATATTATGTATTAGAGATTGTGTATCCTTATCTTGATTCCATTCCAATCTTGCTTCCTCCACCCAATTGGCCGTCAACATGGACATTCCACATAGTAAGGCATCTCGCGGATGTATCCCTTCTAGACAACGCATCGGCTACTACATTTTCTTTACCCTTTTTGTATATGATTTCAAAATCATAACCCAACATTTTTGCTACCCACTTTTGTTGTTCCTCAGATGATAACCTTTGCTCCAAAAAGTATTTGAGACTATCATGATCAGTTTTTACCTTGAAGTGTCTACCCATGAGATATGGCCTCCATTGCTTGACTGCATGAAGAATAGCCATCATTTCTTTCTCATAGGTAGGTTTGAGTAGATCTTTTCCTTTGAATTGATGACTCTCAAATGCAATTGGTCTTCCTTCCTGCATTAGAACTGCTCCCAATCCTGATCCTAAAGCGTCACATTCAACAATGAAGGTTTTTGAGAAGTTGGGAGTAGCCAAAACTGGGGTGCTGCACATGGCTTCCTTCAGCTGCTCAAAGGATTTAGTGGCTACATCTGTCCAATGGAAGGCATCCTTCTTCAGCAATGCAGTGAGTGGGGTTGCTATTCTACCATATCCCCACACAAATCTTCTGTAGTACCCTGTTAGTCCTAGGAACCCACGCAGATTTTTGAGATTTTTGGGCCTTGGCCATTCCACCATAGCTTTGATCTTCTGAGGATCAACTTTGACACCTTCATGGGATACAATATGACCCAAATACTCTACCTCTTGTACACCAAAAGAACATTTGGATGGCTTTGCATACAGAGTATGTTTCTCCAAAACTTCCAACACGTTATTTACATGTTGTAAGTGTTCTTCCCATGTCTTACTGTAAATCAATATGTCATCAAAGAAAACTAATACAAATTTCCTTAAAAAAGGCCTAAAAATAGTGTTCATCAAGCTTTGAAAGGTTGAGGGCGCATTTGTAAGACCAAAAGGCATTACCAAAAACTCATAATGGCCCTCATGAGTCCTAAAAGCCGTTTTATGAACATCTTCCTCTTTTATCCTAATTTGATGGTACCCCGAACGAAGATCTAATTTTGTGAAATAAACAGCACCATGCAATTCATCAAGTAAATCATCAATTACTGGAATAGGAAACTTATCTTTGATGGTGTACTTGTTGAGTTCTCGGTAATCTGGACACATCCTCCATGTTTCATCCTTTTTACGTACCATGACCACTGGTGAAGAATATGCACTCTGGCTATGCCTGATGATACCTGCCTTCAACATTTCCTCCACCATTTTCTCGATCTCACTTTTCTAGGAATATGGGTATCTGTATGGTCTGATGTTAGGTGTTTGGCTCCCTGGAATCAATTGAATGGCATGATCATGATCCCTAACTGGTGGTAGTCCCTTTGGAATTGCATCAAAAATAGATGAGTGAGCATCCACAATCTTCTGAAGATTGGGTGGCATTGAAGACTCTGTATTTTGTACTTCTATGGAAAATAGCTTTGCTATAAAGCCATCCACTCCTTTTCTGAGAACCTTCTGCATCTGATGAGAGCTAATAATCTGTGGAGACTTAGCTACCATCCCATTCAATTGTATTGTCCTTCCATCTGAATGAAATCGCATGAATTCTTGGAAATTCATCTCAATAGTACCTAAGGTTGTGAGCCATTAGACCCCCAAAACAATATCTGCCCCTCCCATAGAAATAGAAAACATAGGTGAGTCTAACATGTAGTCTCCCATGGAAAGCTTGATACTATGGCACTTTCCTATGCACTTGACTGTCCCACCATCCGCAATCATAACTTGCATTTCTGGAGCTGGGTAAATAAAACAATTGAGGCGGGCAGCTAACTTACTATTTATGAAGTTATGAGTACTCCCCGAGTCAATCAACACCGTCACCTTCTGTTTTTTGAGATAGCCAATAACCTTGAGTGTTTGAGGAGTACTAATACCTGACAATGCATGGTAAGAAATTGTAGGTTGGTGATCCTCTACTTCATCTTCTACTGGTTCCTCAGCCTCTCCTATAATTTCAGCTTCCTCATCATCCTCATTACCTCCATCAATATAGAACAACTTCTTCTCAGCACATTTATGTCCCGGTCCATATTTGCTATCACAGTTAAAACATAATCCTTTTGCTCTCTTTTCTTCCATTTGTTGAGGAGTCAGTCTAATTGGCCTAGCAAATGAAGGGGAAGAGATACTATGGTCTCTGGTGTTAATGAAAGGTGGCCTCCTACTACAAAGAATTTTTTCCTCTGCACGACGTGCCATGATAATAGAATCAGATAGCTTGATTGGATTAAACATTCGTACCTCATGCTCGATGTGGTCCTTAAGACCCCCAAGAAACAAGTCATTCAGATTCTCTTCTGGAATATTCTCCACCCTTAAGGATAGGTTTTGAAATTGATGCACATAATCTTTGACTGATCCTGTTTGCCGTAACTTTGCTAATTGACTAAAGTAGTTCTCTGAAACACTGGAACTATAGTGCAATTGCAACTCCTTGGTAAAAACTGTCCAAGTGACACCTAGACCATTCTTCTGCCTCTGAGCACATAACCAACGATACCAAACAAATTGGTCGGGTTCAAGATATAGGGATGCCAATGTCACCTTTTGTCCTGATGGTGTTTGATGTAACTCAAAGAAGTTATCCATTTGATTTATCCAATTCAGGGAATCCTTACCATCAAATTTGGGCATATCCACTTTCGACATCATGTTCCGTGGTTGCGGATAAGTTTGATTCTGATGGGACTGGAAAAGTGATCCCATATGGTTAGTTTGTCCATGATTTTGAACTGAAGGTCCTCCTTGGTTGATATGGGCTGGATTTGGGCCATACTAGTTACCCTTTACATGTTGCATGATATCATCCAACCGATGATTGATTTGGGCTATGTCTCCTTTAGAGGCCATCTCATATTGTACAATTCGCAACTCATACTCAAGTTGGAAAACCTTATGATCAACTGAGGTAAACCCTAGTGCTGAGGAATCTGTATTTACCCCTTTTGACTCCATCTCTTCAATCACTACCCCATCTTTATCTGGGGTTTTACCTGGAGTAACTGGATTCTTTTTTGCTCTTGTGGAAGGCCCCGCCATGATGTCAAATCTTAGGGTTTAGGGTTTCGATACAATTTCGGCCGAACAGGAAAAAACATAGAGAAGATACTAATACTATTTTTTTGAGAGCTTTCTGAAAATGTAAAGAACTTAAAAATTTTCCACAATTTGCACCCTAGGGAGCGATTTTATGAAAAACCCTAAATTTGTAATAACTTTTGTAAAATAAATCAAAAAAGTCTGAAATTTTCAGGGAACCTTACTTGAAATTCTTTGAAACTCTGGTAAAAATATCTCCCACCAATTCACTCTGGTTCGCAATATGTGGCAGAAACAAAAAAATAGAGTTTTTGCCCTAATTTCGGCCTGGATCGCAGCTCTGATACCACTTGTAATGAAATTACTTGTATAATTCAGATTAAGAGCAACAGTAGAGCACCAAATAACACAATACTTCAGAATAATGATCTCAATATGCAATTAGAATAGCTTCTCCACTTCGAGGGGGCAACCTCCAAACCATATAACAAGACTCAAATGCTCAAATGATCATGAAATACTACCTATAATCCCCTATATATAGTATCCATATGCTATGGCCATCACCAAGGCCGACCTATTAAGCATGAGAAAGTATAAATGATATAATAAAATGATATGGTAAGCCACAAGTCAGCTACTCATATCCTAATACAAGCAATAGGTTAAGGGCGTAGCATAGGTGAGTGTGAGAAAGAAGTGCATGAAAAAATGGGTAGTTGGAAAAATTCACTAAAGATGTTAGAAGGTGGCTAACAGAAGAAGCTAACAAGGATGGAATGGTTCGAAGAGCTGATGGATAGATTGACGTGGCACAACTAGGAATGTCTAGATGGAGGTAGCTAAGGGAGTTAAAGGAGATCATGTCTAAATTTGAATATGATTGGAAGAATCTAAAAACATCTAGAAGGAACCATTCAACTTAAGTAAAATTAAAACAAGGAGAGAGAAGCATGAAAGAAGAAGGGAACATGTGGCTATTTAAGGAGGAAGAGTCCACCATCGGAGGGTTTTTGGGGTGTTGTGAATGTGGTTTATTGGAGGGTGTTGAGAAGAGGTTATGGAATGCACATGTGGAAGCACACAAGCTAGCTAAGAGCGGCTAAGTCTTTGTAATCTAAAACAACCAAGAGTGGAGATTGTTGAATTTGGTTGTGAAAACACAATCCAATCTAGAATAGGCATACACACGGATATGTATGTATATCTATATATATGTATGTAGATGTGTGTATATATATATAAATTGGTTAAATGTTTAAAATACATGCAATTTTGATGTTTAAATTATATTTTTATGTATTTAACATGACGATAATATTTTTAAAATGGTTGTATTTGATATATAAAATAACTTTAAACGTTTAAATGCCTTGCAAAATTTAAATCAATACGAAAAAATTTCGATTTAAATGTTGAAACTTGCTTCCTAGACGAAAAAGTACAAAGTTTTTTTTAGGTGGAAATAAAGAGGAAAATAGAATATTTTTTGGTTTCAAAGCAAAAAGGAAGAGAAAAAAATATTGAGGGACCCTCCCATTAATTCTTGGTTATATCATGGGCAGTCGTTACTACGAGCAGAGAGAGGAAGTGAGGAGATTTGGATTTACTTGAAAGTTCATAGAGGTGCAAAGAGATTATGAAGGAGTGATGTGTAATGGCAGAGAGTGCATAGAGGGTGTATGAGGAAACAATATGGATTATGTAATATGTAGGGTTACAGAGGAAGCACATAAAGGAATTGGATACGGCACATAAACCTAATGATAGTGCACAAGAGAAGTTAAAGGTGAGAATCAAGCATTTGAATGCACGACAAAAGAAGAAAGAGGTGTGGAAGATGAGTGCGAGAAATAAGCACATGAAAAATGGGTAGTTGACAAAAGTGACTAAAGATGACATAAGGTGAATGGCAGAAGAAGCTGACAAGGATGGAATGGTTAGAAGAGCCGATAACCAGATTGACGTGGCATAACTAAGAATGGATAGATGGAGGTAGCAAAGGGGGTTAAAGGAGTTCAAATTTAAATGTGAATATGAAAGGAAGAATCTAGAAGCATCTAAAAGGAGCCAAATTGTGCAAGGAAAATTGAAATAAGGAGAGAAAAGCGTGAAAGGAGCAAAGCACACATGGTTATTTAAGGAGGAAGAGTCCACCATTAGAGGGTTTTTTTGGGTGTTGTGAGTGTGGGCTATTGGAGGCTGTTGAGCAGAGACTAAGAAGAGGTTGTGGAATGGGTGTGTGGAAGCACACAAGCAAACTGAGAGCGGAAAAGTATTTGTAATGTAAAACAACCAAGAATGGAGGTTGGTGAATATGCTTGTGGGCACACAATCTAGTCTAGAATATGTCTAGGGGAGACACCATAGAAGTCTATAATACTCTATTAGCGAATTGTAAACTCTTAGAAAGTGACTGCATGTAGATAACAAGGCCATTGAAGAAATATAATAAATCTTTACATTTCATTCCATTGTGTTGGACTGTGCAAACGAAACTGAATTGTCTCGGTTCGTCATGTTGTATCATGTATATATACATATGCGAGTGTGTGTGTGTGTGTGTGTGTGTGTGTGTGTGTGTACACACACACACACACACACACACACACACACACACACACACACACACACACACACGTGCGGACACACACACATTACACCGAGAGGTGTTCTTAGAGTGGTAGGCAAAGAGTGTAATGATGTGCGTTGATTGAATTTTTTTTATTTGCCGACTAATAGTAAAAAAATATATATTTTTTTTAATGCCAACTCAATGTTTAATAAATAAAATAGATATATGATTATGTATTTATACATGGAAATGTTAAATGAAATAGATATATGATTATCTATTTATACATGGAAATGTAAGTTATTTTAAAAGTGTGAGAAGCAAATTCAAGATAATTAGTGTGGAGATATTAATTTTTATTAGAAGATAATTATGCAGAGTAAATAATAAGTGTGAATGGGTAAGTAAATATAATATTATTATATTGATCTATATTTTTTTTAGTTTTTTAGTTTTCTACTTTTAAGTGTATTTTTTACTTTTACGTGTAAGTAACTATATTTATTTTTAGTGGAAGATAATTAGTGCGAAATAAATATTTGCCCGCTAATATTTAATGGTTAAAATAATTAATTTTTTAATTTTGCTCAATGTTTAATAAATAAAATAAATATATGATTATGTATAACTAATAATAAATTATAGTGTGTATTAGTGTGAATTTATATTATTTTTAGTTTTAGATGTATTTTTACTTTTAAGTTAGTTTTATTTTAGTTTTTACTTTTAGATTAGTTTTAATTTAGTTTTTAGTTTTAGATGTATTTTGGTTTTATGTTAGTTTTTATTTTTAGATGTGTTTTATAAATTAATGTTTTATATTTGTATTTAAAATTTAATAAATACAATTTTATATTTAAAAATAAATACATTAGCATAGATATCTTAAATACATCTATTTAAGAGATATTGAAAGATATCAATCTCGAGGTGCCTATCTTATTTATGTGAGAATATCAATATAAGCACCTGGAAATTGATCTCTTGATATCTTTTAAATATATGTATTTAAAATATCTATACTTGTGTGTGTGCGCGCGCGCGCGCATGTATATATGTATTTACAAACACACACGTGTGTGTGTACACACGATATGTACATATGTATGTATGATATTTGTATATACATATATACATATACATATGAATATGCATAGATACGTTAAAATGCCTTACAAAATTTAAATCAATACGAAAAAATTTAGATTTAAACCTTGAAACTTACTTGCTAGACGAAAAAGTACAAAGCTTTTGTTAGATGGAAATAAAGAGGAAAACAAAATATTTATTGCTTACTTTGAAAGCAAAAAGGAAGAGAAAATATATTGAAGGACCCCCCATTAATTCCTGGTTATATCCCGCGTTGTGATTACTACGAGCAAGAAATAAGGCAAGGAAAAACATGAAAAAATCCTAGCATAGCCGAAGTCCAACAAAAATCCTCCCAAATAATTGTATTTTGATATTTAAAAATGAGTTTAAACGTTCAAACGCCTTGCAAAATTTTAACTAATTAAGTTTAAACCTTGAAACTTCTTCCTAGATGAAAAAGTGCAAAGCTTTTTGTAGACGGAAATAAAGAGGAAAAGAAAATACTTTTGCTTTCTTTGAAAGCAAAAAGGACCCATTAATTCCTGGTTATTTCCTGGCGTGTCATGACTAGGAGCAGAGAGCGAGATCCCAATATTCCTTGCTTGGAATCCCCATTCTCCTTTTGATAAAGCAACTAATTCCGGTTCGCCCACACGCAATAATGCCCATCTTTATAAAAGATAATTGACGTTGGACATCAGCAGAGCGTGAGATTCTTCATGCATTATTATCATCCTGTGAAGGGCCATCCTTCATGCATTATTATCTTCCTCGTCACTTCAGGAAGTGCTCCCCATTCATCAGATCGACGTCTGCAATATAAGAGGTAAATTTCACTCTCAAACCCACCGTCTTTAATATCTTTTCCCTTATCACGAACTCGTTTTTGGCTAACTGCGGTGTTAACGCAGAACTCTGATCGCCATGTATTCAGAGCCCAAAATGAAGAGTAGAAAATCACAAGTGTTTCCTGCTGGGGTTGTCCAAAATTGGTCAACTCTAACTTCTTTCGCTAAGAATTTTCACGGGAGTCAGGTTATTGATTCGGGAAATGTCGTGGGTTCGAATCCTGGCAAGGCGTCCCTGTGCCTGTGCTCCCCCACAACTCATGCAGGCTCATTTCGGTGCCGTCTTCATCGATCTTCGCAGACACAGTGGGGAGTGAAGAGGAGCAAGCTCGCTAATGTAACCGCGCAACCGACACCCACAAACACAAACACAAACACAAACACAAACTCAGTTCCGGCACAGTAACACGGCGTTTCAAATCCATTAAAGGCTCTGTGTTTCGCTAATGTAATTTCTTGTTTTTGCCCCAAGCAAACTGTAAATTTTATGGTAATAGCGACTTCATATGTTTTGTTTTTCCCTAATTACTAGATGGGAATGTTTTTGTCACTCTGTTTTGGGTAGCGGAATTGCTACTCTAACCTAATACAAATATCTTAAATACATCTAAATTTCAGGTTACATTTATTTCATTGATTAATTATTTTTTCACATTTTCTTTATACTCTTTATAATAAAATAAAAATTGACTCAATTTTTATTTTCGGTACAGTCAAGATATAATTAATTTGTGAAAGTTATAAAAAATGATTCTAAGTTCAGTTCATATTTACTATTAAAAAAAAAAAAAGTTGAAATAGTTAAATTATTAGATTCCACCCCTAGTTACAAATTATAACAAAATGCTATTATTTTTATTGTCGAAAGTCTATAGACATAAAGAATAAAATTGAAAAAATTGAACCCCAAACTTTACCATATAATGAAGATATTGCTATTTTTGATTGACTCGTCAAAATAATTTATAAAAAAAAAAAAAAAAAAAAAAAAAAACTTTTACATAATAGTACTATTAAATGTAAAGAATAAAAGTTGAAATGGTTACACCATTATATTCTACCTCTTATTACCATTGTCCCAAGATATTACTATATTTTGATTGATTTGTCGTGATTAAAAACAAATTAAAATGATAATCAAGTAAATGTAAAAGAAATTTTTTTGACACATGTCACACTACTAAATCTCTCTAATTATCATTCTAAAATGCCGATCAATATAACAAAGCCGCAATAGTGGTAAATAAGCCAGTTTCAAAAGCCAAAAAAATAGCTTCATACGAGTATACTAGCTCTGGCTAATACAATATAAATGTTGTGTATTTTTGTGGGGCAAAATTGTGAAGTATGTGGAAACTTATTTGACTAAGCCCTTCTGAGGACCTTTAAAGGCGTAGATGCGGAAAGTGGTTTTGCATGCACTAAACTAACATTAGATCAGAAAACTACATGTACTATGTGTCTCAAATATTTAAGAACTAGCAATTTCACATGAGTTGCAAATCACGCAAGAGAGGATAATAATGTTAGGTTTTTTGGAGTTATAATTTAGAGCGAAGTGTATGCAAACTTAAATTGTGTTAAGTTTTTGTGATGGGAAGGAGCGAAAAATGTACTACAACTATAACATTTGACAAAAAACACCTCCTCTTTTTCTTTGATGGATGTCCATACCCTATTGCAAAGCTCTTGTTTTGCCACAACATGTGAATATGCTAGCAAATGTGAGTTGATCATGTTAAATATTTGTTTGTTGCATTTGGCGAAACAATCTCAATGACTCTTGAGGAGTTGATCTACATCGCTCTCTATGCGTGGTCTAGATTACCAAATAGTCAAAACTAAACAAAAACCTTTCTAAAAAGTGAGAATAATCAAGTGCATGGCACATTATTATAGTGCAAGCTTATTTTTTAGATTGCCTCATTTAACATAACCACTAATCGCCACAAGAACATTCTCCCTTTTCTAAATGAAGGAAATGGCTCCCATTTCTCACTTCTTCTCTTGCAACAATCTTGGAGTTAATTTTTGTTGCAGTGTGGCGATGAACACATAATCGAAGGTTCTTGACAACTGTAATAGTTGTTCTAGGGGGCGTGTTTAACCAACCAAATGTAGTTGCCAACTTTTTACTTTAGTGGTAGAGAAATTATTCTTTTTCCTCCACTTCCACATCGAGTAAATGCCTTTAATATGAAAAATAACTTGTTGCCTTCATCTCTCAAGCCATTTTATCCAACTTTGCATAGGTCTCCTCTGTTTATAGATGCGATCTATGATTTATGATATGTCTCTTGGCCTTCAATCCAACTACATCCAAGGGTCTTCTTAATTCCTCTATCTTTCATCAATCTCTATAACATTTGAGCCTCACCTCACCTGCCCACTTCTCCATAGATGTTTGAGAGAAAGAAAATAAGATGCATCTTTTTTAGGATCCAAATCAAAATGCATTATTGATGTAAATACTCCTAAGCCTATATTCATATGTGATCTACAGGAACCAAGAAAACACTTCCACATAACCACCGTAGGTTAATGTGGAATTTGGCTCTACACCTGCCAATTGCGTTGTGCATATCCTGCAATCAATGTTGTCCATGAAACCACATTTTTTTGAGACATTTTGTCAAACAGTTCATGTGCCTTGTGTAATGTTCCACATTTTTCATACATGTCTACCAGAGCATTTGCAACTACAACATCTAACAAAATTCCTCTATCACTTATGCTTTTATGGATGTTCACACCCTGTTCCATAGCTCGTAATTTGGCAAAGGTTGGGAGTATGCTGAAAAATGTAAACTGAACTGGTTAGAGACCAGTTTGTTGCATAAAGTGAAACAATGTTTGTCTCTTGAGGAAACCCATATCTTTTGTTTGTTGTCATAATCATATTACATGAGAAGTTGAATTATTCTTTCATTTGGTCAAATACTTTCTAAGGCGCTCGAGATTGTGTGTAAGGAAAAAAAATGACATAAAAATGGGTACTGAGGGGAAAATACCAAAAAAACAGATTCTAAGGCACTGGAGATGTTAGAAAAAGTAAGCTTGTTTAAAATTTTCTAGACAAAATTGAAGTTTAGGAAATAAGAAAAATCTAGAAATTAGAAGATTCCAGGTATGAAGAGGAAATTAGAGAACTCTAGAATATAGAATCTTCTGGATTCTTGCAATTCAAGCCTATAAATTTGTAACGAGACATCAAGCTGGATTGAAATAATTGAATTGGATGTAAGTCAGATTGGATGTTTGTAATTGAATTAATAAGAAATATTACTGAGACTTCTTCTGATAAAAGTCTTGTTCTATTTTTTTTATAGATATTTTATTGTTACGGGCCTGTACTTTTTCATGGTATCAGAGCTAGGAGTTTTCTTCAACAAGGCTAGATATTGAATTCTTTTTAGGCTGAGTATTTAATTTTTATTGAAGGGCTGAATATTGATTTTTTTTACTCTAACATGGGTTCTTCGAATAAAGGATTGCCAATCTTCAATGGAAGTGGTTTTGCAGATTGGAAGATTGCAATAAAGAATGTTTTGAGGGAAAAATCTTTATGGAGGATTGTGAACAAAGAAATTGGAGAACCACAAAGAAATGATAAAGAAAAGGAATTTTGGAAATGTAAGTTGGAGCAAGCTAGAAGAATGATTGGTAAGGCATTAAGCCCAAATCTTAACAAAAGATTTATTGATATTGATGATCTAATAGAGCTATGGGAAAAATTAGAAGAAGATGCAAACATTGCTAACATGCTTAGTATAGAGGGAAAATTGGTGGATTTAGATCCTGCTAATTTTGAAAAAATGAGTGATTATTTTGATGAAGTTACATATTTAAATACTCAGTTGAAGAAAATAGGTGATGAATATGCAAAAAAGGATTTTCAATTGATTGATATGGTTGAGAGTAAGCTCCCCCAACCTTATAAGGTGTTTAAAGAATCAAGGAAAAGGGTTATTCAATTAAATCCAAGTACTCCACAAAAAACATTTGACCAATTTTGCAAATCAGTTTTAGATGAAGAGATTCAACTTATTAAATGACATATTAAGAAAAATCACGCATATGCAGCTAAGACTAATTTTTTTTTCTAGAAATGTTGATGACAAAAAAAACTGGAATAGTTATAATAAAAATTGAAATAATGACGGATCTAACCATTTTTCTAAAAATGACGGTGTATAAAAGCAAGTTGGAAGAAGACCAATTATTTGAAGGTATTGTGGAGGTGAAACTCACATTGATAAATTTTGTTTGAAGAAGAGGGCCAATGAAAGGAAACAATACAAGCCTAAGCAAGGAAGGTTTAAGGATGGGAAGACGGATAAACATAGCTTCATGGCAATCTCCTTCAAAAGAAAAGGTGAATCAAATATGGAGGTAATTTCTAGATCTAAAAAATGAATCTAGTGTTAAGGGGGGGTACTTTTCTTTAGACTTCAATAAAGAATGGGTTTTAGATTAAGGAGCCTCATCTCATATGATTGGGGATAAATATTTATTTATTGATTTTGAAGAAGGGAAAAATTCAGATCAAGAAATCAGTATTGGAAATAAAATGAAACTTTGGGTGTTAGGAATGGGGAATGTTGGAGTAACTAATGGAATTTTGAAAAATGTTTTATTGGTTTAAGGATTAGGAGTGAATCTTATTTCAGTATATAAAATTTCTTAAGTTGGTTATGAGTTTGTTGTCATTGCTGATCAAGTCATTGTTAGAGATAGAAAAAATCCAAGAAATGTGATTGCTATTGGTAGAGTGGATCACAAAGAATGTCTCTTTAAATTTTTCGGATTTGTAGATGATGAATTTATAGTCTCCAGTGCTTTTATTGCTAAGACATATTATATGTCAAAACTTTGGCATGCTAGACTAGGACATATTAATTATAGAAAATTGTAAGATATGGTACGAATGAATATGGTTAGAGGATTAACAAAATTTTCAGCTTTTGATGGAGTGTGTTAAGGATGTGTGTTAGGTAAACACCATCGAGATCCTTTTGATTTAGGTAAGGCATGGAGAGCTAATCATCCACTACAACTAATTCATAGTGATTTATGTGAACCAGGGTATCCTTCTCTTTCAGGCACCAGGTATCTTGTCACTTTTATTGATTATTATAGTAGGAGAGTATGGGTTTATTTTATGGAAAGGAAAAGTGAAGTATTTGAAATTTTCCAAAAATTTAAGGCATTGGTTGAAAATTAGAGTGGAAAAAGAATTAAGTGCTTAAGGTATGATAATGGGGGTGAATATCGCAAATATGCATTTAAACTATTTTGTGAAAATAATGGTATTAAGGTACAACGAATTGTTCCATATACCCCTCAACAAAATGGAGTTGTTGAAAGGATGAATAGAAATATTTTAGAAATGGCTCGTTGTATGTTGCATTCTAAGGGTTTGTATAATAAATTTTGGAGTTTGGTTGTTTCTTGTGCTGCACATATTATAAATAGAATCCCCACCAAAGCCCTCATGAATGTCACTCCTGAATAAGCTTGGAGTGGAAGAAAGCCTCATGTTGGGTATTTTAAAGTGTTTGGGTGCATTGCTTGGGTAGATATTCCTAATGAAAAAAGGGAAAATTTAGAACCAAAGATTCATAAGTGTTTGTTTATGGGGTATAACATAGAATCAAAGGCCTACAAGTTATATGATCTGGTAACAAAGAATATTTTTATTAGTAGAGATGTAAAATTTGATGAACATTCTCAAATTATAACAAATACTTCCCATGATGGAGATTACATTGAGGCATGCACTACTTCTAATGATGACAATATTATTGATAATGAAATGACTAATGTTTGTGATCAACATTTTTCTACAGCTAGTGATGCTGAAGGGGAAGATAATTCAGCCAGGAAAAAGACAAGGAGTATTGAAGAGATATATAGAGAAGGTCCAAAGACTCAAGGAAGGAATAGAAGTGCTCTAATGGAAAAAGTCTTACAGATAAATGATCCACTCACATATGAACTAGCAAGAGAGAAGAAAGAATGGGAGCAAGCTATGAAAGAACAATTTGATGCTTTAAAAACAAATAGCACTTGGGAACTTGTGACCCTTCCTAAAGGTAAGCATGTTATTGGTTGTAAATGGGTTTATAAAACAAATTTGAAGTCGAATGGTGCTATTGAAAAATTTAAAGCTAGATTAGTTTCTATGAGATTAAATCAAAAGGAAGGTGTTGACTATGAAGAAAAATTTTCCCCAGTTGTTAAAATGAATACCATTAGAATTATTATTTCTTTGCCTGCTAGTTTTGGATGGCATATTCATCAAATGGATGTTTAAAATGCATTCTTAAATGGAGATTTGTGTGAAGAAATATATATGAATCAACCACCAGGTTTTGTAGATCAGAAACATCCAAACCTTGTTTGCAGATTAAAGAACTCTCTTTATCCTCTTAAGCAAGCCCTAAGGGCATGAATGAGAATATTGATAAGTGCTTTTAGCTTCATGGGTATAAAAAATGTAATCAATTCCGAATCCTTATGTGAAGAGAATCCAATATGAGATTATTTTTGTTGCAATTTATGTAGATGATTTGCTCATTGCTAGACCAAATATTGGGTTGATCAATGATTTAACGTCAAATCTTAAAAGAACATTTCAAATGAGTGATTTGGGTGAACTAAACTATTTTCTTGGATTACAAGTTTGCAGACTAGATGGAGGATTGTTTATTTCTCAATCCAAATATGCTTTGGATATTTTAGAAAAGTTTAAGATGTTGGAGTGTAAACCAACCTCTAATCCCTATCAATTTGGAGTCAAGCTTAGTAAGGAATGCACATCCAAGGGGGTAGATCCAAATTTATACAAACAACTTATTGGTAGCCTTGTTTATCTAACACATTCTAGACTAGACATTTGTTTTGCAGTTAATCTTGTATACGTATTTATATAGGAACCTAAAGAAATTCATTGGCTGGCTGCGAAGAGACTTATGTGATATGTTCGTGGCATAATACACTACGACATTCATTATGGTTATAAGTCATCAATATCGTTGGTTGGATTTACAAATTCTGATTGGGCTGGTGATCCAGATGATAGAAGATCAATTGGTGGCTACATTTTCAAACTTCGATCGGGATCTATTACATGGAGTAGAAAAAAGAACACAACCACCTCATTGTCCTCATGTGAAGAAGAATATAGAGAAACAAAAGAAGCAATAAAAGAAATAGTTTGGATTTGAAATCTTTTATCTGAGCTTGGTCTTCCAAAATGTTCGGCTACTACTTTATATTGTGATAATCAAAGTGACATGCAAGTGGCATATAATCTAGTGTTTCATGCTAAAACAAAACACATTGAGATCGATGTTCACTACATTCGGGATCTTGTACACCCAACTATTGTCAAGCTCCAATATTGTCCAAGTGAAGAACAAATTGATGATATATTCACTAAGAGTATGACTGGAGAATTTTTTTTGAAGTTTCTAGAAATTCTCGGCATGTTAGAGGTGAACATTAAGGGGGGATAGTGTATAATGTTTCCCTCCTCCTTTGTATTTTTTTGGTAATTTTTGTAGCCAATCTTAAGGGGGGATGTTACAAAAAGTAAGATTGTCTCGAATTTTCTAGACAAAATAGAAGTTTAGGAAATAATAAAAATCTAGAAATTAGAAGATTCCGAGTAAGAAGAAGAAATTAGAAAATTCTAGAATATAGAAGCTTCTGGATTCTTGCAATCCAAGCCTATAAATTTGTAACAAGACAACAAGTTGGATTGCAATAATTGAATTGGATGTAAGTCAGATTGGATGTTTGTAATTGAATTAATAAGAAATATTATTGAGACTTCTTTTGATAAAAGTGATGTTTAGTTTTTTTAAAAATATTTTACTGTTATGGGCATGTGATTTTTTAGGAGTTGTGTATAAGCTAAGTAATACTAAAGCAAAGTGTGTGTCAGACAAGACGAAGGAGACTCCCGTTATGTATTTTTTCTGCGGTAATAAAGGCTAGAAAATATTCCCCTATGACGAAAAAACTCACCTCGTTTACACTAATTAATTATCTCCATTCTTTGTTTCTTGCCTTATTTTTTACGATTTCTGTGAAGACAACATTGTTTTTTTTTTATACTTCATTTAAGCGATTGTACTTACGTATTAATTTTTAGTTAGGAAAATTTGTGTGGTGGCAACTGGCATGGATCATGAACTTAAAAAAGTGGAAAAGTTTCGATCTGGTTGGCCGCCATGACAGTTTTAGCTTTGTTTTTCGGTGCTTATCAGTGCTTTGACCACCATTTGACCATAGACATTAGATGCCATCCACTTTTTCTTAATCGTCTATCAAATGAATCTTTGTGAAACTCGGTTAATTTTCAAGTAAGATGTATATTCGCAATTCTGCAACAGGAATATCAAACTGTCGTATGTAAATAAATAGATATTTTTGCAAATAGGTCAATTTAAAATAATCAGTTCGGAAAATAGGCATGTATGAACAGTGTGACTGAAATTGACTGCTGGAAAAAGTCACCGGAATTTAACACTTTGTAGCAAAGGCATCTTCAAATGTGGACGCCTTCAACTATTTATAGATTAAAAATCAACAAAACATTACAGTCTTCTAGTGATATATGTTTATTCGTAACTCTAAAGATTATGATAAAAAATATGTAGTGAAAAACATGTTATGATAAATGTGTAAATAACTTTATAAAAATCATATAAGCCAATTTTGTTTATTTAAATCGTAGCATTTTTTAAATGATACAATTAGAATTATAGTAGCATGGTTCTAGGAATTGTTATATACTATGAAACTGATTTTATGACTATGTTTGTCTTTTCTTAGGTTCCGAAAATTTTGTTCACTTTTCTAAAAATAGTTGTGCATAATTGGGAAATAATTCTTCTTTTTTGGAACCCTAATAAACTTGCAACATCTTATAAAACTATAAAAACTAGAGGGAGTTAATGGGAGCATGTGTTATCTATATTTTATTAGTAATCCCTTATTATTATGAACAATTTGAAAAATAATACATCAAATATAATGCAGTTCAATAACTAGTCCAACATACTACAAGTATCACAACCCTTATTCTTTTAATACTTTAAGCAATGCAACAAGTGAATGTTAGTTGCTTTTCTCTAATTTTTTGAATCATAATTTTGACGCATGGATGTTTTTGAAATAAATAAATTTCTTAAACGTAAATAGGTTTACACTCGTAATTTTTATACATGACTAGTTATTTTTTACAATGCTAGTGTTTTTCTATGTTTATTAGTCATTGGTTCAAGTTATTTTGTTATTGTCATGTTTTTCCTTTTGTCATCACTTTTCTTGTCACGTCGATCCTATTTTATGAGCTTATGTTGTTCCACGTCTTTCATGACCATGTGGTTTTTCCCTCTTTTTCATAGGTTTCTCTTTACTCCTTTTTCCTTAATGTTTTCTATTGCTAATTTCCAATTCTGTAAGCAATGGACTAGGTGCACACGGTATAGAAATTGGTATATTCTAAGAGAAATGGACCATTTCTCTTTTTCCTTGGCCATGTTTGTCGATTGGTGTACCTCTTTTGTCATTCTTTCATACTATTTGTGTATTGATTTATGTTCTAATAGAGACCACTGTTTCACCGAATATGTTGTGCGATAAAAAAATAAGGTAAAAGGTCAAGGAGGAATACCTGTGATATGTAGGTTGAAGGTTGAATGCACACGTTATTGAATTTATCCAAGTTGATTGTAGAGTTCTCATTTTTGTTTGAGAAGGACTACCTGTAGATACAAAGCAAGACGACCAAACAATATTAAATAGTAAGAGTTAGAGGATTGAGTAGCAAGCCTAGATCCAGGAAGCGTGATTTTTCCTCGAATGGTTATCAATCCTATGTTTTTATCAAATCAATGAAAGTAAATACGAGAAATAAAAGTCCTATTGTTAACATTTTGATTTAGGTATCTCAAAATGTTATCAACAAACTAGATTAAGCAAAGTATTGAAATCTAAACTAATCTGGCATCAAGCAAGGTATGTTTCTCATTAGGACATGTCATATAGGTGTTAGGTAAGGTCACAGAGGTATCTAGTAAGGTCTGGGTGGAGTTTAGGTGATGTTAGAGGTAGTTTGGTGAAGGTTAACAAAAAACATAGTGACTGATATTGGTCTGGTGACCGATGATAGTAGAGAGGGGAGATCGACGACGGTTAAGTTGAGTGGCATAAGTAGGGAAATTTGATATTAAATTATTAAACATAGGTTTTTAGGCTCTCTGTGATTTCACAAAGAGTGAGAGTAGTTTGGTTTGGGTCGTAATATGGCTGAGAAGACTCAGGGATACTAAGGAGGAGGTTTAGAATGGTGAAAATGGTTGGGATGGTTGAAAGGTGGGTTGGTGGGAGGAAGGTGATGTACAGGCAACAAAGGATATAAACTACTGAAAGAAGCAGAAGACCTACAAAAGGAATAAGCCAAATGATTAAAATCACAATACTTACTTGATGACTTGCAGATCTTGGGAGTTGGAATGGTTTATGGTTGATCGAAGAAGAATTGATTGAGTCCAGTGCCGCGGAAATACGACCTATGTGCTCCCGTGAGTATTCCAACACTCTGGAAGGGAAATATGACTACTTTTCTTACACTGTGGTTGTGTGTGTTCGTCATCTGGATGTAGGAGGGCTTGAAGATTTGTGCTTGAATGCAATAAAGTTCTAGTAACTATATGACCAACCCGTGTAAAGAGTTGTGAAAGTGTATATAAGGTAATCGATGGCAGTTAGGTGAACGACGTCAGTTGAGAGATAACCAATGTCGGTTAAGGTGGGAAAGTCTTGGTTTACCAAAAATAGGCAGATCTTTACTATTTTGGTGTGATTTTGATTGAGTCTGCTTAGGGAAGTGGAGTTCACGTGAGAGAAGGCAGGAAGGTCATATAAAAAGTCTAATTATGTTTAGGAAGAAGTCTTTGTTAGTTAAGTTAAGTGGTGACTTAGTACTGGGAGTGATGACTCAGTGGTGAGAGTGATGACTCGGTCATTGTGAGTTAAATGCCCTTGGAATGGGTCCAGGGTGAGGTGTAACGATGAGGTGGAGGTGTGAAGGTGAAATTAACTTAATTAAATTAATTAAATTAATTAATAATGTGAGGATGAATATTAGTATAAGATGAAGGGGTCGTGACTAATTAAATATATTACGTTAATTGATTAAAGGGGACCAAGGGGAGTGTGACCCAAATTTGGTGTCTACATTTGCCCATTTTTATCATGTAGCATGTATTGGTAAGTGATGTTGAAAAGAACAGGGAGTCGATGTCTCAGGTATAACCAAAGGTTAGGTTTCCCCAAGTAGGATTGAAGGTGATCCCCCTCAAACTATGAACTGATAAGGCTAGAAAAGTAGTCGGGGAGTGGTTTGACAAATAGGTGATTGATGAAAGTGAGGGTCAGTAGGTAAGGGTATGGTAATTTTGGGTAATGGGCAATGGAAATCTAACACACACACACGTATAGATTGCAATACAGTACCAGGCGGAAGAGCTTGCAAACTCTACATTGTCAAAAGGGTGATAGGTTTATCCAAATGAGGTTGAAGTGATTCAGGTATCCAAGGTATATGATATGGTCATGAAGCACAATGAGGTATAGTGTAGGAATTGGTGATAGGTTTTGTTCCATGGCGCCAAAGGTATGGTTGGGATAAACATCACGTCATTAGGCAAGGTAAGGTCATTAGGCTAAAAAACACGAATAACAACATCACAAGGTATAACAAGTACACAAATTCAAATGTCAAAAAAGGTGATTAGGTCAGGGTATGTAGGTCAGGACATAGGTAAGGTGGAGGTGTAGGTAAATAACATGTCCCTAAATGCAATTAAGGAAATGTACAGGTAATGTAGGCTTGCGGGTAAGGTGTAATAGTTGTTTGTAAGGTCAAAAGTTGTTGGAGAAACATTGTTGCTAGGAGAGGTTTGGGTGGGTTAGAGTAGGTTTTTCGGTTAGTTTTTGTGAGTTTAGGTGATTATGGGGATGGGGGTTTCAGTTTTTGGCTGAAACAGTGACCGACGACGGTCAAAGGTTGATCGACATCGGTCGGCTTTAGCCATTGTCGGTCAAGGTTTTGGTGACCGACACCGGTCAAGAGGAATGATGACGGTCAAGGTGACCGATGTCGGTCATGATTTAGAGTAAATAGGTGAAATAAGGGGTATGTAGGAAAGTAAAATAGGCGAGGAAGGGGTAGGTGAAGATTTATGTAGAGGGAAGAGGATAAAATTTTATTTTGGCAATGTGGGATAGGTAAGTAAGTGAAATGAACTAAGATAGTGAGTAATGATGATAAGGGACAATAGGTTTGTAGGTGAATTAGGTAAAGGGGGTAGGCATGATTGATGTGATTGGGTATTGTGTGGTGGTTTTTTGGTCATTTGAGTTGGTCAAGTCTTGATAAGGTCGTGTTGGATGATGCAGGTGAGATATTAGTTGAGGATGAGGGAGAGAGTACCACCCATACTGGTACTAATGCGGCCTAGCGTGACCACAGAGGAGTGGGAGCACATGACCAATGTTGGACTTAGTGTGATCCGATGCTATAGGCGTATAGCCTGGGGTCATAGCTTGATGGTTTCTCTCATCGATAGATGGGACTTCGTGACCAATGCCTTTCACTTATCGACGGATGAGATGACTGTCACCTTAGAGGATGTTTATAGGATCTCGTGGCTTCCTATTGTTGGGGAGAAAGTGTATTCCACTTCTTCTGAGGCATTGGTGGAGCCGATAGTTGTGGTATTTTATGAGGGGATGGGCGATCTGAGGTATCACATCGTGAGTCTCACTTATGGAGATATGTATGTAGCCTATCCGCATGAGACTAGGCTATCGGTGCTGATGATGATGCCGGTGGGATGTTTTGCTCTGCCAGATTCTGAGGGTGGGAGACTCCCATGAGCACAGATGAGGGTGCTATAGGATATGATAGAGGAGCGGATATGTTTTTCTTGGGCATCGACTTTCCTAGTTCAGCTGTATAAGGAGCTATGTGCCTATGGGAGATTGAGGAGATTTGGTATGTGTTGTACTTATTTATTACACTGCTGGGCATACGAGCACATCGTGTGTGCATAGTTGGTTTAACTGACATGATTAGTTCGGGGGTGGCTTGTTCAAAGTTGGTTTCAACCAATGGGTACCAGTTAGTGGAAAACCGAGGATGGCGAGGGACATATATGATGTGTCATACTATAGGCAGTGATTGGAGGGCCTTTCGGTAATTGATATCATGTGGAGGCCATATGTTGATTATCCATCATATAGAGGCATGGCTTAGGAGTTAGAGGAGCTTCAACTACTGAGATGGGTACAGGGGAGGTGTGTCGGGGAGCGTGAGATGATGCTTGTGGACAGTGTTGGACGATAATTTGGACTACAATAGGACATGCCCCCACCATTCCCACAGTACTATAGAGATGACATGGAGAGATCCATGTCTCCACCACATCTGAGTGTTCGTACAGGGCAGGAGGAATAGATAGGAGATAGAAAAATTGACGATGTGGGAGTCACTAATGGATACAGGTAGTGGTGGGTGACACAACTATGAGCGGCACCACCGAGGTCAGGGCAACCTGATTTAGCTATTGTCATAGTGCAAAGGGATCCATTACATGGTCATGTGGTCACCTTACATGCACATATTACATGGTTACAAGGACAACTGACAAGGTCAGAGGCACATGTGACTACCTTGCAGGCAAAGGTGATGGCCCTATAGGCCCAGGTAGCACAAGGGTAGACACCCGCATAGGGTGGAGATGGGGATGGAGGATAGGTGGCCACCTTATAGGAATATGTGGTTGGTTTACAGATCTAGTTGGCCATAACACAAGAATAGGTGGTGGCCTTACAGACCCAAATTACAACACAGGTACCCCCACAAGCCTAGGGATAGGGTCCCATATTACAGAAACCTTCACCAGGACAGAGTCCTATGGCACAGGCAAGAGGGAAGGCATTAGGACATGGGTTGAGGCCATTATTAACAGGGCAAAGTTCATAGGTTGTAGTGAGACCCATGACACCACCCCAGACTGTGTCGATGGCGAGGTTCAAGGATGCCTTGAATGAGGCTTGCTACTACCAAGATATTTTGATGACTTTCAGTATTGATGTCCCCTCATATGTCAAGTACAAAGCCCATCAGTCAGCTAGTGAGCGGACGAGATCCAGGACTCACAGTTCTGGTAGCACATGGATTCTTCGACCCCATAGGCGGGGCCATGGTGAGGTTACAAGCACTTAAGGATTGGGCCCATCAGAGGGCCAGGAGGAGGAGATAGGTGAGACTGAACAGGAGGGCATCAGGTAGGGGTGAGTGGTCAATGTATGGATAGTGTACCATTATTTTGATTTTTGATATATATACCGGCTTGCATGCCAAAGAAGTGAGATTATACATGAGATTTTTTGAGATACTGATATTTATTGTATATTTGTGTATATATGTATTGATACATAGACTCTCCCATTTATATAGTTAATGATGTTGACTTGATAGAGGACGTACTCGTTTTAAATTTTCATTGTTATTGTGTATTATGGAAACTAGTTGAATTAGGTATGATGGAGTCAAGGTTATGTAGGCATGGTTGAGTTTATGTGAGTTAGGCATGGTGGAGTCAGGTATAGGCATGGTGGGGTTTAGGTTATTTAGGCATGATGGAGTCAGGTTTAGACATGGTGGAGTTTAGGTTTAGGCATGGTGGATTCTAGGTCATTTAGGCATGGTTGATGTAGTGTCCACTTCCCTTTAACACCTTTTGATGCTTATGCTGATACTGTTGATTACATTATAGACATTATTATGTTTTGATTTAGTATGATGTTAGACATTGATCATGAATTATTGTTGATCTTGATTTGATTTTAATGCATGATGATTATTAGAGACACATTATATGTGGATGATGATATATTATTGACATGGATGTTTTATGGATGTTGTTTGGACATGTGATTTTGGATATTATGAGTAGATCTAGAAAATGAATATTTTATGATGCTGATATAGTTGTGGATTAAAAATGCAAATGATGTAGTTGTTGCTTCGATGTTGTTGTGATTCATTTATATAGTTGGTTTTGTGATTTCATTTATATCAAGTTGGATGTTCTGATATGGCCACGAGGTCGAAGGAGGTATTTGTGTTTTACAGGTTTAAAATATCACAACAAACATCGGGGGATCAGAGACCAACCACAATGGAATTCTAGGTGAATTCAACACGGTCACCATGGCAACTTGTTTTATTGTGTTGTGTGTTGTTTAATTAGAGATTCCCATGGGGGGATCATCTTTACATGTGACCATGGGTTTGTGTGCGTTAGTAACGTGGTTAAATGTTTATTTATTGTTGTATGTATTTTATTAGTAATGTGTTCCCTTCTTTTAATTAATTAAAGTTTTGATAGATTAATGGGGGAAATCATATGATTGAAATTTAAATAAATTGAATTGGGATATGGGAAAATAATAATGGGATTTGTTGGCTCTTTGAATTAATTTTGTAAGGGATGTGTAAGTTGTGTAAGTCAGTTTTGGAGTATGAAATACTCCACCTCCATGAAAAATTCGAATTTGTCCTTGGGAGCTGTTTTTTGAGGCTTGTGGGACAAGTAAAACTTGTCCCATACCTCTAAATTTAATTTTCCAACCATACCTATGGTTGGAAGGCTGATTTTAGACTTTTATAATAAATTTTATTCATCATGTTGCTTGTTTTGGAATGCAATCTCTTACATTTCATTTATTTTGTTGTCCCTTGAGGTATGGGCTCTTTGGAGTGTGCAAGTAACTTATCATTTTTCAACCACCTCTTTATTGTTCTTGGGAGAATGGAATCTTGTCTTTTGTGTTTGAATTTGAGGATGTTTGATGTGGCATCCTACATGGATCCACATCATCCTCTTCTTTACCTCTTTTATTTAATTCAAACTCTCTTCTTGTTTTGGGGTTGTTGAATCATTTTGTAAACTTCTTGGGGACTCATTTTCTTGTGGGAGCTCTTGTTTTTGGAAGAAGTTTTGGAGAAAGCTTTGCATGCTTGTGAGTTATTGTTTTGGACTGTGTTTTCTTGACATTTGAAGCTTGCTGTTGGGAGTAAAAGTCACTATGGAGAGGTAGGAATTTGACTCTCATTCTTTTGTTGTTATTTCCTTGTTGTGTTTTGTGAATGATGCATGCTTTGTTTCATTTGTTGGCTGGTTGGGTAGAATGCCTTATGGAAGCTGTAGGAGAAGGCTATGGGGAATCCATGTGGGGGAGCATAAGGAATGCCATTTGCATCAGAGTTTTGTGGAGGGAGTTTTGGTTTGGGATCCACCATGGAAAAGAAATAGCTTGTATTTCTTACTTTGGGGTGGGCATAAGGAAATTTGTGGGGGGCATAAGGAGAAACTTGTGGGGGGACATAAGGATGTGTGTGGGATGAATTATTTTGGTGGGTTGTTCTGGTGGATGCACAATTCCCAATTAGGAGGCATAAGTAGCTTCCCCCATAGACCTTGCTCCTTTGAAGCTTGGGTTTTGATTGATATGTTTTTCAATTGCAGTTGTAAAATGTTTTATTTTGAAATGTGTATGTGAAAGAATGATGTGTGTTGTGGAAGCCAGTTGTTGTCATGGGTTGAATCACACCTTTGATTGTATTTTGGTTGGAAATCGGGTGCCAATGATGAAGGAAGGATTCTCCTTTCATTGGATGTCTTGGTTGGGTGGAGAGCATTGTATTTCCCCCTCTTTTGTTGTGATCAACTTGGAGAAAAATAAAATGAACATGTTGTTGTCCTAGAGCAAAGGAAAAAAATGCAGTTTGACAGTCCCTTGTGAAAACATATTTAATTGTAATCCTTTCCCACTTGTTGTGGATGAAATTGTAATCTATATTTTGCGAAGAAAGATGTATGTAATTGATTATGAACATGGATATTTAAACTGTAAAAGACATTTAAATTCTGATTTCATTTATTGGAAAGAAATGAAAATTTTGTTAATTGCATTCAAGGAATGAAAGAATGTAAAGATGTTTCTTTTTTTGAAGTCAATAAAGAATTGCAAGTTCATCTCTTATTTGTATTGTTGTGATGAAATGGGAATATCAAATTGTGATTTGAAGCTCTGTTTACTTGCAAAAGAAAGAAAATGCGTATGAAGGAAGGATGTTACTTGTTTCTTTTGGGAAATATATGAAATTGAAAGTCAGACCTTATCATTTAGCTTTGGAAATGAATTGTTGTAAACAACTAAATGCATTAGATTAGTTTAGAAACTATATACCACACTTAAATGATAAAATTGATAAATAGATCCTTTAAAAATTTGATCACTGACATTGTGACTTTTAAAACTGACAAATTTAATCAAATTGCACAGCTTGGACCAGCACTTAACAATCAAATTTGAAACCTTTAAATTCAACATGATATATTAGCAATGAACTCAGTTGACAAAGAAGATTTAAGAGAATAACCTGAACCATTGCAAAATTGAGCTCAATCTCTTCCTCAACCGTTTTCTGTCATTTGTTGGAAAAAATTAAAATTTGAATAAATTGAACAAATCAACTTTCCTAAAACACTCTAAACTCTCCCTAGATAAATTCTCCTTGCTTGTTTGGCATGTTGAGTGAAGAAGGAGATCCAATTTAATCAAATTGAAAAGTTGGAAATTGCCAGCTTGCTAATTAAAATCCTGGAGATCCTTTTTACAAAATTGAACCCTTAAACTTTACCAAAATGTAAAATTTATGTTTCCTGTGAAAAGAGGGCTTTGAGAGCTTTCCAAAAAGTCCTCATTTTCCCAAAACTGAGCTTTCTAGCTCAAGTTATAGCACTTTGAAGTATTTGTGCCTTGGCGGGAAAATGTGGGAAAATTTTCCCTGGCGGGCCCGCAACCCAAAAAATTCCCGTCGAATTGCCTAAGAATTTAAAAAAAAAAAAATTGGCTCAAGAAAAATTTCATCTTTTCCTCTGTTAGCCCGAAGCCAATCAAAGGCTACCACATGTCCTCACGGGGCAGCGGCGGAGGCACAACATTTTCTTTTGCCCTTAGCCTTTTTGAAAATTTTGAAAAAAAATTCCTTTTAGCCCCACTGGCCCACAGCCAATCATAGGCAGCCACATGGCAGCTTTGGGTGCTAGCAGAGGGGACATACCCTTTTTTTTTATGGTTTTCACCTTGGAAAATTTCACGGAATTTCCCTGCAGCCCTGCATCCCTGCCCTCCCCTTGGGTTTTTCCTCTTTCGTGGGCGTGCAGACCCATGTGCACCTTCCACCTTCTTTTCCCTTTTTGGAAAAGTTCACCAAATTGCCCTGCCGCTCCGCCCTTCCCTCATCGTCCTCTGCTTTGAACCAAAACTCGACGCGTGCCCACCGAGGACCCGCGGAGGTGCGGGAGAAATTTTACTTTTACGCCGCGTAGGGGGAAAAATTTGTAAAGCCGTCCTGCGACCCACCAACCCGCCAAAGGGTTTTTCCTCTCCTCTTGACACATATCCCCTTGGGAAAAATTTGACTCCACAACTCTGCCTGACCATAACTAGAGTTCGACTAGGAGTTAGGAGGATTTCTTTATGTCACCGGAAAGGTGAGAAAAGTTCCTATCCAATGGGAATGATTTAGAGAAATTTTGGAAGCATTAGGTATGAGAAAAATCTAGTTGAAACTCTGAGCCTATTAGAGAGTGGGTATGGGGGTAAATTTCTCCCTGAACCTAACTGAAACTTCTAACCCTAAAATTTGAACCATGTGAACTTGATAATTGTTAATGAAGGAAAAGTATGTCCTAGTAATTTTAGATTTGTTCCGGAACCTAATAGGGTCAACTGTTGCATTGCAACTTGGTTGTAGGCACTTCTAATAAAAAAAAAATTATCCCATAATTTTCTAGCTAATCCTAGGTTGTTTCTTAGGTCTCAAGTGGGTTGTTTTAACTTGGCAACATAGTTGAGTTTAGGTGAGTTAGGCATGGCGGAGTTAGGTACATGCATGGTGGAGTCATGGTATAGGCACGGTTTGAGTTTAGGTGATTTAGGCATGATGGAGTAAGGTTTAGACATGATGGAGTAAGGTTTAGACATGGTGGAGTCTAGGTAATTTAAGCATGTTTGAGTCTAGGTGAGTTAGGCATGGTGGAATCAAGGTCATATAGGCATAGTGGAGTCAAGTATAAGCATGGTTTGGTTATGTTTTTGCGTTTGATTTAATTTCTAAGTTATTGGTAGCATGGAAAATAAATGATGATGTATATGTATGTTGTCGTGTAAATTTCCAAATATTTGATATCATGGAAATGTGAAATGATTGATGTATGATATGGTGATGTTTGAAAATGGTAGGTATGTATGTTGTTATGATTATTTAATTTCCTAGTTTTGTGTAAAATGGAAAACTCGCTAAGGTGGAATTTGAATATAAAGGGGGAAAATTGGTTAGGGGGAAGAGTGGATGAGCTAACCTCCAAGGGCCCCATGTCCTCAAAGTGTTGCCTACATAGCCCCTAAAAAAGGGGCCTTAGGCCGATGTAGTTTTTCCATAAGGTAGGGAAAAATATGATGAGGAGAGATGAATGGGTCGGTAGGTTGTAGGCATGATTGAGTCTAGGTCATTTAGGCAATGATGAGTTTAGGTCATATAGGCATGGTTGAATTTAGGTTGAATATGCATGTTTGCGTTTAGGTCATTTAGGAATGGTTTAGTATAGGTTGAATATGCATGGTTGATTTTGGTGGAAGAGGAATTCCTAGAATGTAGGTGTCGAAGGTCCGGTCCTGTGAGGGAGGATTAATAAGTAAGAAAAGAGGTAAATGGTAAGAGGAGCCAAAAATCCGTCTAATTGGTAAGACCCATTACGAGTCTATCATACCAAAGATTGGATTATGAATATAAAACCCTAAAGGCATTGCATGATTGACTATTATAAGGGTGAAGAAAGTCACATGATAATGAAATGTCACATTTGCAGCACGTCCATTGAGTAGGCAAAATATTAGAGAGGAAAGGTGGTGAGGTGAAAGAATTTGGTTTAACGTAACCTGGTGCGAGACATCATGCCTCTTTGGTAAGAGACCCAAGATCAAAATAGGCAAGTCCATGATGAAAAAGTCATCTTTTTCTTTATGATTTTGTTTTTATAGACTGATCGATGCGGGAAGTCTATGTGGGATGAGTAGAGTATCTCCTTTAGGTCTTTGTGAAGCTAATTGATGTGGGAAGCTTTAGAATATTTTTATTTTATTTTATTTTTGTAGGAATAGTCTTCTTTTTTTTATAGACTATGTACAGTATGGCTAGCTTTGTATAGTTTTCCTTCGAGGGAGTAGTCTATTTATAGCAGCAAGATAGAAAGATTATATGTCCTTTTTTAAGGAGATGATCTTTTTGCGAGAAGTTTGACTCAATGAGTTTTGAATTTGAAAATCCCATATATTGCTTTTGAATTGTTTTTTGGAATTTTAGGTCATGGACAAGACTATAAAAAAGTATAGGCTTCTTTTATGAAGACAAAACTATTGCACACAGGGGTTAGCTATGAAAGAAAGGTTTTAAGTGACGAAAGACCATGGGATTCCATCTTAAAAAGGATGAAACATATCCATGAGAATCATGCCATGAGTAGAGCCATGGTACTCATATTGAAGATAAGGCTGAAAGCTGGCGGGTAATCACATGGTTCTTGTTTAATCGTTGATCCTTAAGATAGGTAAATGGAAGGTGAATGGTGCTCAAGGGAAAAAAACTTAATAGACATAAGGTGATCTAGGACTTGATTCAATAATAGAGTGGTTGAAGATGCAAGGCATTGAGGGGCTCAGGTTCATGTTTTCATTCGAGTGAAGAAAAATGATAAGCACTTGATCCATAGGTATGAATAATTATATAGGGTCCAAGCCAATTAGGAGCAAACTTGCCCCGTTTACTTTTCTCCGCTTTGGTTACATGTTGATTTTCCTTCAGAACAAGGTCACCGACCTTAAAGGTTCATTCATGGACATGTTTTTCATAGGCATGTTTGATACATTTTTGGTAGATTTGGAGGTGATCAAGAACATTTAGATGACGCTCATCTAATAACTCAAGTTGTGCCAAATGATCCTGGTAAAAATCATAATCTTTGAGTGAGATACAAAGAGATGAAATTTGGACTTCGAGAGGCAAGATAACCTCTATATTGTAGACCAAAGAGAAAGGCATGGCAGTAGTTGAGATACGAATACTAGTGCGATAAACCCATAAGGTAAAATTAATGTGCATGTGCCACTCTTTTCTAGTAACGTCAACCACTTTCATAAGATTTTTGTTTAATGTTTTGTTGTTTGATTCGGCTTGGCCATTTGTTTGAGGATAATAAGGTGAAGAAAAATTGAGTTTTATGTCGAAGGCATAAAAAAGATTGATAGGGTTTTGTTTTTGAATTGTTTTCTGTTATCAGTTATGAGGCGGTGAGCGACACCAAAGTGACAAATGATGTGATGGTTGATGAATTCACAAATTTTCTTAGATTTTGTATAAATAAGAGGTACGGCTTCCACACATTTATTTCAATACTCGGTAGCAGTTATGATCCATTGTTGGCATTGTGAAGAATGAGGGTTGATCTCTCTGACAAGATCCAAACCCCATTGAGAGAAATGCCAAAAGTCTCGTGCAACGTGTAAGGCATGACTAAGGGTGTGATGAAGATTAGCATGATGCTGACATTTGACACAACAGTTGACATAGTCACAATAATCACAGCTTAGGGTTGGCCAATTACTAGCCCAGGCGTAGGATGCACTTAGCGATAGCTAAGCCACTGAAGTGAACCCCAAAAATCCCGTCGTGAACTTCCTCGATGGTGTATGGAATTTTATAACTCGTAAGGCATCATAAGAGGATAACATCAAAACCATGTTTATAAAGAATACCACCCATGATGACATAGCGAGAGACACTTTTGAGAAAGGCTCGTTGTCCATTACGAGTAAGATCTGGAGGCAAAATTAAAAGGGAAAGGTAGTCAATAAACTACTTATACCAAAGGTCCCATGGGCCAGTTTCAATGGTTGCTACAAGGTTTACGTCTCAAAATATATAAGAAGGCGATTGCAACCCTTTTACTGTGACAAAGTTTTTTGAGTTGGAGGGCAAACAGGGATTTGAGAAGCAAGACAGGCCATGGTATTCACAAATTTATTAGTGGAACACAGGGTGGTTTGAAGTTCATAACGGTCAAAGGTAGTCAAAAGTATGTCAACATGATGCTTATACTTTTGAAGTATCTCATTACGACATTGGTATATACCATTAACTTGGTTCACAACCAGTTGAGAGTCACCAAATATATTAATTGATTTAATGTCTAAGGCTATGGTGGTTTGAATACCTAACACGAGTGCTTCATATTCAGTGATATTGTTAGTAGATTCAAAATCTAGTTTGAAAGATAATGGCATAGGCTCACCATCAAGAGGAATGAGGATAACTTCGGCACCACCCCAATGCTGACATTTGGAACCATCAAAGAATAATGTCATCTAGTAAGCGGTATCATCCAAAGAGAGGGTAGTGATGGATTCATCAAGGAAGTCAAAGTTAGAGGATTGATTTCCAGGAGAGAGGTGCGTCTTCGAGTTGGTCAACAATTATTTTTCCTTTGGTAGATTTTTTGATGGATGAATTCAATATCTAGGTCTAAAAGAAGCATGAGCCAACGTGCAACATTTTGATGTTGGTAGGGCTTAGCATACATGTAATGTAAGGGGTTAGTATTGGTGACAAAAAATGTTTTTTGGTTGAGTAGGTAATGGTGAATTTTAGTGGCAACAAAAACTAAGGCTAAGCAGAGTTTTTTGGCATGAGTATATCTAGTTTCGTATTCTAAAAGTGTATGACCTATATAATAAACCTCTTGTTACCTATGTGTTGCTCGTCATGATGAGTGAGCATGGCACCCAAGGAATGATCAGTAGTAGAAATGTAAAGGTAAAATGGTTGGTCATCCTTAGGGGGAATGAGCACAGGTGGTTGGAGGAGGTATTGTTTTAAGGCGTCAAAGGATTTGTGGTATTCATCATCCCATTTAAAGGAGACATCCTTTTTTAGGAGATGATGAAATGGATGGCAATGGTCAGAAAGCTGTGAAATAAAGTGACAAATAGATTGCAACTTGCCTTGCAAACTATGAAGTTGATGAAGGTTAGTAGGTGGAGGAATTTAGAGAATAGCCTTGATTTTAGTGGGATCAACTTCAATTCCATGCAAAGAAACAATAAAACCAAGGAGCTTTATCAAGAGAACAATGAAGACACACTTCTTAGGTTGAAGGTGAACACAATATTTGATGAGACGGTCAAAGATGACCTTAAGGACTGTAAGGTGTTCGGTCCGATGTTTGGATTTAGCAAGAAGATCATTAATGTAATCTTCCAATATGTGATGCATAATGTCATGAAAGATATAATTCATATCCCGTTGATATGTAGCACCAACATTTTTAAGGCCAAAGGGCATGACATGATAACAGAAGGTCCCCTAAGGAGTGATGAAGGTGGTTTTGTGTTGATCTTTCGGGGTAAGTAATATTTGGTTATAACCCGAGAAACCATCCATGAGTGATAACATCTCATGGATGGTGGTGAGATCAACTAGTTGGTCAATACTAGGTAGAGGAAAGTTATCTTTGGGGCAAGCTAAGTTAAGGTCATGAAAATCCATGTAAATGTGGAGTCCCCCTATCACTTTTGTGATAAGAACAATGTTAGAGATCCATTGGGGATAATCAATGGGTAGGATGAAGGAAACTAAAAGAAGGCGCTAGATTTCTTCTTTGATAAGAAGGGCAATGCGAGGGTGCATTTTCCACAGCTTCTATTTCACAAGTTTGGCCTCATGAATAGTTACGATATTGTGGACCAAAATGTTTGGGTCAATACTAGGCATATCAACATAGGACCAAGCAAAAGTGTTGTTATGATCCTGGAGAAAAGAAGTAAAAGCTTCCTGTTCAGAAACATCTAAATATTGGCCTATTTTTAGAACGTGCAGGTCATCCTGAGTGTGAATATTAATTTTGAAGGTAGATTCATTCAACATGGTTTGTGTCTTAGAAGTTAATAACCGGTGAATATAAGAATCTTCCACACCAAGGTAGGTGAGAATAGACTCATCATCCTGACATTGAATGATGTTAATAGAAGGTGTATCATCATTGATCATGTCAGGATACATGAAGGGAAGAGAAGAGGGAGCCTCACCATCTCGTTGATAAGTTAGAGGTCCCAGGGAAATGGTGTTCATGAAAAAAAAAGTTAGGAGGAATGGATTATGGATCCATAGACTCTGTAGGTGAAGGTGGTGAAGTTGGTGAATGGGGTGGGGAAGGTTTATCATCCTCAATGAGTTTGACTCGGGCCTTCTTAGGAGATGGTTCAGAAAATCCAATACCACTACGGTCTTTATGCTTATGAGTGGTGCATGGGATGACAGTATGGCAGCCTTGTTCATAAAAACCAAAGCCAAAGCCCTTCCAAGCACAATGATGGAGGAAGGTGTGGGTGAAGTGGTGGTTGGTGAGAGATTGAAGGTCAGATGAAAATGGTCGAGTTTGGGAAGGTGGCTCGGGTGAGTAGGTAGTAGCATCAAGTCCCCCATACGTTAAGTTGGTGCGAAGGTGGGGAGGACCGTAGGGGAAAACCTCACCTATGCGGTGATCATAGCGGGGATGTTGGTGAAGTTTACCATACTCTTGAGGAGTAAGGAATGTGTCAATATTATAAAGGTGGTACTCCCCCAGAGTGAGGCATTGAAAAACACCTTCTAAGGGATCAGTAGTTTGTATGTGGGTGACGGGAATGGATGAATTACTAGACAGTTGGGAAGAAGAAGCATTGGTTGGTTGAGAAGTAGATGGGTTAGTTGATGAGTCAGCTGCAGAAGTTGTGGTGGCAGTGGGAATAGAGGATTTTTGTGTGGAAGATGTAGTAGAAACATTGGTGGATGGGGCCATGGGTGAAGGGGAAGTGGTAGTGGTGGTAGATGCCTTAACTGGTATAAGGACATCATTGGGTTGATATAACATGTTACATGTCTTGAATGGTGAAGGGTCAGCTGGAATGGTATAGTTGTGTCCTTCATTTTCAAATTTTAAACAACAGTGTAAGGTTGAAGGAACACAACCCATGACATGGATCCAAGGTCGGCCAAGCAACATGTTATACTGGAATTCCCCCTCTAAGACATAAAATAATTTAGGAATGGTACGGGGGCCCACACGAATGTGGAGAATGATGGTGCCAAGGGTGGAAGTCATGGCATCATTGAATGAACACAACATAACTGGGTTATTATGCATGCAATTGGTAGGGATGCACATTTGATTGTATGCATGGGAAGAAATGATGTTGATACTGGCACCTCCATCGATCATAATGCATCGAATGTGTATATTATCAATGTAGATGGAAATGAATAGGGCGGGATCAGGATCATCTGATTGGAGAGGTAAAATCTCATCGTTAGAGAAACTGAGAGTGGCTACTTGATGAGTGGTAGCAGGTGCAGAGGAAGGGGATGAAGTGGTGAGAGAGGCCACATGGTGAGGAGTGATAATGGATGCAACAGGATTAGGGTCATTAGGTAGAACCTCAATAGATTTAGAACCTCAATGAGGGCCTATCGATGAGACTCAGAGGTTTGGACAAGGTCATACAAAGACATTTTGAGAGGAGATTGGTGTAATTTTTAAGTCATTATATGATGGGAAACCCCATTAGAAATAGGGTATGTGGGTCCACAGATGGTGATTTTTGGTGTAGGTGCATATGGGATATTGGGTAAAAGAGTGGCAGATGGGCTAGTTTGTTTTCTCCTTTCCTTTGTCCTTCTGGGCTCGAGTGGTAATGTTAACCATATTAATATGTGGTAAAGGAGCAAGTGAGTCATGATAGGTGTAGCGATAGGATGGGAAAAAATATGGTGAGGGCATATACTGGTTTTGTGAAAATAATGTAGCGCATTGGCATTTTGGTAGAGGTTTGGCTAGCTCTCTTATGTGGACCATATTGATCTCAAATGTTGGAGGAGGATAAAAGGGTTGTGGAGGGGGAGATGAAGGTCATTGAATAGGTAAGGGATGAGGAGGTGTGGTGATAGATGGAGGTGGAATAGGGTCCTCATCTAAAAGATCATCATCGTCAAATTTTTCTTTGGGAGGACATAGTTGGAGAAGAATAGTCTTAAGAGCCTTACAGTTTTCCACATCATGCCCTGGCACATGATGGTAAGCAAAATTTTGTATCGTCAAACCCTTCTGGTTTAGGTTTGAGTGGGTCGTAAGGTCTAAGTGGTGGAAATGTGATGACAGAGGTTTCCAAAAGGTTAGCTAAGATGTTGGCGTAAGACCCTGCCAATGGATCACAATGTGAAGTAAGTGTGGGTCTAGATGGAAGTGTGGGTGATTTTGGTGGGAGAGGTGCCATGGGAGGTGGAAATGGAGGTTGAGTCAATTTGACCACCTATTTGGTAGGTAGTACAGTTTTAGGTTTGGATTGCACCTTCTTGGGTAAATATGTAGCAGATGAGCTAGCGGTTGAAGGTGGTGTAGGTTTAACTACCTCTTTGGAGGGTAGTGGGTTTTTGGACTTTGGTTGCACCTTCTTGGGTAAAGGTGAAGATGGAGTGTGTGATGTAGAAGGGAAGGTAGATAGAAGAAGGGGATGGTTAGCCAAGGTGATAATGGTGGTGTGGTAAAGGCTATGGGAAGAGGCAAGGTGGAAGGTATTGGTTGAAGAGAAGGAAAAATCATAGGTAATGATGAGGATACTGGAAGTGGTGTAGGTATAGGTGGTAGAAAGGATGTAGGTGATGACGAAGGCATATGATGTGTAGGTGATTTGGGTATAATTGAGGATCATGATGAGGAGGTGGGTTGTTATTTTTTGGTTTACCTTGGGTAGGAGGTTGTGTGGCCAAGGTTGATGGGTGGGGCCCTAGGATAGATGGAAGTGGTGAAGGTGACAGAGGGGTAGTGGGAAAAGCTGGTGTATGTGACCTAAGAGGTTGGGTCTTCCTCTTAGGTGGGGGAATAGTCTTTTTGTTGGCTTGTGAGGATGTGGCTAAATCTAGTTTGATAGGGGGATGGACTAGGCTTGATGTCGGCATGACTCCCAATGTGGCAATGGGTTTGGACGTGGAGGAAGATATAGATGTAGGTAAGGCTTTAGGCATTGGAAAAAATTTCAGTGATGGTAAAGGTTTAAGTGTGGGAGAGGGTGATGAAGAAGAGGTTCTACAACTGGCATGGGCATGGTTGGTTTGGTTGTCTGAAACACCTTTGGATAGATCGTGGAAGTATCAACAGACAACATTTGCATCTGAGTTGAGAAAGGTAGCCGAAGGCATCCCCAAAGCATGGAATTATTGACATAATCCAAGCATTCAGCCAAATGTGAAAATGACACCATTGTAGGGGGGGATGATGTTGATTTGGTAGTAATCCCTGTAAAGAATGTCTGTGAGATAGGGAAATGGTTGGCTTCAGACTCTGTGGGTAAAAGAGTTGAGAGAAAATCAACAGGATCCTTGAAAGCCAATGGAGAATTGTCACCAATAGGAAGGGGTGTTGCTAATGGATCCCCTATGGGTAGGGGAGATGACAAGTAGGATGAGGTAGGTTCATCTTTTGGTGAAGAGGAAGGTAAACATGACTCTCCCATGGGTAGGAGAGTAAATATTGTGGGTTGTTTGTTAGGTTGAGAGGTGAGTGGGGAAACTGTCTCAGAAGATATGATGGACTCCTCCATGGGTGAAGGGGGAGATAAGGGAGACTCCTTTGTGGGTAAAGGAGAAGATGAAACAAGTCCCTCCATGGATGAAGGAGCTCATGTAAGAATCTCCTCGATAGATGGAGTAGGAGGAAATTGAGGAAGAGCTGGTATGATGTCAAAAACAACATGAACCTCATGAACATTACTATCATTGGTTGAAGGTTTTCTAGTTTGGTTAGACAACAGGTGTGATTTGGGAATGGTTTCTTGAAGATGTGAAGGTTCTGATTAGCTGGTGCATTAGGGTTATCCAAGATGAGATCTCCATTATCTAACATTTCTTGGACAATGTTTTTGAAAGTTATACAATTACTGTTGTTATGACCTTTAACGTGATGATAGTTATAGTAATAATTTTCTTTGTACCATGCTAGGCATAAGATGAGAGGGGTCAAAACCAGTATGTGGTTTGATGGGTGGAAGAGTGATTGCTTGGATTTTAGAATTTTTTTCTAAAACTAAAGAGTAGGGTTCTCCTATTGGAGTGTATTTTTGTTTCTCTTATTTAAACTAAAAATATTGAACAGGAGAAATGTTGGATGAAGGCTTTGATTGGTTGGATGGGTGAGATGGGCCATCTTTCAAAACTACCACATTGGCAGATCCTTATTCTTTAGAGAAATTATTTTGCGGTTTGGAAGAAGAAGAGGTATCGTTTGATTTAAACGCAACATTCTTGTTATGCAATTGTATCTTCTTCTCTTCAATGGCATGAATTTCAAGTTTTTGGGCCATGGTGAATGCCTCATCAAATGTGTGGAAGGTTTGAACTTGGAGAGTTGGTGAGATGTGCCTAGCACAAGCCCTAGTGAACAACTCTATTAACTCAGTTTGAGGTAGTTGGAATGTGAGCTGGTTGATTAGGCTTCGCCAATGAGCGAAAAAATATGTGATAGATTTGTCTTCGTATTCGTGTGTCGAGTACAAGTCGGTCATGGTGACTTTCTTGACAATGTTGATAGAAAAGTGGTCTAGGAAATCTTGAGCTACTTGGTTGAATGAGAAAATGGAGTGCCTAGGTAGAGCACTATACCAATCCAATGCAGGTCCTGTCAAGGACATTGGGAATGTTTGCAAGAGCAAAGCATCATCATGAGTGATCAGATAACACCCATGTTTAAAAGACCGCAAGTGTTTGTTGTGGGTCTTCTTTGTTGTTAAACTAGTTGAATTTAGGAATTTCCCAATGCATAGGGTATGGATGAATTGGAATGGATGGGTGAATGGGCTCATTGCAAATCTCGTCGTATGTCAGAGAATTACGTGAGCCAGAGACTGATGCTTCCAATGTCTGCATCTTGTCCATCATCATTTTGATAAGATCGTTAGTAGGTTGTGATGACTGGGCACCCCCTGCAGTATAAGGGGGTAGATGATGAAGGTATGACATGGGTGGCATCCTAGTATATGGTGGTGCCGAGTACAAAAATTGTGAGGGAGGAATAGATGCAGGTGGCAAGTATCCTGAATAAGTGATAGATGAGATAGGGGGTTGTTGGTGATAAGTGTAGGTAGGTGGAGTGGATGTAACAACTCTCGTAGTAATTGGAGGAAGTGACTACGAGATGGAGAGGACAATGTTTTGGAAGGGAGTATGGGCTGTCGACACCATGGGTGGCTGAGATGCAATAGGTAAATGAGAGGTGGTGTAGATAGACCTACACTTAAGGCAGTTGATAAAGGAATGGTTGACATCACAAGAGAAACTGACGTCAAAGGTGCGACAGATGTCATAGGTGCAGCAGATATCGATGATGTAGGGTCAAGTTGGGACACCACAGGTGGTAAGGTGGAAGAGGGTAAGGCCAAGCTAGTAGTAGCTGATGTAGAAGTGGGTGTGAGGGTAGGAGGAATGGACACAGGCATGCCATATACAAGCTTCCCTGATGAATCCCAAGTGGATGAATGGGCTAAATAATATTGTAAAGAAGTGGGGTTTTGATCAAGGAGTCTTGCGAACTCCTCATCACTGGTACTGATGATAATAGGCTAACTGGGATCCATAGGTGATAGAATGGAAGGTGGTGATGGGCTAGGTGGGAGTGGCTAAAGGCTAGCATGGAATATGAGGGTGTTGGCTTGGCTACGAGTCAAAACCATGTGACTTATAGTAGACCTGGTAATTTGAGCTCTGTACATGACACAGGAGCATAAAAGGAATGGAGAAAATGGTTCTAGAAGGTGAAAATTGAGTGTTGTTTTAATTGAAAATTTAAAACACAGAGACCGAAAATGGTTGGGTAACCTGGTGTTGGTGACAGAGGGTAACCGATGTTGGTCAGAGGACTGATACCATTTTCTGTGGAAAATAAAAGGATTTGTAAATGTGGTAATAAATGATGAAAATGAAGCAAATCTAGACTTTGACAGTGATTTCAAAGACACAGAGATATGGTGAGGTAACTGAGGAAACCCCAAAAAGAACATAAATGTGATGAATGTTACTTTGGTTAAAATGACCAAAACAGCAGGAAACTGAAAACAGTCAGTAAATTGATGACGGTTATCATGAGTAAATTGATGATGTGCAATGGACTGATGTTGGTCACTGTGAAATTTGTGAAAATATGATTAAAAAAAGTGAATTTGGTGATTTAGATCAAATAAAAGACCAACCCAGAAACCTGAGTATGGAAATGATTGACCCTAACACACTCAGAAAGAGATAGAATACACCAACTATGATTATGGAGTGTGAAGGGAGAGAAGAATGAAGAAAAAAACTCACACCTCAAAACATTGATCAAGAAAAACTAGCAAACACAAAATCCTATGTGGTGGATTTTATGTTCTGGCTTATGCCATTTAGGACTGACTTGTGAATAGAGTAGATTTTTTGGTTTGATAAAAGGTTCCCTATGAAAATCCAACAACTAAGGATAGTTTCAGGTAATTTTTGGCAAGGGAGATCCTTTCTCTGAGATAATGACTAGACAGAGAAACCAGTTTGGAGCCCACTGTCAATCCTCTGATCGTGTGATCGTTGACAACTTCTTCCAGGTAGGATGTTGTTTAAGAAAATGAGTAATTTATTTTAGTGGTTTGGTGTAGAGAAGAAAGTGTGCACTAAAATTCAATTTGTCAACCATCAGCTGGGCATGACTTCCAGCATATAGGTTGCCCACAATTTTAAATGAGTTACAAATGCAACACTCAGAAATGATATGCAAAGATTTTAGACCCAAATCCACAATGACATTCGATGAGAGAAATGATGAATAGGAAAGAGTATGTCTTTCACTAATGCAATACAAAAATAAAAAGAATGGTTCTTTTTAGTCCAAAATATGAGTGTCAATGAGACCAATAGAAGAGAGAGAATGTTCCAAAGGAGAAAATTTAATGTGAACTCTTTCAAAAGGAAATAGACACACAATATTTCACCTAGGAATGAACAATGCAAAAGAACCCAAATGGGTCCCACCGGGCATGCCAAAATGTTTCACCGAATAAGTTGTGCAATAAAACAGATAAGGTAAAAGGTCAAGGAGGAATACCTGTGATATGTAGGTTGAAGGTTGAATGCATGCGTTACTGACTTTATCCAAGATGATTGTAGAGAACTCCTTTTTGTCTGGGAAGGACTACCTGTAGATACAAAGCAAGACCACCAAATGATATTAAATAGCAAGAGTCAGAGGACTTCCTAACAAGGCTAGATCTGGGAAGCGTGATGCTTCCTTGAATGGCTGTCAATCCTCTATTTTTATCAAATTAATGAAAGTAAATATGAGAAATAAAGGTCATATTGCTAACACTTTGATTTAGGTATCTCAAAATATTATCAACAAACTAGATTAAGAAAAGTATTGAAATCTAAACTAATCTAGCATTAAGAAAGGTATGTTTCTATTAGGATAGGTCACATAGGTGTTAGGTAAGGTCACAGAGGTATCTGGTAAGGTCTGGGTGGAGTTTAGGTGATGTTAGAGGAAATTTGGTGAAGGTTAACAGAAAACACAGTGACCGATATCGGTCTGGTGACCGATGCCGGTAGAGAGGGGAGATCGATGATGGTTAAGGTGATTGACGTCGGTAGGGGAAATTTGATAGTAAATTATTAAAAAGGTTTTTAGGCTCTCTGTGATTACACAGAGAGTGAGGGTAGTGTGGTTTGGGTTGTAATATGGCTGAGAAGACTCAGGGATACTAAGAAGGAGGTTTGGAATGATGAAAAGGCTTGGGATGGTTGAATAGTGGGTTGGTGGGAAGAAGGTGATGTACAGGCAACAGAGGAAATAAACTACTGAAAGGAGAAAAAAATCTACAAAAGGAATAAACCAAATGATTAGAATCACAATACTTACTTGATGTCTTGCAGATCTTGGGAGTTGGAAATGGTTGATGGTTGATCGAAGAAGAAGTGCTTGAGTCCAGTGTCATGGCAATACGACCTATGTGCTCCTGTGAGTATTCCAATGCTCTGGAAGGGAAAATGACTGCTTGTCTTGCATTGTGGTTGTGTGTGTTCGTCATCTAGATGTAGGAGGGCTTGAAGATTCATGCTTGAATGCAATCAGGCTCCAATAACTGAATGACCAACCTATGTAAAGAGTTGTGAAAGTGTATATAAGGTAACCGATGGCGGTTAGGTGACCGACATCGGTTGAGGGATAACCGGCGTTGGTTAAGGTGGGAAAGTCTAGGTTTACCAAAAATAGGCAGATCTTTACTATTTTTGGCATGATTTTGATTGAATCCACTTAGGGAAGTGGAGTTCACATGAGAGAAGGTAGGAAGGTCATAGAAGAAGTCCAATTAGGTTTAGGAAGAAGTCTTAGTTAGTTAGGTTAAGTGGTGACTCAACACTGGGATTGATGACTGAAAACTGAGAGTGATGACTCAGTCATTATGAGTTAAATGCCCCTGGAATGGGTCCAGGGTGAGATGAAATGATGAGGTGGATGTGTGAGGGTGAAATTAACTTAAGTAAAATAAATAAATTAATTAATAATGTGAGGATGAATATTAGTATAGGATAAATGGGTCATGATTAATTAAATATATTACGTTAATTGATTGAAGGGGACCAAGGGGAGTGTGACCCAAATTTGGTGTCTATAACCACGTTTGAATTTTAAGGAATTTACATGAATATAGTTGCATGAAAACTTTGGTTCAGATTAAACAATCAAGACACATTAATCTCACATTAAGTAATCATTATACGGAAAATAATACACACATATAAGCTTGTATGTCTCATTAATGGCCCTAAATTTCACTCGACTTGGAAACTATAAAGGAATGTCACCATTTATTGTTAGGTTAAGTTGCCATTTTCTAAACGAATATAGAGTAGATAAAATGTTTTTCTTATGTGGTCAAATAAATGAGGTACTCAAGTGGTATTTACTCTCTCCTCCACCTTTTGATTCATTACATGAGGGATGATCTAATTTTTCATGAGCACCTTTTCTCTACATTTTATCCTAAACTTCCTCTTATCATATTTTATAATGCATGGCTATTGACAGATAACACAACATCTATTTTGTATATTCTTCTAGGACGAGTTAATTTTTTGTCAGGATAATTTTGGTATTGAGAAAATATTTTTTATGGTATTAGAGTAATTATGTGTTCACAAATAATTTTCCCATGTTTTTAGGGCATTCTTGTTATTATGGCAGGATTTCATTTTATTTTTTATGTCACTGACATCCTAAATCTCTAATATTTTTTTTCTTTATTTCCCTTTTTTTTGCCTCTTTTTTTCAATTTCCATTTGTATATGATTGCAACCAATTTCATACTAACAAATATGGTTATACATTTGATAATTTTGGTTGGTATTTTTCAAACCCAAATCTGATTTGACATTTATATTCAAGGAGATCCTACACATATTACTATACGAGTCTACAATTTTTGCAAGGACCATTTAAAAGGTACTTTTATTCATTTTATTCTTGTAGGTTGCAAACAATCACGATAGTGTTGAACACCATGGAAGAATTTATTGCCAGTTTAAAATACATTCGTTTAGATCACCATCATGATATCCATACTATGAAATACAAACTAATTACTGCGTTGAAGGCTGATTTGGCTTTATTTATACAAAAGCAAAATAGAAAAATATATGGATGATTTAAAGTAATTGTGCAACCAACACATGAAATTTTAGAACTTAAATACAAAATCAACGAGCCTATTACAACCTTCACAAAGATAGAAACATGTACACAACTCTTTTTATAATTACTTATGTTTCTTACAACTTATATTGAAAAGAAAATCTCCTAACATTGCATTTGAAACAAACAGATATTGTTATGCAAGAAGCAAGGAGTGACCAAAAACTTCTACCACAACATAAACTATGGGTGGAAAAAGTAGCCTTGTGTGGGAAAAAAGAACCACCCCCAATGTTACAATGGAATAAACTGACACCAATTTGGAAAGGCTGAATAAAAAATAAAAAAACAAATGTACAAAATAGTACATATGTGTACTCATTGTCCTTGTGGTTATTTTGTAATTAAAAAAAGTAATCTAAATAGTTACATTATGCACTCAGTTATTGTGTTTACCAAAAATACATCTATGTCACCATAGAATTACACCTAAATTAATTTCTTCCTTTTTTAGTGCTTTATTTATTTTGTTTCAATTATTTGACTACTCTCAGTTTTATAACTTACTTTACCATCTGTAATTAAAATAAAACAACTTATATGCCATAGGCATGTAGTGACAATTTATACGGAATAGGTACATGTATCATAAATAATGTGATAATCAAATTTTAATTGCAACCCACTAACACACTACAAATTTACAAACAAAATACTACTTGTCATTACATAAAAGCCTTGGAAAAAAAACCATTGCTTCTCTTCTAAAATGTCTTGACTTCTACTACACCAACTTACTACTTTTAGGTTCTGCACACACCACCACTACAAAAACAACCCTTTGAGTTCCATAACGTACCCTTACACTCCCCAAGGGAGAAACTACTAGTATACATAACATTTAACATGACTTATGAGATTTAGTAGGAAAGAAGACTTTTATCGGTGCCTTATACTTTGACACACTATGTGAACTATTTACTCCCTTTATTTTTTTTTGTTCATGAGGAATCATTACATTTTACAATTTAAGCATAGTCTCCCAACCTCGGTAAACTTTAGCCTGGTGTGAGGAAGGGATCACCAGGTCTGCAAGTTTCATACTGCCTTCGTACAACTGGAGCCTACATTTCCTACCGCCTTCGTACAATTGCCACACATTTAAAGATGTTGATCGGACTACTCCTTCAGCATGCAGGGACTCCGTTCAGACTACTCATCACAACGAATGAACATGTTAATGGGGTTTGAACCTTGGACCCCCTCTTAGTAAATGCCCAGACTTTACCAATCAACCAAGACCCCATTAGCTATTCACTTCCTTTATTCATTTTTGGCATTGACTACATTGGAACCTGTTAGTTCAAGAATGGATTGTTGTGGCATGAAATAACTACAAAAGTGTGTATTCTATGCCCATCCATCCCTATAAACTCATCAACCGCCTCAACCTATGCTTATGTTACCTTTTCCCTGCAAAGTCTTTGAAGCATTTTTTATTGCAGTATTTAATTTGTGTAGCTCCATATGTGGAATTTAATGGCGGATTTCAATGTACCAAAGTAGAGTGAATACAGAGGCACCTCTCCTCTTCAACATGCAACTCTTATCTTATCACTTCAACATTGCATCAACAATTGCACACTACCAGAATATATTAACTAGATTTATTGTATTGAAAACTTGACATTAACTTTGGATATGACTTCTATATGAGATATTAATTTATTTTGATTTTATGATCTGTGGAATTTTTTATTTTTTTTAGTGTTAATATTGACTAATAAAATAATCAATGGATTATTTACCACTTTTTAAAGATTTATCATTAGTGTGTTGAGCCGTCAACCTTACAAAGATATGTAATATACCACGAAATACAGTGATATGAAATTGTCACAATTAAAAGTGAAATATAATTAGAATATGTAGAATCTACCGTGTAAATCCTTATTACCTATCATAAATTGTCAAATTCCAAGTCAAATCTTACGTGAGAAAAAGATTTGGCGTTTCAGTTTTACTTGATAAAAAGTAACTCCATTAGATATGCATTTTCCCATCATTTTATCTTTTAAGCAATTTTCTATTAACCCTACCACGAGGCCTACTTAAAAACTTGCTTCTATGATCATCGAACTACACAATTGCATCATTCCAGATGGTTTTAAGGCAATCCACTACATCAATGGATTCAACGCATACATATCTATGCAGACAGCTGATAATCCAACCTCTAAAACCTCTTGGGCAGTTGTTAGACCATTCAAGACACTGTCAACAATTATCAGATCCACAGTCAAACGCCTTGATGAATTATTTAAATAATCATTTGACAGTCGTTTGCTACGATGTCTCAGACTCTCCGACATCCCAACCGTTATCTCTCAAATACATGACAGTCTATGCGATGGCCACTTCTCTGGCAAATATATGTCACATAAGCTCTTACATCAGTGCTATTATTGGCCTACTACGGAGCAAGATTTCCTATAATACACTAAACGTTGCGATAAATGTCAAAAGCATGGCAATATTCACCATGCGCCTACATATGATCTGCAGCTGATTTCTCCAACATGGTCCTTCTCTTTATGGGGTTTCGACCTTATTGACATGATAAATCATGAATCGACTGATGGCCATAAGTATATTCCTAAATGGGTCGAAGCAACACCATTATGAACTACAACTGGTTCTGGTATTTGTCATTTCATCACCACTCACATCATTACACGCTTAGGAATTACCTCTGTCATTAATTATCACTGATAATGGGTCTTCTTTCAAAAATAAGGATGTTAAAAAAATTTGCTCAAAATTCAAAATTAAGCAATCATTATTTACTCCTTATTACCCACCCACATGGCAATGGCCAATCTTAGACCACTAATAAAACCATTGTCAAAATCTTACGTAAGACTGTTAACACTAGTGGTGATGACTGGCATAATCAACTCCTATATGCTCTCTGGGCAAATGTTCGTATGCAAGTCTATCCATTGAATTCTTGCACTCCATTCAACATTGGACATGGGACGCTGGGAGTTGAAGTGAAATCGAATTGGGAATGAGGCCCTGTGTAAATCATATTACAAATGATCAAAGGATGTGAATTTCAGGCTAAGGGGTGGCATTAACTACGTGTGCTTTTAATAGTTCCTTTGCAATTCGTTGCTCGCATGTTCGTGGTCAACTCAGGATTGTCATCTCTACAAACTCACAATTACAAGGTAATTAGACTTCAAATATGGTGAAAGAGTCTGAGTCAAGTTCAAATCAGTCATTTTGGTCAATAGGATAGTTCTTTTGGTCTTTATGCTTTATTTTAGAAAGAAGGAAATCGTAGTTTAAATTAGACAATAGTGTGTTATTTGTCTAATTTATCTATTTATTTTTGTTTATCAAATGTGTTGAATTTTAAGTTAATCTTTTATATTTTTTATTTAAATGTCTCATTTTAAAGTTAAGTCGGTCTATTTTAAAAGGTCGTTTGTTAATCATTTTTCCTTGTTAATCATTTGTCCTTGTTATGTTTATTTTGAGTGGTTTTGAATAAATCACTCTTCTTGTGTATGTGTCATGATTATTTCGGGCACCTTTAGTTATTTCCATCTTGACTCATTTTTGGATTGATTTATCTAATTTTTATTAGAGTTATTAGTGGCATAATGGTCCCTACTTGTGTTAGTGTTATTTTAATTTGTTAATCTTGTTCTTAGGATTGTGGGACCACTTAAACATGAGTTGAGTGGGCCCCACCACCTCTCCATATGTTCCACTTTTCCCAAACTCGAAATTGGGATAAAAGTGAAAATTGTAAGTGTTGTTTTTTGTGTTGGGGGTCTCATTTACACTAAAATAGACGCCTTGAACCCTACCTATGGGTAGGGGGACCTTTTTGGAGGTTCTAATGGGATTTTCCCTCTCATTTTAGCCTCTCTTATCCACATCATTATTAATGAGCTTATTTTGTGATCCACCTTAGAAGTGGAGGAAAATTTGTTTAATTTTCTTTTTAATTTTTGGAGATTTTTCCTCTATTATGGCATTTGTCTTATGTATGATAAAAACTTGTGGGAGTCTTGTTTTGGAGAAGAAGATGGGTGACACATGTCACCCTCTCATTGGTGGGGATTTTTTTTTGACTCTCCTTCATATACCTCCATTTTAGAGGATCCAGCTATCCTGGCAACAAAACCGCATGCCCCCCCATGATGTCATACATGCCACGCGTGCGCGGGTGAGACCCACAAATCCCATGCCTTAAATTATTTTTGGGTTTGTGGTATACACACAACATGTGTGTATACCACAAACCACAAAAATACATGGGATTCGAACCCATGACCTCTTGGTTGCAAGCACACATGCCTACCAGTCCACCTACAACCTGTTGCATGCCAAACATCCTTTTCATTCGCATATAATGTGTATACCACAAAAATCCAACAACTCATCAGTGGCGGGTCCCACCCCGCGCACGCGTGGCATGTATGGTATGCGGGACATCATGGGGGGCATGCGATTTTGTCACCAGCTTAGCCACTTAATTTTTGGAGATTTTTCCTCTATTATGGCATTTGTCTTATGTATGATAGAGACTTGTGGGAGTCTCATTTTGGAGAAGAAGATAGGTGACACATGTCACCCTCTCATTGGTGAGAATTTTTTTTTACTCTCCTTCATATACCTCCATTTTGAAGGGGGTAAGGACTTTTTGGTCTCATTTTACACTTGGAGTTTGGGAGAGCTTGGGAGGAGCTAGGAGATTGGAGAGCTTGATTTTTTTTTGGAGTTGGGTTACTTGGTTTTGGAGGAAGGCTATCTTACTTCCTTCTTTCTTTTATTCTATGGTAGATTCACACTAAGTAATGGCTTTTTTGTTAGTCTTACAAATTTTCATGTTATGTTGGGTTTTGAATGTAAATCTTGTCTTCCTTTATTTTCTCCATCCATCTCACTTGAGATGGATTTTTAGAATCTAGGGGAAGATGGAGGGAAACCCCCTCTTGCACCCACATGGCTTTATGAGTAAGCCATGATGGAATTTATATTATTTCCTCCCCTCATATGGTTTGATGAAGGAGATGATTTTTCATATGGTTTGAATTTCATCTCCCTTCCTTGTCAAGGAAACCTTCCATGGTTTGAAAAGCCTTGGCAATGAGGAGGCTTGGAGATTGGGATGAAGGAGATATAAGGAGCGAAGGGGCATGGTGTTACTTAAGGAGTGTGATTTATTTGAAATATAAATTGATTTTCATTGGGACTCTTGCTCACCTCTTCCCCGTTTTAAGGAAACATGGAGTTTCCTTTTTTTGGTGTTGTTTCTTTTTGGCTTGTGGTCAATGGAAGTGGTTTGTGTGTGTTTGCAGCCTCTTGTTTTTCCCCTTATTTTGTAACTTGGAGACATGAATTATCTCTCCCCCATGAATTTGGAGGGAGGCTAGCATGCCCTCCACTTTTGGATATGGCATGTCATGATGTCATTTGGTTGGGTGGACAACCAGGCCACTTCTCTTGTGTTGGAGTTGTCTTATTCGATGATGGAGCATGATTCTAGAGCCTTGCTTGGAGTGAAGATATTAGTGTTTCTACACTTGCTAATCTTATGAAGGAATAAACCTTTTTCATTGCTTATATGGTTTAGAAATTCGGGTCTAGAACTTTAATGTAATGGATTGTAAGGAACTTGCATATTAAGGGTTTTGTAAACTTGCATCTTGAAGAGAGGGGAAGAGTTCATTTGTATTATTATTATTAGTGCTTGAAAATCATTTTTAAACATTGAGTAAATTGGGGATATTAGAAGGGGGAATGAAAGTTTGATGTTGTAAAGTTTCATTGGCATTCCTACCTCAAGATTTTTATATGGAAGGGGGAAAGATTGTTAGTTTCGTTATAGGGAAGAAATTCATTCTCCCTTGGTTTCAAGGTGGAACTTGGTTTGGGTTTCTAACTTTTGAGCTTTCATGACTCTAATCTATTTTGTAAATACTTATGAAATAAATGAAATATAAGAACAATGCTTTCTACAAATTCATATTTACTTGTAAAACATTGTTTTGGATGGGTTTATTGAGATTAATGAAAATACATCCTATACCATGTATTCCATTTCTTATGTGTTGGTAGGATGGCTTGGTTGAAGACTATAAACCTTACAAATATTTTACTACTTCATTTAATGATCTAGTTAACTTTTTGGTTTCTCTTTATCTCAAACTTACTCTCACTATTTTATACATTTGAAATAAGAGTGGCTTATTACCTGAACTAACATGTTTGATTTTCATCCCATTTCTCTTTTGGTTGCAAGATAATAGAATTCCTCATATAATTATTCGATTTGAGAAATTTCTATTTTGACTTGTTGATATAAAATTTACCTTTATATTAATAGAATTTTGTTATAAGATAAACAATAGAGTCGAAAGAAATGTTAATTTAAAGATTGAACTTTATAATATTTTACAATAGAAACTTCATTTTTTCATCTACTTATTTAAAAGAAAAATAAAATTTTAGAATACAAATAATAGATTGATGCAAGAGTGATCCTAAAATGAGCTTATGCATCTATAATTATCTTCTCCATAATAAATGTGAAAGTTTAAATACATTTCACTATTTAAAAACTAAAAGAAAGGGTTGAGTATATAGATTTTTTTTTACCAAACCCTTTACGTTTGTAACACTCTCATAATCAAAGAATTAATACATGGCTTGTTATGTATATAATTTTTTAAAATAAGTTTTATATTAAAAAAGGTGTAAAAATAAAATTAAAAAAATGAAATAGAAGGTTGTGGCCTGGTCGCTTGTCTCATTAACCTTGCCGCCGCCCATGTGGCTCCGTTTCCCCTCTGCGTAGGCCACTCCCTTTAAGCTCTTCCCTCAATATTCATATTGATTATACATATACCATTCAACTTGGCATATGTGTGTCTGCTTTGTAAGAGTGTGGGAAGTTCCAAGGGTTAAATTTAACAGCCACTTATGCCTCTTAAACAATTTTTAGGTGACCCTAAATTTCAAATCTTGCCTTTTAAAAATATAAAATAGTATAATTTTTTATACCATAATTAAGATATATAAAAGATTATTTTATATACATTTAACTATTTTTAAAATATATTTGTATGATCTACCTATTAATCTATATAAAAAATATTAGTTATACTTAAAATTTGCAAGTCACATGTGATAGTTATTTTAAATATTTGCAAGTATTTTACGACTAAATCATGAAAAAACGTCTAAATGGCTGTCAAACTTAACCCCTGGTGGAAACCCTAAAACTACATACTTATATTTAATTGCTTATATATCTATCCTCTCATCATTTTTAGGAGAGCATTTAAATGAAAAAGGGACTAGAAATAAATGAGTAAACAAAAAAATTCCTAAGAAAACTCCATAAGCGTGCAACTAACAAGATTAAACCTTGTCTATTAATTTTCTGTGGTTAATCAACCCATAGTGGAGATAGCACTAATATCCTATAAACTTGAGGCAAATCTTTTTCACTTTTAAACATGTGATATTGTTATTGGACATTGAAAAACATTCATGTTTCAAACCCATGTTTTGGAATAAAAGTTACTATGGTAGCACCTTATTACGCTGAAGGCATTCCCCCTATGGGAAAGGGCTTTGCGAACATTCACGGGACTATGTCAAATTTGACAGTTGTTTGTATTTTTTTTAAAGACATTAAATTTGACGGCCTAAATGATGGTTTTGACGGGCGTGGCGACGGTTTAGCTTTTCTCTGCTATTTTTAACAACTTTTCTTTTCCAATTTTGCATGTTGTGGCGGGTTTGCTATTTTTAAGTTTTGTTTTTTAGCTTTTGCATGTAATAGCCTTTAAATACATGCATCCAATGCATTCTTCAACACTGTTGGAAGTAAGATCAAGGTCTCCACAAATTTGTTTTGCTTCATCTACAGCAAGTTCAAAAGCAGAGTTTCAAAATACGGCTGCCTGTATTTAGGTATTTACAATAATTTTGATCTTTATTATTTTAAGCTTATTCCTATTCTGTATCTATTATTTTGCACTGTACATTCCCCAGAAAACTAAATTCAATTTTAGATGCAACAATTCATAATACACAGAAGCTAAATTTCTCTGTAATCTTAACTAACAAAATGCAATTCACTCTATCATAAAATTTATTCATATATCAATTTTGATCATCATCCCTGATATCTTTTTATGGTTTAGAGAGTGAATGGTTTCATAGGTTATAATAATGCCATCCAAAATTCTTTTTGGCCAAAAGATGGTCATTATGATCCTCCAAACTGATGCTCTGCAAATATTTTTTCAGTCTTCTGGCCAAGATTTTTGTAACGCCTTATTAGGTGTTACAAAGTGCAATAGGTGTGAACGAATCAAAGAACTCTACATTTCCCTTTTTAGGGATGAGGGCCAAAAAGATGGCATTCCATGCCTTATGGACAAATTTGCTCCTGCTTCTCCCACTACCTCCCATACATCTTTCCCAACAATATGTAAAAACATTTGGAAAAAACCCATCGAGCCCATAAGCATCATCTCCTCCAAGAGCACACACTGCATGGTGAGTTTCTTCTTCTGTGATTGGTTTCATCGTCTCCACATTGCCTTCTTCAAAAATCAGCTTAGATATATTTTACAAAAGGTCATTTTGATTATGAGACGAGATACAATATAGTTCTCCAAAGAGTAGATCCTGATAGAAGCTAACCCCTAAATCCCTTATTGCTTTCTTTGATATTAATGGATCCTAGAATGTTATAATTTTTTATGGAGCCCAAATTGCCAAGGGCCGCGAACAAAAGATAGCTTAATGGTATACCCTCGAAAGAGTAAATTGGTTTTCTGATTACTCATTTTTTAGAGAAAATTCCTGCGACAAACTTCATGTTGCTTTCGTAGTTTTAAAGAAGTGTCATGGAGGCTTTCCAATAAAGAATCTTGACTCAGAATTAGGAGGTAATGGATGAAGTGCCTCTCCAACACACAAGTGAAAAACCCTTCTGAAGCAAACCATGAACTTTTGGAAGGCCATGAATCCAAAAGTTGGTTACAAAGTAGTTAGGATTTACATGAACATTAGATGGGGTGACCTTAAGTGAATTTGAATTTTTCAACCAACTTTTAAAAAGTAACTTGAAAATAGAAACCAATTAAGCTATCAAAAGTTTTCCAAAAGTGAGTTTAACAATAACATAACTTTATAACAATTTGAAAGTCACTTTAGTAAAAGTACATAAATAAAAACAATGGGTACATGTTGACCCAACTTAAATGACTGAGACACACACATAGACATATTAGTTAAAAAGGGGAAACTTTAATAAAGAAAATTAGGATCAGTGTCTTATCCATTGGGCCAAGAGTTCATCTATCCCGGTTGTACGGGAATGAACTAATTGACTGTGCTCCGCAATCCTCCATATGAAAAGAGAGCTAAGCTTGAAAATTGAGCAGTTCATCAACCTCTCTATTTGAACAACATCCTGGTGTGAGCAATTTTGTCTTTATTCGCATTCGCATTAACAATTACACACAATTCTTTACATGCTGTAAGTACCTTTCCATAGTGAATTCTTCATTTGTTGCGACACCGTAGTCGTTACACCCCCTTGGATTGTCGGAATCCATATCCTCACCTTTTTCCATTGAGAATATTTTCCAAGAGTCGAGATTGCAATTCACTTCCTGGAGTTATGTCTTTTGTCTTTGTCACCATCCCGAAGTGTTGCCATGAAAACGTTCTAACTTTAAGACTGGCCGATGAAGTATCGCGCCCGCTTCTAACTGAGAGTTGATAGGGACACGCTTGAATGATGTGGCCTTGCTTGATGATCCACACAACTGCACTTGTCATTGGTCTTGGTTTGTCGATGAATAGATCCGCCACAATGACCAAGTGAAGACAATTGATGTAAACATGCTTCCCCCATTATCGATCTCTACCAATATTAATGGATTTTCACTCCGAAGAGACCTTTTCCAATAGATACGACCTATACCGCATAATGAGGAAGTCAGAGGTGGTGCATTGGTGCCATCGAGAAGTGCACGCACCATGGAAACGAGACTGAGAGCTCACAAATCGAGGTCGATTCCGCTTCGGAGCCGTTGGAGTTGAATCACCACGTTGTGCAGGTGTCGTAGTGCTCCACACAAGTGATGACCAATTCGGGACTCTATACGAACACTGGGAAGGCTACCGCATGTGAGAGACTACTTCGAAACAAGCGTCAGAAAAATTCTGACTTGCCTTTGGTTGATACGCGATCACGGAACTAGCTTACGTCGAAGTGTCCCAAGTTGGTATTGGTGATGTTCTCATACTTAGAATGGAGCGTCAAGGTGCATAGAATGCCCTGGATCTCATACCGCAACACCGCTTTGTTTGAAGATGACATGATTGTGATAGAACCATGATTCCGGGCTATTACTTCCTTATTTCTAAACTAAACAAATCTCCTCTCAAACTACCTTGGGAAAAATAACAAATCTTGTTCTGAGAAACTCTTACTGGATGAGGGAGTCTATTAAGGTACCAAAAGTTTTTGGATCAAGTTTTTTTTTCAAATCAAATTCTTTAGTGAAATATTAAAGGTCAAAGATGACTCTTCTGAAACTATTAGAAAAATGCATGTGTGAAACTGTGAAAATTCCGTTTGGTTTTAGCCTGGGAAAATTACCAAACGTCACCCTAGTAATCTACAACTTGGAAAGAGAGCACACGAAGGTGGGGAGAATCCAAATAACTAATCCTTTTCTCTTGATGATCATCCTAGTTCAAAATATCAACTCTCAAAGTGAATCCCCTTGACAGGCTGAAAATTGTGCGAGCAACGAAATCAAACAAATTGTGTTTTATTTGGCTCCATGTAAAATATCAAATGATGTGATGCGTATTTGTAACTTGGCAAAGGAGTACACGAAGATGGGGAGAATTCAAAGAAACAAACCGTTCTTCTTGATAATTACTCAGGCCCGAAATATGGATTCTCAAAGTAGGTCTTTTGACAAGCTGAAACTATGTACACAACGAAATTCAAACGAATTGTGTTTTATTTGGGTTCGTGGAAATTATCAAATTAGGTGTTGTGTATTTGAAAATAAGTATAGAAGCACCTTAACATGAGCAAAATTGTGGGAAATGATTGGTTTTTCACGAGAATCACCCTGCTTTGAGATATCAAGCTCCAAAGTTGACTACTTTGTTAGATACAACCCGCAACAACCTTCATTCCACATAATTGTTTTCTTCATTAATTTCATTTTTTTGTGTTGATATATATCTTGTTTGATATTTTGTCAAACGGTTCACATGATTTCTCTTTATGCATAGTCCTCCTCTTCTAGCAATTGGGTGGATTTTATTTTGGATAAGTGCGTATAGTTATTTCCTTCTTGACGTGAACTATTGCTTCCTTTCACCTTTGTGTATAGATGTTGATGTGTTGGACTACCTTCCTTTAGTAATGCATGGCCTTTCAGCCTGTTGTTCACCTCTTGCGTGGCCTGATTTTGGACGACTATGAGCTATTTTTGCCTCCTCCCACTCGTGGGTGCGCTTGGATTGCTTGGTAAATGTGTGATCCTGTGGCTTTCCTCTCACATGGCATTTTGACTCCCTTGTGGATGTGTTGGAATTTGAATGCATGAGAGTTGTGTTGAACTTTTTTATTCTCTCAAAATTGTGTGAGCTGCTTTATTTACAATGCTTATACAGTTGTGTGGTATTTTGTTTCTTTCCTTTTACACATGCCTTCCCAAGTAGATACGTGACCTACCTACTCTGAATGTGTTGACAACTTTCTAAGTAAAGGCATGAATTTCCTTCTCCCTGGAAACATGTATTAGCTTTGAACCTGCAAATGTGTATATGTCTATTTCTACCCAAAACGTTGACAATAGTCTGTTATTCACCACTGCGTGGTCTTTTGCTTATGCATGGGCAAATTTTCTTGTGTAAACGTGGACTCTCCTTCTGGAAATGCTTGTGGATCTTCTTCTTTGGAAACGTGGATTCCTTCCTTTCCCTTGCGTTGCCTATTGGCTTCTGCCCAACGCGTGGGAGTGTTGCATGCATAGGAATTTATTACCTTGAGAAACCTCTTCTTTTCCAACGCGTTTGGATGCCCTTTTTTATAATATTATATTTGGCCAATGCATGGAGTATTATCTCCTTGTGGTTGCATGGTATTTTGGGCAATCCTCCTTCAATAGTTGCCTAAAATTCCTTTGGCATGGATTTTAGTTGCTTTTTAAATGCACAATCCTTCTGCCAAAGTAAATGCGTAGAAACAATTGCTGGCTCTTGGACTATGCAGTGGGCTTCTGAGTTATCTGTGAGGAATGTGCTATGAATCTTTAGAAAAATATTTCTTGGAAAACGTTTCCACATAGAGGAAATAATAAGAAGTTGGAAATAAAGAGCTTCAAAGCTTCTTCATTACTTTTGCACGACTTTTTCCACATATTTTAACAGAAGAAAATAATGAGGATTCAAGAAGCTTTCTCGTAACTATTTCTTCTTTCGTCCCGTTGAAATAACCAATTTCCTCTTTCTCTGGGTAGTGGGCATTAATTGCTAGGGGAATATGGGAAAGAAGTTAACAATTTGCCCGTGACAATGGCAAAGGCGGATGGAAATTCCCATCCATTTCCCCACACGGGAAAATGGGAGATATTTTTTTCCATTTTGACATCCAATTGGGTTGGCAATCAACAAGAGAATTTCCAACAAGCAGGGGAAAATCGAAACTTTTCCAAGAAAGGGAAAATCAGGAGCGGAAAGCCAACTTTTCATTCCCGGCAATTGGAGGTAGAATTTTAATTGCCCACGACAATGGGGAAGCAAGAAAAGTTCTTCCATATTTTCCGATCAACTTTAATGAAGATTAAATTAATATTTATTAATTAAAACCCTAAAATTTAATAAAATTAATTTTATTAAATAAAAGGGTACAAAATTAATTAAATATTAGTTAATTAATTTTAAACACGGTTTTCAACATGGTGGGAGATTTTCTTACCTTAAATGGATGAAAAGAAAGCTAAAATGATCAGAAGAATAAAATGATCGCGACGAAGGTGATAAATCACAAGAAATGACACTTCAGAATGTTTTTGTAATTTTTACATTGTAATTTTGCGAAGTCAAAATTAGCTGATAACAACTAACTCTAATTGGGGACAAGGACTTCACGGACGTAGCAATAGACCTAGGCCCAAAATTATTTAATGAACCTAATCCCAAAAAGATGATGCACAAAAATGGGATGACAAAAGAGAGGAAACTAAAGAACATGAAATGAAAACAAACAAAACCCTAATCACATATGTACATACAGGGGACAACCTGTTTTCAATTTTGATAGTGTTTGAGATATTGCTAGTTGTAGGGCAGAGGCAAATGAGTTCCATCAGGATATGCCAAGTAATATTTTCTATCTCCACATAAATTCTTGACTTTGAAAGGACCTAGCCATAGAGAATCAAACTTCCCATGTTTTCCTTTTGGTTCACGCCTTTTGTCCCATAGAAGAACTAGGTCATTGATTTGAAATGGTCTCTCCTTAGTTTTTCTGTCGAACATTTTTTTTTACCTTTGATTGGTGTTCCTTGATTCTATTCGCTACTTGAATTCTTTGTTCTTCAAGCTTGCTTAGTAACATGATACTTTTATCCAACGCATTGGCGAAGCATTCATAGTCAATTGCTTGAGCCAATCGTAATGTGGTAACTCCAATGTAATGGGAATTTGAGCATCGGTTCCATACAAGATTTGGAATGGAGACATTCCAATTTCTCTTTTGGGAGTCATGTGGTCAGCCCACAATGCATCATATAACTTCTTGTGCCAAGTTCTTTGATTTTCTTCGACTAATTTACGCACGATAGTAATGATGTTTTTGTTACTAGATTCTGCTTGACCATTTCCTTGAGGGTAGTAATTTGATGAATGAGATAAATATATCCCATACCCATAACAAAAACCTATCATCTTTGGAAAAGAGCAATTGGTGGCATTGTCCCTCACAATCTTTTGTGGAATTCCGTAATGAACCAATATATTCTCTTTGATGAAGTCACAGATTACCGCAGTAGATGTTTGTTTCACTGGAATAACTTCTACCCATTTCAAAAATTAGTCAGTTTCCATGAGCACGTGACTATGACCAGCACTAAAATTTGGGTTCAATACCCCAATGAAATCCAACTCCCATTGTTGAAAGGGTTCTTCAACGAAAACTGACTTTAAAGGCAAAACTGCCAATTTAGGTCTTCAAACAAATTACTAATAAGCTTCACATTAGATAGCCATTTTTGAGCATCGAAAAACATAGTGGGTCAGTAATAATGTGCTCACACAATCTTATGAGTTGTTATTGGTCCAGAGAAATGACCACTGCAAGCATGATTGTGAAAAACTTCAAGCAACCTGGGTTGTTGTTCCTTATCAACACATCTGAGGAACATGCTATCAATACCTTTCTTGAACAAAGTGTTGTCCCAGATGATGTACCTGGAAGCTCTTAATTTGATAGCTCTGTTTTCCTTAGCTGTTAGATTCTTAGCACATTTGCCATATGTGAGAAAGTAAGCTATATCAGAATACCATTCATCTGTGGTACTGACGAAAACTACCAGTGGTAAGCTTTATTCAATTGGTTCTTTCTCCTAGTCATCTTGTGGTGTGTTCTCTACGATGAGTTGGCAGAGTCCTCTTCCTCAAGCTAACTTGGTAGGCTTGATGTCCAAGTCATATTCTTGGATCTTGGAGACCCAATTGCCTCTTTTACATCTTGGTTCCTACTGTGTCAACATTGATTTAACTGCAGTGTTTGGAACTAAGACTTTGGTGTGAGAATTTAATACATAGTATTTTAAATGTTACAAGGCTCTAACCACCGCATACACATGATTCTCAAGGGGAGTGTAATTCATTTCATGTTTCTTGAATCCGAAACTCGTGAATGCAATAGGAGATTCAATTCCCTCTTGATTGTGTTGAGTCAATATGGCAGAGATCGTGTGTGGGGAAGCATAACAAAAGATTATGAAATCCTTTTTAAAATCGGGACACACTAATGTAGGAGTTTTTGGAATAGCATCCTTGATTTATTCAAATGCTCTCCTACCTTCCTTCAACCATTTGAAGGATTCTTTTCCTTTCATCATCTCAACAATTTCATTGGTTAGCTCGGCAAAATCCGGCATGAACCTTCTAAAAAATTTCACCTTCCCAAAGAATGAGTGAACTCCAGGCTTACTTGTAGGTAAGGAAAGATTCTTGATTGCTTGAATGAGCTCAAGATCAATCTCATTTCCTTTTTCAGAAATAATATGACCTAGGAGTTTCCCTTCCATAACTCTAAAAACAGACTTCTTTGGATTCAGGGAGATTCTATGAAGCCTGCATTTTTGCAATATTTTATCCAAATCTCTTAGATGATCTTCTCGCTTCTTTGAGAAAACTGTCAAGTCATCTAGGTATATCATGATGATATTGTCTTTATAATATGAAAATTTCATGTCCATAGCCCTTTGAAAGGTTGCGCCGACATTGATCAAACAAAAATGCATTCTTCTATACACAAACGTACCCTAGGGGGTGGTGAACGTGGTTTTATGTTGGTATTCTCTAGCCACTTAAATATGATTATAACTAGAGAAACCGTCTAGCATGGATAACATTTCTGATCCAGTTACTACCTGCATAATATGGTCGATGACTAGTAGTGGATATTTATCCTTCAAGGATGCTTGATTAAGATTGTGGAAATCCACACAAATTCTAATTTCTCCATTTTTCTTATGAACAGGGACAATATTAGCTATCCAGGTTGAATGTCGAATAGGAAACACTATTTGTGTGTCTAACATCTTTTAAACCTCATGGAATAGTGTCCCTGCTATCTTGGGATTATATTGTCTTTGCTTCTTCCTGAATGGAGTTGCACTAGGTTTCAAGGGTATGACATGCTCAATTTCCCTAGGTTGGAAAGACTTCAAGTCTTCATATGAGTAAGCCAAGATGTATGAATCTTTGGTAAGGAGGTTTAAAAATTTCTTGCGCTCCTCAGTTGAGCAACACTTTCCAATATTGACTAGGTGAGCTTCGTTCTTGGTACCAATGTCAACTTTCTCATAGTCAGTAGAATTCGCAGGTCCTTCCTATTATTTATATTTGATAAACCTATCATACTCATCAAAAATTTCTTCAAGTGAAACCAATCCTTTTGGAATTTTATTTCCTTTAAGATGAATGATGCCATTTCCAGGATCTTTGCTCTCAACTCCTTCTTGAATGGGTGAGGGCATCGATTCGCGAAATGTAGAATCACTTCCTTCAAATTAAAACAATTCATAATTATCCCTCTTTTCTAAGAGGATAATAATTTGTTGATCATCATTGAAGACTTGGCAATTCTTTGCATTGTCAGGAACACTTGGCCTAAAAACCATTTTAATGGTGTATTTTTCTTGATCAAACTTTGAATGAGGGATCATCAATGAAGCTAAGACTGCTAGAGAATATCCTTTGCCATTATTTTCACGAGGGATGGATTCTATGGAAAAAAACATCAAAGGTTTCTATCATGTCCCAGAATTTATTTCTGTAATGTCTCAAACAATCATTCTCTACCTGTAACTGATTTTTTACTTATTTCACGATCAACTCTGCATCTCCAAAGAATTTCAAATTTTTGATTCCTTTCTCTTATGTAACTTGGAGGCCAAGGATGAATGCCTCATATTCTGTAGTGTTGTTAGTATTTGAAAATTGGAGTTTGTAATAAAAAGTAAATATTTTACCATTCGAAGATGTAAACAACATTCCTGCGCTAGAAGCTATTGAGCAACAACTTCCATCGAACTCAAGAGTCCAGATCTCATTGGGATCTTGGAAAGTGACCTCAGGTGCATGAACCTTTGTAGTCATTATATAATTACCCATACTTGAGTTTTGAAACAAGACATGTGCACGAGGATCTATGGTTTTTGTTACCATGAACTTTGCACGAGTCTCCGGCATTAGTTTCTTCATTTCTCCATTGATAGGGATCATAACATGAGACCAATCCATTGAATCTCACTACCTATATCTCTACAAAATTTCCTGCTTAAGAACATAGCATATGAAGTGTGAATGTCCGCAACTAGAATCTTTACCTTGACTCGCTTTTGAGGAAATTGAGCTAAATCCATTTGAGTGTCTTTAATCTGTCCAATCAGAGGAACTTGTCTTGTCTCCATGGAGTAATAAGATCCGAATGTTCTCGTACAATTCAACCCAAGAGCATGTGCTACTTTTGCAGGCATCACATTATCTGAGGCTCCAAAACCTATAATGCAATTACTTAATTTACATCTATTGATTAGAAAGGACATAAAGAAAGGTTCAACCTTTTCATTTGAAGGTGTAGTGGCCACCACAATATTTTGAGTCTTCTTGTCTTTGGGAGTTTTTAGAATTCCTTTAGAGGAATGAACAATAGAGTTTCCTTTGATAAACTAGACCAATTTATTGAGTTGATCCTTATTAGACTTCAAGTACTCTACTTGTGATATGGAATTTTTTTTTTATTGACATTATCAATAATATCGAATTTGGGAAAAATGACCATACTGGACGTTTGAGATACTAGTTCTTTCAAACTTGATGATGTCTCACTTTTGATATTTGCTTTGGGATTGGTTAATACTTATGTGGAAGAGGAAGATTTCTTTGTAGCTTATTTATCAACTGGTTGACTTGACAAAGGTCCTACTTTCTTTAAGATAGATTTGACCTTGGAAACGTCAGTCATCTTGGAATATTTAGGAATCTCAGTTGTTTTAGATTCTTTGGAAGTTTGCTTAGTTTTAGATTCTTTAGGAACTTCCCTGGAGCTCTTTTTATCTTCCACCTTAGTGATACTCTGCTCCTTTTTCTGAGAACATGTGAAGACCACGAAGGATTGACTATTCGTATCTTCTACAATTTCTTCATATTTGTCTTCTTCTTCTAAACGGTACTTGAAGAAATGATTATTACTTTCTTTAGGATCTAAAAACTTCAAGTTCAGATGTTCCAGAATTTGGCTCTTCTTCGTCAACCTCAACAACCTCAACTTCATCATCACTTTCTTCAAGGAAATCACACTTTGAGTTAGCTGTGGGAGCTGCTTCAATAGCAAGCCTTGTTAGAGTGCCTGCAATTCTGGCTTGGTTAGGAATGTAAAATTTTCTTGGGATGCCTTTGTAAGTAACAAGTTTACTACTTTGAGCAACTTTCTTTTTCAAAGCTAGCACATCATTATCCAACTTAGTAAGTATGGTCTCAGAAGTATTGGGGATTTCTTGACTCTCTCCCTTGAGGGAATTTTTCTTAAATTTTCCCACCATGATTAAGTCATCCTCAATTTCTATGGCCAAGGATTGAGCAAGTTCCAAAGTAGCCACTCTAGTCCTTATCAGATGATAGCACACTTTTGGTTGTTGTGCATTAATAAAAAAAATTGTCCATTAGGGTTTGGGCGAATCCCGTCAGGAATTTTGTTTACCATTTTTTTCAACCTAGCCACAAAATTCCTCATGGGTTATGTTGGCTCTTTCTTTTCCTGAGATAGTTAGGAAAGAAGGGCATTTTCATCTTCTGCCATTTTGAAATGGTCTTCAAACTTACTCTTCATATTATCCCATTTTGTAATGCATCCATTTGGGAGATGATGAAACCAATCCATGACAATGTCATGTAATGTTTCAATGAAGAGGAGAACAACAACATCTTCATAATCTACTGACAAAACTGCACATGCAGAAAAGAAGGCGGAAATGTGGTCATCAGGTGAAGTCTTCCCATCTCCATTGAACTTGGGAAGAATCTTCATTGATCCTCGTGGGAGGTCATGTTGAGTTGGTAAGGTTAATGGGCCTATGAAATTTCCCCATGGTACGTTCTGAGCCATCTTGGGAAATATTTTATACGAAGGTAAAACAACGTGAGAAATAACAAGCGCTTAAATGGTAGTTATTCCTCCCTTACTTGCTCTTTCTGGACTTGATGTAAGGCTTACAAATCTACGCATATTTTTACCCTTTGGAGGAGATAACTTGAAACCAAAATTTCCTTGAAAATAAAAAACAAGATCCGATTGACCTTTAGCTTTTTCTCCTTGTGGAAACCTCCTTCCTTCTAGTTTGAAATCGTTACTGTGAAGGGATTATTGGCACATTCTGATCAGCTCTATCCTTTTCTCTTTGCTCTCTTTCTTGATCTATTTGCACCCAAATGAATCTAACAACTCTCACAGTTTGATTTTCTTCATTATCCAATACTGATGTGGTGAGATGAAAATGATAGTAGTTCGTGCACTTTTCCTAAATAGCTTTCCTCAAATATGATGATATGTCTTCTTGAGTATCTACAAAAAGAAGATTTGATTGTAAGATATGTGAGTTACTTGTAATAGTCATACATATTATTGCCTTGGTGGAAGAGGACATCATCGGTGAACAACGATCAACACATGTCTAGGAGGTCTTCTAGCCACAAGTGTGGGTGCTCTTCTTCTAAGGTCTTCAATGTAGATTTCTATGTCAATGGCTCTATCAATAGCCACAAATTACTGCAAGCTTTCAAAGTTTTCCCAAGCTACTATCTGAAGGTTGGCAACTATGTTTCCTTGAAAATATTCATTGGGCATAAGATTCAGTTGAAGAACTAGAGATTATGAAGAGGGGATAGTCATAAATGTTTAACCAAACACTAGTTAATGATTTGTGAATCCCCAATAGAGTTATAAAAAATTGTTAGCATATGGATTTATAAGTATGCAAATGACATGCAACAGTTAGCGGAAAAAATCCCTCCTCAATGAAGGTGAGGTCACCTTTATTGAAAACTAAAACTCTATTTACATCTATACATTCAAAATTGTATGTGGGAGGTTTTTTGGAACATCAAATGGAAATAATGTGAATGAGGGAGATGAAATGGAATGAAGGAAAGAAATGGAAAGGAATGAATGGAAGGAACATGCAATAGTTAGGTAAAAGAAGAGCCTAATATCGCATAGAGGAGAACAATGAATAACTAACTCAAATAAAGTAGAGTTTGAATCAGCTAAACAAGAATAAGTAAAAGGGAACACACATGAGTAAGTAAATATCAGAGCTTGATCACTGTGAACAAGAACAACATATTAATAGCATTGAAAATAAGATCAAAGACAATATTCACATGCAAGATTTAAACACTAACATCTAATGAACATAAGAACATCAAATGCTACAAGAGATAATGAATGGGACACAAAGTTCATATTTCATTAACTCCAAAATGTCTTCACAAAAGAACACAAAGTTTATTTCTTAAAACAAAGCTTGCACACAAAAGTATTTTCTTCTCCTCTCTCAAATTCACCCTTACAAATGAGCCCCTAACTTCCTTTTATAACCCAAAAGTTGGTTACAAAGTAGTTAGGGTTTACATGAACATTAAATAGGGCACCTTAAGTGACTTTGAACTTTTTCAACTAACTTTTAAAAAGTAACTTATAAAATAGAAACCAGGATTAAGATATAAAGGGAAAAATGTTGACCCCAAAAGTGAGTTTAACAATAGACATCACTTTATAACAATTTCAAGAAAGTCAGTTCTTTTAGGAAAAGTACATCTTGGTCAAATAAAAGAAATGGGTACATGTGGACCCCACTTAAATAACTGGGACACACACATAAACATCCTAGTCAACAACGTGTCACCTAGATCAAGACACCTAGGATCAATGCCTTATCTATTGGGCCAAGATTCTACCTATCCCGGTCGTAGCATTGGAATGAAATCATTGACTGTGCTCTACAATCCTCCAGATGACAAGAGAGATGAGCTTAAAATTGAGCAATTCATCCACCACCTAATGTTTGAATCCAACATCCACTAAGAATATCTTGTGAGATTATAATTTTGTCTTTAGATTGTATTTGCATTCATCTTTGGCACATCTCTAATTGTTTCCATTCTTATCCACTTATGATCATCAAATTCAAGCACGCTCCAATCTCTTTAAGAGTCAAGATTGAGTGGTCTTTGTCACCATGAAGTATCGCACCTACTACTAACTAAGAGCTGATAGGGACATGCTTGAATGATGAGAAATTTCTTGATGATCCACACAACCACACTTTTCAATTGGTCTTGGTTTGTTGATGAATAGATCCGCCACATTGATCAAGTGAAGACAATTGATGTAAACATGCTTCTCCCATTATTGATGTCTACCGATAACAATGAATTTTCACTCCAAAGAGACCTCTGCCAATAGCTACGACCTATACCACATAATGAGGAAGTCAAAGGTGACCCATTGGTATCATCAAGAAGCGCTTGCATCATGGAAATGAGATTGAGAGCTCACAAATTGAGGTCGCTTCCGCTTTTGAGCCGTTGGAGTTAAATCGCCACGTTGTGCAGGTGTGGTAGTGCTCCGCGCAAGTGATGACAAATTTGGGACTCTATACAGACACTGAGAAGGATACCACACGTGAGAGACTGCTTCGGAACAAGCGCTGGAAATTTTTTGACTCGCCTTTGGTTGATACACGATCATGGAATTGGGTTACATCGACATGTCCCAAGTTGGTATTGATGATGTTCTCATACTTTGAATGAAGCGTCGAGGTGGGGTGAATGCCCTTGAACCCATACCGCAACACCAATTTTTTTGAATATAACATGATTGTGATGGAAACATGATTTCGGGCTATTACTTCCTTATTTAAAAACTAAACAAAATGCCTCTGAAATTGCCCTGGGAAAAATAACAAATGTTGTTTTGAGAAGCTCTTACTGGATGAGGGCATCTATTAAGGTACCAAACTTTTTTGGATCAGTGATTTTTTATTCCAAAGCAAATTCTTCAGTGAAATATTAAAGGTCAAAGATGACTCTTCTGAAACTATTAGGAAAATGGAGGTGTGAAACTGCGAAAAATTCCATTTGGTTTTAGCCTCGGAAAATTACCAAACGTCACGCTAGGAATCTACAACTTAGTAAGGGAGCACATGAAGGTGGGGAGAATCCAAAGAACCAATCCTTTTCTCTTTACAATTATCCGAGTTAAAAATATTAACTCTCAAAGTTAGTCCCCTTGACATGCTGAAAACTGCGCACACAACGAAATCAAACAAACTGTGTTTTATTAGGCTCCATGTAAAATATCAAATGAGGTGATGTGTATTTGTAACTTGGAAAAGGAGTACATGAAGATGTGGAGAATTCAAAGAAACAAACCGTTCTTCTCGATAATTACTCAGGCCTGAAATATGGATTCTCAAAGTAGGCCTTCTGACAAGCTGAAACTTTGTGACAGCAATGAAATTCAAACGAACTGCATTTTATTTGGGTTCATGAAAAATATCAAATGAGGTGTTGTGATTTAATAATATGAGTATAGAAGCACCTTAACATGAGTAAAAATTGTGGGAAATGATTGGTTTTTCACAAGAATCGCCCTACTTCAAGATATCAAGCTCCAAAGTTGACTACTTTGACAAATACAACCCACAGCAATCTTCGTTCCGCATCTATTGTTTTCTTCATTAATTTCATTAATTTCTAGTTGATATATATCTTGTTTGATATTTTTTCAAATGGTTCACGTGATTTCTCTTCACGCACAATCCTCCTCTTCTTGTAATTGGGTGGCTTTTGTTTTGGATAAGTGCGTATAGTTATTTCCTTTGTGAACTTTGCTGGTCCTTTCTACCTTTTTCCAAATGCTGATGTGTTGGACTTCCTTCCTTTAGTAATGTGTGGCCTTTCAGGCTGTTGTTCACCTCTTGCGTGGCTTGTTTTTGGACATCTATGAGTTATTTTTTCTTCTTCCCACTCGTGGACGCGCTTGGATTGCCTGGTAAATGCGTGAGCCTATGGTTTTCTTCTCACATGGCCTTTTGAATCCCTCATGGATGTGTTGGAATCAGAATGTGTGGGAGTTGTGTTGAGCTTGTGTTTCTCTCAAACGTGGATGGATCTTCTTTTTTACCTTGGCTTATAATGTGTGGTATTTTGTTTCTTTTCTTTCACACATGCCTATGAAGTAGATACGTGGCCTCCTTTTATTTTTCTTGGCATAAGTAAAGGCATTTTCCTTCTCCCTGCACATGGATTAGCTATGAGTCTGCAAATGTGTATTGTCTATTCTTTCCAAAATTTTCAACGGTATTGTTACTTCACCTCTGCGTGGTCTTGTTGAATTATGCATGAGCAAATTTTTTTTAAATGTGGACTTCACCTAGGAAATTTGTGTAGACTTCTTCTTTGGCAATGTGGCTTCCTTCCTTTCCCTTGCGTTGACTATCTGGCTTCTTCCCAACGTGTGGGAGTGTTACATGCATATTAATTTATTGAGCCTTGAGAAACCTCTTCTTTTCCAACGCTGCCAATTTTTTAAATATTATATTTGGCCAATGCGTAGAGGACTATCTCCTTCTGGTTGCATGGTATTTTGGGCAATCTTCCTTCTTCAATAGCTGACTAAACTTCCTTTGGCGTGGGTTTTAGTTGCTTTGTAAATGCGTGATTGTTCTACCAAGGTAAATGCGTAGAAACAATTTTTGCCTCTTGGACTATGGTGTGGGCTTTTGAGTTGTCTATGAGGAGTGTGCTATGAATCTTTGGAGAAATATTTCTCAGAAAATGTTTCTACATGGGGAAATAATAAGAAGTTGGAAATAAAGAGCTTCAAAGTTTCTTTATTACTTTCACATGACTTTTTCCATGGATTTTAACGGAAGAAAGTTACGAGGATTCAAAAAAACCTTCTTGTAACCATTTTTTCTTTTGTCCCATTGAAATAAACAATTTCCTCTTTCTCCAGGTAGTGGGCATTACTTTCCTGGGGAATATGGGAAGAAGTTAACCATTTTCCCATGACAATGGCAAAGCCGAATGACAATTCCCATCTATTTCCCCACATGGGAAAATGGGAGATATTTTTCCGTGATTGGGATGGCAACTAGCAAGAGAATTTCCAACAAGCGGGGGAAAATGGAAACTTTTCCAAGAAAGGGAAAATCGGGAGTGAAAAGGCAACTTGGCATTCCTGGCAATTGGAAGGCAAAAGTTTAATTGCCCATGGTAATGGGAAGCGAGAAAAGTTCTTCCAAATTTTTCGATCAATTTTAATAAAGTTTAAATTAATATTTATGAATTAAAAACCCTAAAATTTAATAAAATTAATTTTTATTAAATAAAAGGGTGAGAAATTAATTAAATATTAATTAATTAATTTTAAACACGGTTTGCAACATGGTGGGAGAAGTTCTTACTCGAAATGGATGAAACGAAAGCCAAAACGATCGGAATAATAAAATGATCGCGATGAAGGTGATAAATCACGATAAATGACACTTCGGATTTTTTTGAAATTTTTACGTTGTAATTATGCGAAGTTAAAATTAGCTGATAACAGAATCACAGCTGCCATAGTAGGACTATGTTAGATCTTGTGAAGTAGTTCTCTGAGTTGGAACGAAAGAAACCCACCCCTAGCTATGTTTCATGCTCCTTGTACTTTTGTTCGCTTATGTGTCTATTTGTATGTGTTTTTCTTAAAGATGTTGTTGGTAAATATTTAATATAATATAAGTATTTAGCTTTACAAAAAGATGAAGCATGTTTATCATATTGGAAAAATGCAATTATATGTATTACTTTTATACTCTGACAATTGTTCTAATCTTTAGAAGAACAAATTAACTTCCACTTTAAATTAATATATGGACGGGTTGGTAATTTTCATTGGTTGAATTTTTTGTCATTGCATAAAAAATATATCACCATTAATTCTTTTATAGTAGACAACCTTAAGTTACACTTTCATGTCTTATATATGATCAAATTTCAACAATAACATAATAGTGTTATGGCCATGTATTGTTGCAATAGATTGGAATTGTTTTTTATTGGGTGTTTTATTTCAACCTCTATGGTCAGGTATTGTTGCAATACATTAGGCCTTTGGGATAAACATTGGTACTTTTTTAATTAGTATTTTAGATTACATGTTATTTATTGAGGTTTTTTGAGGTTTACAAAGCCTGGATCTCAAATCCTTGTTCGTATATAGGGATTAGTTAATGCTAAATGATGTGACACAGGCCTTTCAGGTTTTCCACGTCACATCTTATGGCTGAAATATAAATTTTCCCAATCATAGTTAGGTGGATGAGAATATAGCTAGCTACTTGTCTTCATTTTTTATCATATTGGTATAGAAATTGGATCGATCTACGGATAGTTGTTCATTCAATTTGTCATTTATGATTCTTAAAATTCTACCTTGCAAATGTTTAGCTTCTAATATTATTCTAATATTCATTTATAAATGACAATCTGATTTACAATTCCATACTAGTCTTTGGGATGTAGCAATGTTATCTAAGAAGTATTATTGTGTCTTACTTATAAAAGTATTATTATTATTCCCTTAACTTTCCTTTCAACACAAATAAATCTGTCATTTTATCTTGTTGAAATGTTTTCATAAATCTTAGTACTCTAAAATTGCATTCTATAAATTATAGAGACTTATTTTTCAAATGAATTGGTTGGTTGATAAATGATTATGTATGAAGGTTATAAGCACTTAATTTCTCTTTTTATTGTTTATGACAACTCTTTAACTTCTTCTTTTGCTTTTTAGCAGGATATTTGTGATTCTCTTTCTCTTGCGGTAAAGAAGAGAATGTTGTCTCTAAACGAACTTCAAGTGGGTTTTAATATGGATTGAAGTATTTATTCATTTGTTCTGTTTATTGAATGTTGTAGACTAAAAAATAATTGTAGAGTGCTTTCATGTTATTTGCTTTTGATTTTTCTAGTTATATTTATAGTTGGATCCAATCCTTTTTCCGAAGTGACATGTGGGGTCATGTGCCTTCGTCAATGAAAAGATTCATTATGTGTTGAGGGGATCTTTCCCCAATGAGGCCATTTCGAAGTGTCCCATGTTGGACGTTAGACTGATCAATGAAAAGGATTTTAATGTTGGCCATCATACTTAAGAATATCTTCTTAGACTAACACACTTCTTTTCCCTCTCCAGTTTAATATGATGCAAACTAGAAACACAAATCCTTTGCCAACAACTGGCTTGACATTAACCACACCTTGCTTGCAAAGGGAGGAAGATTTTAAATGTCTTCAATGTGTTTTTAATGTTTTTCATTGTATGCAACCGAAACCACCTAAACCAGTGATAGACAAAATGATCAAAAATCGCCTCCACCTGTTACCTTGACATCCCCAATTTTCTCTCCAAATTATGAACAATTGGAAAACATTCACAAGGATTATGCTTGATTTATGATTCTAATGAAGATGCACTGAAATATGAACCACACCAAAAATTGAGGAGAATGGGAATACCAATCGAGACATCTACAATTGGAAAACAATACAAGAAACATGTAAAGAAAATTGCACAAGAAAAAAGAAAGAAATTTGATTTAAAAAAAGTGCTTGTAGTGGTTTGTTTATAAGTGTTTTTGAAACAAATTGTAACTCGTTCGAAATAATCCCATGTATGTATTGTGGCAGTATATATCGGATAGAGAAACAATCTTTTTAAAATACGTGTTCAATTTTTTATAAACCAACAAATATGCATTCCTAATTTCTTTATCATTGTATCTCCATACAAATACCTATAGTTTACTTACTTCAAGTGTACATATTGTTCTTATTGTTTTCCATTCTATTTGCTTAGCATAATAGTCTATAATTCATTCCAAATAAATGCATATATATATTGTGGTAGAACATATGTAACACAAAATATCAACATGCATGTTCAATTGTTCCTTTTTACAATTGCACGCTTCTTTATGTAAACCAACAACAACACATTTGTAATGTGTTCTTCATTATATATGCAAAAACAACCCTTAGCGAATATCACAGTCCAAGGGGAGATGGCTCCATGTTTGGGTTTGATTTTTTGGACCAGGAAGGAGGGGAAATCTACATCACATGTTTCAATGAGGCCACTGAAGCATTCTACAAGAAAGTTGAAAATGGGAAGCTATATACAATTTCCAATGGGAGGATTGCTGATGCAAAGCTATGTTACAACCATTTGAAAAATGCTTTGGAGATTTTCCTGCAAGCATTCTCAACCATAAATCCACTCATAGAAAATGAGGATATAATACCTTCCCATCACTTTCACTTCACCAAAATCAAAGACATACCTGCAACTGTTATCGGTTCTACAATTGATTTGATTGGCATTGTTCTTGCGATTTCACCATGCTCAAAAATTTGTATGCATGACAATTCTAAAACAAAGAGAAGAACTCTACAATTAAAGGACATATCGGGATTCAATGTAACTGTATCATTGTGGGGATAATAGTTAGATGAGATAAGGAAAGAACTTGAAGACATGCTTTCTATACCACCTCTTCCGGTCCTTGCCTTGAAAGTTTCTCACGTCTCCAGTTTCAATGGGAGCTCAATTGAAACCGTTTCAAGTATCAAATTTTAAGTCAACCCTCTAATTTCATAATCCAATACACTTCATGGCTGGGTTGACTATGATGAATAATCCCTTCCGACACCCTTTATCACAAGTAAATTTATGGTCCCTCCAAAAATCTTGACCTCTGTAACAATGATTTCATTGGTCCTACAGATGGGGAACACTGAGAGAAATGAATGGGCCATGGTTACTGTAGAAATCACAAATATCAACATGGAAAAATTTGTTTACAAGGCATTTCCTATTCAGAATGGTGAAAAACTATGCAGGAAAAATGTGAGAGAGACTAGTAATGGTTCATGGTTATGTTCGAGTTGCAACATACAAGTTAAGAGCTATGATTATAGATATGCACTCAAGATCATTCAAAAGGACCCAACAGGAGAAATCCAACCGGTTACCACTTTTGATGAGATAGTTGAGTCAATCATGGGTGTTTTAGCTAGCGGCATCCACCTATTGTCTATAGACGAAGATGAAACTAGTGAAATAACAAGCAATGTCATCGGCAACGAATACTACTTCACACTTTCCCTAAAAAAGGAGATACACTATGGAAACAATAGATTGAAATGTGTCATCCTCAATTCAAGGAAAGTGGATAACAATGCAACTCCTCTGTAACCTTCTTTACGTAAATAATTCAAACGCACCCGTCTCTTCAAACTTTAACCCCTCACCCATCCCATTCTATACTTTTAACTATCACCGCTATGTTAGTTATTTCATATCTATGTTTACTTTTTTCCGCTGCTTTAAAAAAAAACTCTTATATATTTCCTTATACTATTGTCTCCTACTACTATGTGGATTGTAAGTACTTTTAAGAAAATAAATGAATATTACTTGCACTTTTATTATTTATATATTTACATCCTTGTATACTATTAGAATGTACTATATCTTTCCATATAACTAATATTATTTTCCTTAAACCAAAAAATGTAATTTTTTATCCTCGAATTGTTACCTCTTACGAGTAGTTCCCATTGGAACTCCACATGCATTTTAATGATATATAGTTTATTTATTTTAAAATACTATTCCCTCGTACTATTATGTGGATTGAAAGTACTTTTAAGAAAATAAATGAAAATTACTTGCACTTTTGTTATGTACGTATTTGCATCCTTGTATACTATTGGAACGTATTATATCTTTCCATATAACTAATATTCTTTTCCTTAAGCAACAAATGCATTTTTTATCCTCAAAATTTTACCTCTTACACATAGTTCCCGTTAGAACTCCACATGCATTACAATTGTATATAGTTTATTGGATAAAGTTTTTTTGTATGTCAACAAACAATGCATCATTCCTTACTGACTGACACTGTTTTTTCCAATAGGTGGTAATCCATAGGCATGTGACTTCGCAATCATGTCAACTCCTACAAAATGAGCCTAACGGAGAGAGAATTACACAAAAAATAAAGTTCACATAAATGCTAAGTAGTGACGTCGTCACCTAGAGTATAGAACGACGACAATATCTAATATCCATCAACTTACATCGACCAAAATCCTACCATTCCCTGACATTCCCAACTTGCCATGAAACATAACTACTATAGGATTATTAACCAACATTCCATGAGTAGCTTGTATGGAAACGGTTTTGTACGAGCATACCAATTCCATCCGTATGAATGCATCTTTGCTAAATACTGCCACATCTCCCCATTTGCTTGGGATGCCACATGAACCTATCTCAAGTACCGACCTTACTTTGGTTCCTCACACATGTACAACCAGTTCCTCCTCTCCTTCTAACTGATTTCCACCTTGCAATCCACAATCGACCCAAACAGAACACCCAACCCCTTCCCATACATAGATATTTCCCATATTCCTGCCTTCGTCGTAGACTATTGAAGCCCAACACCGATTTTGCAAAAGATTAGATTTTTTGGTGAACATCCAAACTTTCTCAATCTGTTTGGAAAATTACCCTAAAATTAAAACAATATTCTTTGAAGGTTTTCCTTCCTGTAACAAATGCAAAAATTTAAAACACGGTCACTACTTCTCTTCATGGAACAACATGGACCCTGAAAGATAGCCTACCATTCTTGCGTCTTTAACCCAAATCTAGGATATGCTTATCGCACGAGTCAATCCATTCCTGCAAGTCACCCAAGTACGTGGAGGAAAATACAAATACTCAAGACACACCATAAGTTTCCTGCAAAACATTACTTTAGTACCAAAGTACCTACCACACCGCATTGGATATTTGGACATAGTACTCATACAAAGGGAAGGATATAATTTTAAAACGTATGATCTCTATGTCCGTAGATCTCATGTTTGGTCAGCCTTGTAATATAAAATCCAACATGATCCCTATTACAAATATGTCTTAATAAACCAAGAGGCCCTTCCCTCCCTATCATCTGAGTCATCAAATGTTTCCTCCTCTCTTAACACTACCATGATGGAACTGCCCCAAATGTAAACTTCCTCTACAACTCATGGTATTGATGTTTCCACTGACTCTGACGAAACTTATGAACACTCATTGTCTTTCATGCCAACACCCCACAATACAAGAACAAAAGAAGATGAAATTGAATAGTTCTTGCTCAACCATGATGGTAACACTCCATTTACCATGCCATGGCCAGATATTGGGCTCTGCCCTATAAATAAATACAATACGGAGGGCATGTTCTCAATGCCTTTTCCAACTTTGTTTCTGGTAGGAAAAGCAATGTGGAAACAACCTCGCATAAAAGAAGTTCCACTACATGAATACGCTCTTCATTTGATGTGCTACCATGATGGGCGCTTCGGTTCCCAACCAAGATTTCGCTACATCCTTCTAAACCTCATAATCTGACACAATAGCCAGTCCACAGTAGTAGTTTTCATGAAATAGAACATCAAATCTAGAATCCCTCCAACAATTGGAGATCTGCAAAGAAAACTACTGAAATTCCCCAAAGACAACCTCTCAAACAGTTTAATGCACTTTGGATCAATCCTTCGAGGGAAACGTTCATTCTAGGTAAAAAGAAGAAGTGATCTTTCAGATATGGTGGAATAATTGGGGACACCAACCTTATTCTTCACTTTAAGTGATGCAGACACTAAATGGCCAGATCTCCACAATATTATGTCTGGTGAATGCCCTACTGATCCTCAATCCACACAATGTTGGAGAACACTTAACATTGTCTCAAACCCTCAACGAGTATCAACATACATGCATCACATATTCATAATATTTTACAAAGAAATATTGTAAAAGGAACTTGGAGCAGTAGACTTTTGGTACAGGTAATAAAATCTACTTTTTAATAAGTTTGTTCCAGACTATATAGATAATATTTATGTTTTCTTGTCTCACAAGTATGAATGGAAACATAGAGGGTCCACACATATCCACAGTTTATTGTGGCTCGATAATGCACCTAAAGTTGATGCAATGGACTGGGAGGATACAACAGTTATTAAGGCAACAAAAAAATACTTTGATAAGTTCGTGTTTTCCTATAACCCCCATCTGGCTTGTAACCACTTGGATTTTGTTTGCAAGTCACTCCTAGATAACCCTTTTTTTCTAGATACAACACAAATACTATCCTCATCCCCACATACGGACCTTAAATATTTTCTTAATCGTGTTTAACACCACACAAAATGTTCAGAGCAGACATGTTTGCATAGAAAGTAATCACAGCTGCAGTGTAGGTATAACGCACCATGGGCCACTCAGCCTACTTCATCCTTGCTCATTGACAGTGATGGGAAAATTAAGTACCTCCCTTCGAGAATGATGATAGACTAAACATCCAAAATCAAACTATGATATCCATATGGAGAGAAAATGTCGATTTCCAATCAGTACTTTCCCGCCATGCAATTCTTAAGTATATTGCAAAATATGCTTCAAAAGCATAGCAACATTTAGAAACCTATCACCAAATGCTATCCAATTTTTCAAGAGATGCATATGTGTATTCTCTAGCACACATTGCGATCCACAAAATGCTCACAGAAAGCATTGTTGAACATGACATAAGCACACAAGAAACGTGCCACATGTTGCAAAAGTTTTCATTTGTTATGTGCATCCATTCCTTTGTATCATTAAATGATGGAACAAAATCTTGAGACGTGTCATTCAAAGTGATGTCGATGTACAAGAAACAACCACTTTCTTGGATGTATATAGAGTTCTCCCTACAAACATGGAACACCTACCACTTATTCAGGTTGCTTGATATTAGAGCTACAACAAGAACTGTAAAGGTGATACATGGAAACTGCGATCAACTCAAGCAATTGTTCGGGTCCACTTGAGATTTGTGGATGTCCAAGCTTAGGATTCAACATCCTATGACCTTTTCTGTTGGTCACAACTCATTTTATACAAGCATTTCAGAAATATTTCCTCTAAATTTGGATCAACCCCACATGACATCAACAACACTTAGGACCTGTATAAGCACAACTAGAGACCGTGGCATGTTTTATGCACTACTACAGACACAGGGTATGCTATAGATGTTAGTTCTGACTCTGATGTCAAATGCAGCAATCAAAACGAACCATTGCAAGAATGACAGGTCTTTATACAATTTCATCTGGGAAACGACATGCGTCTTGACAATATTGAAATGTTAGGGAAACGAGATTATGAAATACACAATAATTGGAACATACATGATGTTTCACATCATTTTCTGATAACTAGTTCATCATTCACCAAGAGAGAAAATGCAAACACAATTAACTCTAGCATTCATTCCACATCACCATCTTCCAAAATGCCTTTGTCTTCAGAACAACAAATAGCTCCTGATACCATACTACACCATTAAGTAAACAAAACCCTTCTACCTCCACTAAGATTGATAATTCAAGGAAAAAATGGCACATGAAAATAATTTCTGATAAATAAAATCTTGAATTCATTCACAATAGCATCAACCACATCTCTCTCACCTCTCCTTCTGCTAGCCCCTGCCGGTGTTTCAACATTCAACATCTCCACACCATAATCCATGCATGCCTATGTATCCCAATCAAAAAATTGAAATCCCCTGAAGGCCATTCATTATCGTCTTTTCAAGAGTCACTGAAACATATATAATATGTTCTTATCGATGAAATGAGTTTCATTGGCCCATAATTGCTAAGAAAAATTGATAGCAGGCTACACGAAGCTTTCCCACACTAAAAGCCATATGAATTTGGGAACATATCAGTCATCCTCCTCGATGACCTCACCCAATTACTTATAGTTTTGAATAGTCCCCTTTATGTAAGTAAATCCTAAGGAGCCAGCCTTTGGAAGGGATTCCATTCTTCCATTACATTGAAAACAATATTTTGGAAAAAAGGAACAACCAATGCACAAGTTTCATTCTAGAATTTAGTACTCCACTTGCGAGATTCAACCCCTCTTATTGAGGAATGGAAACTCCTAATGTCTCGCACAGACACACACCTAACTCGGCCAAAGTTCAACATTTTAAAGGACGCACCACATTTTTTTCAAAAAATTATCTCGTGGATTCCCACAACCTTCAGATGTTGAAGGCATTGAACATTCCGATCATCCAATCCATTGTTGAAAGTAATAGGTGGGCTGGACTAGGAGATTCTCATAATGATGATCAGTTGAAACACAAAGTTCTGTTGTGCAAACAACAAAAAAACATGCTTATTACAAATTTATGGGTTGATGCATGCCTCGTAAATGGTGCTACAAGAACAATCACCAACATTGTCTATCACACATCAATACCACCACCAACATTACCTTTATTTGTTATTGTCAAATTTGATAGATACAATGGGCCATGTTGGGATCCCTCCAACCCGTTACATATTCCCATACCCCCTATTTCATGAGGGAATCAAATACAATTGCCGAGATTAAAATGGCGTGATGATTAACTATCCACAAGTCCCAAGGACTTACTTTGCATAGAGCAACTATCGACATTGGAACCACTGAAAGGCAAGGTTTGACATTCACAACTTTCTCCATAATTCCTTCACTTTTAAATATGCGCATTTCACTTGTTTTTTCATTTGAAAGGTACTCAAATATGGCACACATACTAACACTCGGAGCAAGAAGAAAGGAGGAGTCAAGACTACTACCCCTCAACCAAAACAACCCGTCATAAATACAACCCTCTACTTTGATAGCACCTCCTAGTACTACTTTACTAATTAACACTTATTGTATCCAAAGAGGCAATTGTCGTTCAAGGGGTATCAAATCTAATTCATGTTTAGTAAAAATAAACTTGGCCTCAAAATGCTACCATTCATGATATAAATATTGCTAAATGTATACATGTCTTCATGTATTCATGTGTAGTTCATATATCTTCATGTATGATTTGCAACAGCATATCTACAATTTTGTAACAAAATTAAATGCACCCACAGAACTTTTCGATGTAATGTTTCATATATAATTCCAACACTTCCACTATCAATCACACCCCTTATCATGGATGTGCACAAAAGACAGTTTTATCAACAAAAGACCATTCAAACAACCGATGCCAACACTAACCACAAACCGATGTAACCATTGTCTCAAACACGTTGCAACACAAACACAATTTCCCCCAAATAATTACAAACCACATTAACTATAAAAGTAATTAACTATCACTCATGATATAACGATTTACAAATGTATTCATGTACGAATTTGTAACAAAGTTTGAAATGTTAGAGATAGAACCTTAAAATGTAAGTGCTTCATCTATATTCCTACACTTCCAAAATCAATCACACCCCTTATAAACATCAAATATAAGAGTAATAACTATCCCTCTAAATCAAATAACATATGCCATTCGGCGTTCACATTGCATTTTACACATGCGATTGCTAATTAGTTTCATATGGATATATTGTGGTAGGATAATCTATTATAATTAAAAACATGTTAATTGCGTGTAAGCAAATAAAATGTCGTGTAAATCAATTTAAATAGGTCAATCTCTTTGTCAAGAAACTCGATGGATTCTTGTGAGTAGCTTCTACATCTGTCACAATAATATTTTATTAAAAAGGCCACAGAGAAGGCAACTGATCTAGACACGATTATTGTTCGAGATTACACATTCCTGGATTTGTAAGACACCTTCATTGGCTGCAGTTTTTCTCGAGCGCCCATGTAATTCCATGAGCCCACCATCCGATATCTCCACTAGTTCAATCTATCTGTGGCCTCCGCGTATCTCTTTTTCCCACTCGTTTTTATCTCTGTTCCCCGACCACAACGTTTCCGCCATGGCAGAAGCTCTGGGCGAAACTCGAGCATTTGACACAGTTCCGTTCGCCAGTTCAGACCACAGCGCCATTTTCTCCGCCCAAGATCAGCTTCGCTTCCTCGTCGCTCAGCTCAATTTTATGATGGATCTATAAGTAAATTAAACAGGAGCACCCACGTGTTGAAAGGCGTCTCCGAGCATCCATGGGAAAAGCCCTTGCGGACTTTTTCTATGACTATCTTAAAGGGTTGCCCGGTTTGCACTCGCCCCTGCTGTCCCATCATTTTTGCTTCGTTCGACCAGTTTGGCATTGAGGCATAGCGTAATTTTATAAGTATTGTTAGTCAATTAAAATCCAACGAAGACATGGCTTCAACATATAATCACTCGATGCGCATGACGAGCTTCACTAATGTTGGGGCCACTCGTCCAATCTAGGAGCACTGTGTAGAGTCTCTCGGTTGAAGCAATCCATTCGGACATTTATCGTGCTTTCCACAGCACATATCCTCCCTGTAGATTACAGTCTTGTTGTGGGCAGTAACATAAGGGTATCGTGTTGACGAAGATTTTCGAGCACCTGCATTGCTCAGGAGTTCCGTTTTCAGAGGGTATGAATTTTTGGACGTCGGCGTTTCATCCATTGTTAGCCGGGTTTGCATTTCATACGTTAGCATTATACTGATAAAATCTAGCTAACCCTCAACATGGAATCCCAAATCGTTGATGACGTTTGTTAACAACTTCACGTATGTGTTTGGAGGGAAACTGAGCATGAACGAAGATCCAGCTTCTCCCGGAATGTTATAGGATTCACAGCTTACCGAAGACATGGATGTCCTCATGAGGCATCCCACAAGAACATAGTTTAGCGCAAGTCAAATCTCTGTCCAACCCATTATCAGTTCAACCTTTGCAAGACAATCTTCCATGCCTGTGCAAACATGGTACTTTGGAGACATATTTAATCCATCAAGCTCGCAATAAATGGAAAGTTTTTCTCAGATGTTGTAGTTGCAAAGTAAACAAAATTATTACGGAAATTGGATCAGCTTCAATGGAATTTCACGTGAACTTGTTATCAATAGCAAATGGCTGCAATCAGATGTGGTCTCATGGACTGTGATGATTGCAGGGTATGCACAAAATCCACATGTCAAAATTAGAAGCCGTGATGCATTTTTAAATCTCATGCATATTGGCAGGTGTATACTCAAACTCTACAACCTTATGTGAATGCATCCTCCCAACCTGTGCCAAAATGGGAGAATTAGAACAGGGTATCGACATCAATCAAGACATTATTGATTGTGGATGTATATATCTGATGTTATCGTAAATAAGTGCCCTGATTGTTATGTATAGCATGGAAATGTGGAAGCATACACCAGGCATGGGAGCTGTATGACATAAACTAACCTCATACACATTTCATCACAAGGACTAAAATTTAGTCGCAGTGATATGCTTCGTTAATTCATGGTAATATTTGACAAGGATTTTGAAAACTTGGATTTGAAGCAAATGCCTGAAAGAGACGTCGGCGTCATGGACTTGCTAATGATTGCCTAAATTTTATGGGTACAAGTTACTATTTTGGGTTGGTTAGCCTAGCATTTACACTCATAGCCGATTGTTTATATTCAAATAACCATTGGCAGCTGTAAAGCCAAACTAGATAACCTTTGCCAGCATCCTCCCAGCCTTCGTGCCAATGTGTGTGTGCTGTAATAACAGGGTATACACATTCTGACATTAAAGCATCAAATTCCACTAGTCAATTCATGTACATCATGTTATCAGTTGGGAGTAGCCATGGTAGACATATTATGCACCTGACACTATGTGTTGTCGATTACAGAAGGCACGTAAACTGTTTGACAACATGTCTCAACGATATGCTATCACATGGAATGCAATGATTGCAGGATATGTACAAAATGATCTTCTTGATGAGGCTTCAAGGCATTTCAAAAATATGCCTAGTCGAGATGCAGTCTCATGGAATGTGATGATTGCAGGCCACACACAAAATGGGTTTGTGGAAATGGCCCTGGAGACTTTTCAGCAAATGCAATTGGCAGGTGTAAACTCAAACTCTACAACCTTTGCCAACATCCTTCCAGCCTGTGCAAAAATGGGAGCTTTGGAACATGGCATGGACATTCATAAAAGCATAATCGAAAGTGGATTTCTGTCAGATGTTGTAGTTGCAAGTTCCTTGGTAGACATGTATGCAAAATGTGGTAGCATACAGAAGGCACGTGAAGTGTTTGACAAAATTTCTAAACGAGATGCAGTATCATGGAATGCAATGATTGCAGGGATATGCACAAAATGGTGTTCTTGACAAGGCTTCAAGGGTTTTCAAAGAAATGCCTTTACCAGATGTAGTCTCATGGACTGTAATGATTGCAGGGTATACACAAAATGGACTTGTTGAAAAGGCCTTGGAAACTTTCAAGAAAATGCAAGTGGCAGGTGTAAAGTCAAACTCCACAACCTTTATCAGCATCCTCCCGGCCTGTGCCAAAATGGGAGCATTGGAACAGGGTATGGACATCCATCAAAGCGTAATCAAAAGTGGAATTTTGTCAGATGTGGTAGTTGCGAGTGCCCTGGTAGACATGTATGCAAAATGTGGAGGCATATAGAAGGCCCGTAAACTGTTTGACAACATATCTCAACGAGATGCAGTCTCATGGAATGCAATGATTGCAGGATATGCAATGCATGGATTTTGTAAAGATGCTCTAAAACTATTTGAACTGATGAAGCACTCAGGAACATACCCAGACCATGTAAGTTTAGTTTGTGTTTTATTTGCATGCAGCCATGGAGGTTTAGTTGATGAGGCCTGTAAATATTTCAATGGTATGAGTGACCCTTATTGCACAATGCCTACAATGGATCATTATATATGCATTGTTGACCTTCTTGGTCGCGCTGGCTATATTGAGGAAGCTCTAAACTTTATTATCAAAATGCCAATTAAACCTGCCTCAGTTGTGTGGGTGTGTTTGCTTGGCGCTTGTAGATCACATAAGAATATAGGACTTGGGATATCTACAACAACTCTCCTTTTTGAGTTGAATCCTAAAAATGTTGCACCTTATGTTCTCTTGTCAAACATCTATGCAGAAGTGGGCAGGTGAGGTGATGTTAAAAAGGTAAGGAGATTGATGAAAGATAGAGGAACTAAAAAGATACCTGGATGTAGTTGGGTTGAAGTCCATAAAATGGTACATGTTTTTTGTGTAGGAGACAGGTCACACCAACAAACAAAAGATATCCATGCAAAGCTAGAGAAATTGTCAGGAGAGATGAAGGCAGCAGGGTATTTGCCATATTTAAGACAGGTACTGAGTGATGTTGAGGAGGAAAAGGAATTATTCCTTGGCCACCATAGTGAGAAGTTGGCAATTGCATTTGGATTGGTAAACACATCCCCTGGAACAACTCTTACAGTGGTCAAGAACCTCCGAGTATGTGATGACTGCCACACTACAGCCAAGTTTATCTCCAAGATTGTGTCAAGAGAAATTGTTGTGAGAGATGCGAACCGGTTCCATCATTTCAAACAAGGACGATGTTCTTGTGCAGATTATTGGTGATGCTAAGTGAAGCAAATTGTAAACACAGGCTTTCACTATAACAAATTGTATAATATTAAACATGCAGTGATAAGAAGGAATCAAGTTTTATCTTCAGTTTCCAAGAAACGTTTTTGCTGCATGTTTGGAGAGTTAGCATGATGTTGACTTGATAAAATCAGATGTATAGTATGCATTGCTGCCTATATATTGATGGGTTGTTTTGTTAAAGCCCTATCTTATAATACCATGGAGTAGTCATGACATTGAACTGTTTTTCAGGAAGCCTGTTTTTCTTTGGAATGAAAAGCAAAAGAAAAGGGATGCTTTAAGGAAACGGAAAGATGCATGGCAAGCAGGATTTGCAAGACAAAGGCTTACAATCAATCTAGTACTTGGAGATGACGAGGAGAGCATCTCTTGATAGTTCTTTACTCCAATCTTTTTCATTTTGTATAGTCCTTTTGTGTGTATTGATTGTACTATCTTGTATCTCATTTTGGCTCGGGCGAAAGGTGTCCACAAAACATTATAGATACAGTTTGAAATGAATTGAATCTGTAGTGGCCGTAGTTATTTGAGTGAGTCCACTAATTTATTTAGCCTACTTATATTTTTTTAGATTTATTTCACTAAATTATTTAGCATTGTTATCTGTAGGCTAGATTATTTCACTAATTTATTTTCCATTATTATTCGTAGGTGGTTCTACTTTGCCTAATCTGCAGCAAGCTCTGTAATATTATCTACATGTTTTTCTAGGATTAAAAAAGGTAGCTAATTTACATATTAGCCAAAGACTTTGTTGTTATCTCATTTCGTTTTTTTGCTGTATTTTGACAGTTTGGACATGGGTTGTGACATTTTTACCTTTTTAATGTTGTTTTTACTGTTTTTGTCAGGGTGAACTCCAGTTGCATGCCCACTTTTGAGGAGCAATTGATATTGATATTGATTTGTGTTATATCTTAAAAATGAGCCTCGTTTTGTTACTAATATATTTGTTCATAAATGCATGGTTTTGTTTGGTTTTGAGTGTTTTTCTATTGTGAAGCCTCAATTTTTTAGTGGATGGGCCTATATAGGATGCATTTGGTTTTCATCATTTTATGCAAAACAATTTGTGCAAATACAAAGGCCAGCATTTTAGTTATATAGCCCATTCCTCCACTTTCATTTTAGTTATATTAGAGTTTAGTTCATTCATAGAGGGCAGCCATGGGTGCAGCTAAGGATCTTTAAGGCTGTTTGGTGCCGAATTACTGTTTCCAGCCTCCTAAATTAATTTGTTGATAATTAGATTTTCCAACAAAAGATATTCTAATGTTTATCCAGTGTATATGTCATCAGTGCCTACCCACACTACAATCACAAATTTTTGCATGGCACATATGTTCTTCAATTATCAACTGGAGGAATGCCATTATAGAATATTTCATTACTTCACTTTTTTTGGCTGATGTCGCTGTCTGCAAAGAAGCCGTATAAATCTGTAGCTAAGTGAGCTGTAAATTTGGTAGATATTCGGTTGTATCTACAGTAGACAGTGTGATAAACATCATAATCCTACCAAATTGAGGCTTCACAATAGAAAAACACTTAAAACCAAACAAAACCATGCATTTGTAAATTAGCTACCTTTTTTGCATGTAGTGGTTTCATGGCGCAGCAAGTCAACTAGCATGGATTTTTTGTGTATTGTGAGTGTTGTTCACAAGACCATTATTTGGCGCTAGAAGGAGACCAACGTGTAAATCAATACAACCAAGGAGGATAAACCATTTCATTGTTGTTTGTGAAGACCAAGGAGAGACTTGAGTGCATTGGAAAGGCTACTGGTACAAACTTGCGTAAAGTATAAATTCCCTTCACGTAGAGCACGTGGGCATTGGTAACCCGTGTTTAATTTGTCATTGGCAAACAATTCTATGTTGTGGCCTACAGAGCACTGAGAAATGGGTCAACAAACATGTTTGTACTAGTTGCACTTGGTACATCAGTTGCGTACTTTTACTCTGTTTGTGCCCTTCTTTATGGTGCAATTAGTGGCTACTGGACAACAACCTACTTTGAAACAAGTGCTACGCTGATCACTTTTTTTTGTCGGGAAAGTATTTGGAAGTTGTTGCTAAAGGAAAAACATCAGATGCTATTAAGAAAATCCTAAAACTTGCATTGACAACTACTTTGTTACTAATTAGAGATTTAGGTTTGTTTTTGTCTTTTACTCGAGTGACATTGCCTTGTAAATGTGTGAGCTGTATTTACTCTTTCTTGAATGATATTGACTCTTTATGCATTGACTTTGGTAGGTTTGTATTGTTAACATTGATTTATCATGTTCTTGCATGACATGCTTTTCTATCTAGTTATATGTGTTTTAAGTATGAATTTTGTTGGGTTGGATTTTACTATCACTTTGTTATATCAAAGGATCTTATAATAGAGTTTGGAAAAGTAATATATATATAATATGTATCTATATTATAGATGGCAAGAATGTTGGAGAAAAAGAGATTGATGCGCAGTTGATTCAACGAAGTCATATGTTGAAAGTACATCTAGGGTCGAAGGTCCCAGCTAATGGAACAATCATTTGGGGTTCCAACCATGTCAATAAGAGCATGATTACTGATGAATCTACCCCATTGTCAAAGGAGGTAGGGGGAATAGTCATAGGAGGCACAATGAAGTTAAATGGAGCTCTTCACATTGAAGCAACAAGAATAGGCTCCGATGCTGTCTTGTCACAGATTCTCCATCTGGTTGAGATGACTCAAATGACTAAAAATCCAATTAAGAAGTTTGTTGATTATGTAAGGTCTTCTTAACATACTTGTTTGAAATCTCAACATTTTATGCCATATTCAAGCTACCCGCCTACAGAAGAGTTACCAATAAAAACCCTTTTGGTATTATAGGAGGTATTTTGTGGATATTCAAGCTACCCGCCTACAAAAGAGTTACCAAATATAAAACCCTTTTGAAAGGGATTTCGAAGTATTATTTATTTTTTAACTTTAAATAAATGTGTAGTTTTTTATTAACACTAAGCGTGTAGTTTTATTTGTATTAAAACTCACAAATAACCTACAAAATTTCTCAAGAAACAGGCACGTTATTCTTGAGTTGAGTAACCATTGAGTAACAGGGTTGAACTCATGAGCAACGACAAGTGATTACTCACGATTACTCTCCATTACTTGCAAGATTGAGCCTGTTACATGGCCACCAACAAAATAATACCTCCTTCGGGGAGGGGAAAAAAGACATTTTTATCATACAGTCACAATTTTCTACTGTTTTTGCTATGCTATGGTGAATTTGTGTTCTCTACTTTTATTCTCATGCCTTTTAGCAGTGTCTTACATAACATCGTGATGGGGGTGCACAAATAATTAACTATTCTGCCAAATTTGTTAAGCACACAAATTCAACTTCATCTCTTTTTATTTTAGATATCTTCAGCGATTTATACTTTGATAGATGGTCTAACAATAACTTATTCACCCTTCCAATTAGTCAGATGTTGCTGTTGCGAGTGCCCTAGTAGATATGTATGCAAAATGTGGAAGTATACAGGCACATGAACTATTTGACAAAATGCCTGAAAGAAATGTAGTCACATGGACCGCAATGACTGTAAGTTATGCACACAATGGGTTTGTTGAAAAGGCATTCAAAACTTTTAAACAAATGCAATTGGCAGGAATCAAGCCAAATTCCACTACCTTTTCCAGCAACCTCCCAGTGTGTGCCAAAATGGGTGAACATGGCATGGACATCCATCAAAAAATAATTGAAAGGGGTTTCTTGTGAGATGTTGCATTTGTAAGTGCCCAGGTAGATATGTATGCAAAATGTGGAAGCATTAACAAGGCACGTCAACTGTTTGACAAAATGTCTCAAAGAGATGTGATTTCATGAACTGCAATGATTGCAGGGTATGCACAAAATGGGTTTGTTGAAGAGGCTTTGAAATTTTTTTAAACGAATGCAATCGGCAAGTTTCAAGCCAAGCTCCATAACTTTTGTCAGCATCCTCCCTATCTGTGCTAAAATAGGAGTTGTAGAACAAGCTATGGACGTCCATCAAAGCATAATGAAAAGTGGTTTTCTGTCAAATATTATAGTTGCAAATGCCACGATAGATATGTATGCAAAATGTGGAAGCATACATGATGCACATGAAGTGTTCGACAAAATGTGTCGAAGAGATGTGGTCTCATGGAATGCAATGATTGCAAGATATGTACAAAATGGGCTTTTTGAAAAGGTTGTTGAAGATTTTAAGTAAATGCAATTGTCAACTATAACTCCATACTCCACAACCTTCGTCAACATCCTCCCAACCTGTGCCAAAATGGGAGCTTTAGAATAGGGTGCGGACATCCATCACAACATAATTGATGACTTCAAACACTCTTGCAGCATCTGAAAAGAGTGACAACAAGTCCCCACTGCTTCCCGAGAGCCACCATGATATACAAGATTCTGATTGCAAGGATTCTTCATTTTCAGGAGCAGTATTCAATCTATGAACAACCATTGTGGTGTATTGCATCTGGGTTTAAATTTGATCAAGTTTTTATGAATGTATTTCCTTGGGTTGTGAGCTGAAAAAGTGGTTGTTGTTGCTCTGTTCTTCCTTGAATTAAAACTCAAGGAAGAAATTCTCTAGGTATCCACAAATACATGCCCTCAATTTCGCATCCACAAACTTTATGAAACATTGTGCAAATGCTTGGGGAAAATTTGGCAAACTCAGCGAGTCTCGTGTCAAGACTCGCGAGTCTCGCATTTGGCCTTGACGAGGCCTATTGTTTATCATTATTTTTTAACATAAATTTTTAAAAAGAACATATTTGAATTTTTTGAAGACTTTTGAAACCCATTCTACAAGAAATAGTCATCAATCATAGCATACCAGGTTATGGGAGCACACTTCAATCTATACAACACCTCTTTGAGGCAGCACATTAGATGTTTTATGCTCTCTTTTGCATATCCACATGGCTACTCCATATAGACTTCCCAAGTAAATTCATCATTAACCAAAGCATTCGAGACTAATATCACTCAACAAAATCAACCCATCGTAAATACTAGCCTCTACTTTGATAACACCTCCACTACTACCTTACTCAAACTTCTTGTATCCAAAGCAGTATGAAATATATAAATGTATTCATGTTTAGTGCCAAAATACTTGGCCACAAAAGACTACCACTCATGATATAAAATCTGCAAATGTACGAAAGTTTTAATGTATTCATGTTTAGTTCAAATAAAATAGCCTCCAAAACGTTACCACTCATGATATAAGATTTACAAATGTATATGTATGAATTTGTAACAAATTTCAAATGTAGAGATAGAACCTTTAAATGTAATGCTTCATCTATATTCCAACACTTACAAAATCAATCACGCCCCTCATCAACAACAACTACAAAACTAATAACTATCCCTCTAAAATCAAATAACATATACCGTTCGGCGTTCACATTGCATTGTGCACATGCGATTGCTAGTTTTAATCATTTTATGGTATAAAATAAGAAAACCATTGGTGGGGAAGATCGTATTTAAACTTAAGTGTCCTAATCTCAAAAATAATTATTTGAAGTTAGTAGGCATCCCCGGTTAACCCGATTAAAGCTCATAGTTGTATGGAATATCTTATAATTCCTTCTTTGTTTTTAGTGTGGAGAAATATTAATGTTTTTAGAGTATGAGCTTACACTTTTGGTCATATCATGTTTTGAAACTTATAGTACTAGGAGTTGTCTATAACTAAGTAACCTTAAGTTTTGTGCAATATAACTTTTTGGTGATTGGTTTACCCTCTTGGTGGTAGAGGTCAAAATAAAAATAATTAGTCTTAACTACACAAAAAATAGTATTGTGGCGTATGCATTATCAAATTCAGTTCAATACGTCTTTAGTGAAGTTGTTTGATTGGAATAACATTGGTTTAATTGTACTTAGTTCTTAACGAATGTTTTAAACAAAATTATTCCAATTTTTAGCAATCTTTTGGATAGATGATTTGGGTCGTAAAATATTGGGCATGACAAAAATATGCTCACATAACATCTCCATCTCCCTAATTCAGGACCCACAACACCATGACCAAAATTATAAATCTCAATGGGTATAAATCATCAAAATAAATAACCCATATTATAATATTCAAACCCATAAAATGAATATACTTGATCCCACCCCTACGCTTCATATGGCATTATGTTAACATAAAAAATGTTCTTTCACTGAGCTTGAATTGATCTCTCAAATTTGATTAGTATTGGATTTGCATTTGGTTTCAATATCAACATGAATTAGTATTTTCATTGAGATCGTCTCAGGTCACCAATGTATTACATCATAGATCATGTATTGAGTATTACAATTCAAATGTTCTTGCATTTGGAAACTCCTCCGACCACTAATGTGATCTCCCAACTTTGCATCTTCCCTTGAATCGCACACTTTTTCTCTTTGCATGCAATGGTTAAACATTGAATTGTTCGACTCTTCATACATGTTATATAATTTAGGATACACGTGTCTCCATGCATTGACATACGGTTGTAGTCACTAAATCACACACTTTGGGTCAATATTTAGTCTCAGTCTCATACTACTATTCATATGGTTCTTGAGTGAAATGAGTAATAATTTAACTATGTCTTTAGCCATTTTTACATTGCTTGTTGTTGTATTTTTGATCTTACACTTGTACTTGCCCAGTCTTTTTTTTCATTTTTATTTCTCTACTTCTGACTGGGGTGCCCCTCCTAGCACTGGGGCACCCTTGGTTCCCTGGTCCCATTCTAGGTGCCCTAATCCTCTTTGCACTTTCCTCTCACTTTTTGGGCACTTTATAGCCATTTGAGCTTCTTATATTTTTGGTGGTCATCATTTTTGGGGTTAATTACGAAATTAAAACAAGAGAACCATATAAATATAAAGTTATGATACCATAATGAAGGACAAGCACTAAGCAATTACTATCATCATCTAGAGTTGCATCCATCAAAAACACAAAAAGCTACAATTTCATCCATCTAGCTCCATCGCAAGGCACACAAGGTTGGTTCATTTACATCAAACTTCATAAAAAGGGAGTTTATTATTTCCATGAACACATTTATTACATTCTACGTCTAGTTATTGCTCGCTACTTCAAAAATTATGACTGACAGAAGAATATCCTAGGGCATGATTTGAACACACACACACAGAACTACATTGGGTCTGAGATGTAGTGCAACGCTCAATTAGTAAGTCCACCATTGTGGCCACTGAGGACAGTCTGACTCCTTAATTTACATATTTATTTAAAAGGAGTTTGATGTTTGTCTTGGGGTTTTGCAGGTATCCCCTTCATCTCTGATTTGCAATGACATCTAACATAGTCCAACAAAGTTAGTGTGACATGGAAGAAACTACAGGTGAACATCCAACGACACCTCAGAGGAGGGTTTCAGACTATTTCCGCAGAACAGGGTGCCCATATCTCTGACTAAGGCACCCAGATCTTAGACCAGGGTGCCCATAGGTGCCCCTGTCCCTCTTTAAGCTCCCTAGTCCAGCCAAATAGCTCGAATCTATGCTTTCTAAGGATTTTTTGTGGTCGTTTCCTCCTCCTGTTTGCTTGGTTCACACTGTGACACAGTCTCACACCTTCGTCAAATCAACTAAGGACTTTCTTAAACCTCTTGCACATTAGGGTTTTACATTTCTATTTACTTAGTTGTTTGGGTCACTTTCTTTATTTTATTTGGTTTTTATTTACTAATTTTCATAGTATTAGATTAGGCTAGGATTTACCATTTTAGTTTAATAAATTTGCTGAACTTGAACACTTTCACGCTTAGGATCCTCATTTTTCCTCTAACATGGATCCTAAAGTTTCTCAAGTTTCTTTGTCTGATTTACTTAAGATGCATCCCAATTGTCAGGTTATCTTAAAAAAATCCCCAGACACCATGTATCATCCTAGAAATATGCCACCACATAAAACAAGTCCCATCTTTGATAGTTTATCTAAAGACCCTAGTCCTTGTGATCATCCATCTAATTAATCCATATTGGACTCAATTCAAGATTTACATTCTTTAATTCAAGACAAGTTTAAGGCTATGGAATCCATGATTACATCTCTCAAATATGAAATCCAATAGCTTAAGGGTGCTTCTCAAATGCATGTCTTTTCTCCTTCCACATCTCATCTTCATTCTATGTCTTCTGCACGGGATTATGTTAGCGAACATCAAATATTGTCGCTTCCCGCACCTCTCAAGTTTACAATTGATGCTAAGAAACAAAATATTATTCCAAATCTCATAACTCATCAATTAATCAACTTGCCATCTACTCATGGTTATCCTCCTTATCGACTTGCAAAATATCAAGGTCTTCCATATTGAAATTATCATCAAATCAATGGACATGTTGACAATGATTGCTATACTTTGCAATGAAGAATCAAACATATTGAGCGTCGCGGTTTCATCTCATTCACCGCACAACATTCTGTTACATAGTCCTCTCCACTTGTTACATCTCAATGGGTTCTTAAATTTGGTTTGTCTAATAAGGAAAGTCAAGAGCCACCTAAGCAACCACCTATGACATCACTAAGTCAACATAAGCAACCTCTTTTAACAATAGGTTCAACACCTCTTTCTCTCAATTCATTCGCAACATTACCAAGTCAAATTATGCAAAATCCCCTTAAGGTTGAGCTCACTCCTCCTCTATTAAAGGTATCTACGATATTACCAAGTCATGTTTAGCAACCACCTCCTATAGTTAAACTTGTGATTTTTCCATCTGCTATAGACCATACCTATGTTGATGATTGGGACCCAGATGAAGCTTACTATGATGATGAACCATTTAATGGTCACACTCCTCTATCACCTCAGTGTCCCATCACTTTTGTTAAGGAAAATACTCCTTACATTGATCCACTTAGTGTCTTTTGACTAGAATTCCATCACATACGCACTTGGTGGGCATAACATCCACACATTCCCTCTCACCATCCTAGCATCAACACACGTCTCATACTTGCATTTACATATATCCACATTCTAGCATTCACATAGTCATCTACACTACATACATCGTCATTTCCCTATGATAGAATCTTGTGCTTCGGTTCATAGTTGATTGTTAAGGGCATACTACATATGAGCCTCACACACTGCACTATACATTGTGTCTCTTCACACATCTTACAATACATCTCCCATTTTGCATGCTACATTTTCAAGTTTCCTCTACATCCTTTGTATTTTGACTTTTGCACATCTACACCTCATACTAGTTTTCATCACCCATGTGTCACACTCATATTTTCTATGAGTCTAACATTACATATTATTCATCATACATATTACATAGCACACACTACACACTATTAGGCTATCTACACATCTTTCATTGCATATTTACTCATTTTTCTCATCACATGGTTGTCTCTTGTTATCACATATATTACGTCTTCTTCGCGTTGCAATCACTACCTGATGAAACACTCTAGTGTCAGGGTCCATACTAGATTATTAAAGGTTATACAAAAAAAATGGACCACATCACGCTCATACATTCATCCTTTGATCTTCTCATGTGATATTCCTAGGATTAGTGATATATGCCTTAGGCTATAGGCTCACTTATTCTAGCATCATCTCGTGATAGGCTACCTCATAACCTTCTCTTACTTTGTTTAGTGGTATACACTTTAGGCTAAATCACCACCTCCTTTCTATTCATCTAGTCATGATATGCGCTTAGGATATAAATTCATGCACACGTCATCACTATGTCGCATCTCATCACCAAGGACTCATCACAACGTGCTACACACAACACATAGTTCAACCATTTCCCGATGACACACTCTTATTTTTGGTTCATTCTTGACTGCTAAGGGGGTATATTAAATGAACCTCACTACTTAAAATTTCATTCACTCGGGCGGCACGCGGCTCCTATCATCCATTTTGCATTTCATTCCATCCATCCACAACATACTACATTTTATGGTTATATTTACTCTTGCTTGCACTTGTCTTTACACATTCACTTTACTACACATGTTAGATAGATATATTGTATGTTATTATGTTTACCTTACACACATGCATGTTTGCATCCTTTTCTAGTTGTGATCGCAGGCTATACATGGCTTATACACGCAACATGGATACTTCACACACTCCCTACATGGGGCATCCACATTTGTATTTTACAGGTGTTATTGTTTCATTTAGTACTTAGTACTTTCCATTATCATGTTATACATTTTTTGTCGTAGTTGTTATTTTTCTAACATGCTAACGGGTGCTTCATGTGCAACATTTGTTATGCAAGGATATTTTCTTCTATACTTGTTTGTTTGTTTGTTATTGTTTTCCTTTTTTTGTGGGCCTTGCCATTTTTTGTGGACACACACACTTACCTATTTGTGGCCATGATGGCCTTGAGTGTCTTGCAACATCGTGAGTGATGTCCCATGTTTGCAAACCACTTTGTGTAGTCTATGATTGTCTCTTTGAGTGTTTACATTGTCCGCTTGTGTTCAACCTTACACATTATTGTTTCTACATGCATGCTTATTCGTAGTAACACTTATTTTCTAGTCACTTGTTTGTGTGTGACTTGGTCTATACTAAGCACTTTCCCTTCCCCCTGTAGGGTGGAGTTTCAATTACATGGTCAGTCTTATTTTGGGGCCGCATTCTCCTATTCGTGACATCACACGTACCCCCAAAGAGGGGGGAATAATTTGGGGTTTTACACATGGTACAGATACAGTTGAGTCTACAGCTTAGAGTATAGTCTACAGTTCAATCTACATTCATCATCCATGGCACAATTTATTTTATAGGGAGTGGGTTCAGACCAGTCTATGAACCCCATACATAGCGGATTCATAGGGTAGATTGTCCTTAGAATTATGAGGAGCAATTATAGGTTGGAGAATACAATGGAATTTTCTCCCTACACTACTTCGGCTTGTGGTGTCATATTTCCCAAAAAACCAGACAATACAAATATCTCTTCACGAAGTCTCAGGGAAGCAGTTACAGGTTGGATAATAACACAACTTTGTCCCTATATTACTTTGGTCACAGTGGCATGAGATCACCAAAAAAACTCAAACTTCACTGACATTTACAAGATATCCTTTCTACACCCTTTGTCTCATCACACATTATGTGCACATGTTCCTTTTTCATTGTCATTTTTTGTCCTATTTCTACATATTTCTTTACATATCATTTTTCCATATATACATGTGTATTTGACTACTCGATCTTCTCTTTTGCAGGTTTGTCCGTATGGGAACCAGGTAGTCAACAAAAACAACGCACACATGGCGAGTACATCACACACATGATACTAATCATGAAGGTACACTACACACATTGACATCTACACATGCGCTTCCACCCTAGGTTCACTCTCATCACCTTTTACAGTTTTTCATATTTAGTCTCCATGATCCATCTTTTTGTCACTCCACACTTTATCTAGTCCTTTGGCACATTTATACATCACTCTACATGGATTATCATGTATGCATCTCTATCTACTTTAAGTTACCGAGCTTTCCACTCACCAACATAAAGTGAGGGAAAATGTAGTCACTGAATCACGCACTTTGAGTCAATATTTAGTCTCGGTCTCATACTACTATGGATTTTGTTTTTGAGTGAAAAGAGTAATAATTAACCTATGTCTTTGGCCATTTTAACATTGCTTGTTGTCTTATTTTTGATCTTACACCTGCACTTGCCTAGTCTATTTTGTCATTCTGTGTTTTTCTACTTCTGACTCAGGTGCCCAGCCTAGGATTAGGGCACCTCAGGCACCCTGGTCCCATTCTGAGCACCCTAATCCTCTTTGCACTTTCCTCTCACTTTTTGGGCACTTTCTATCCATTTGAGCTTCTTATATTTTTGGTGGTTGGCCTTTTCAAGGTTAATTTTGAAATTAAAACAAGATAACCATATATATATAAAGTTATGAGACCATAATGAGGGACCAAGCACTAAGAACTTAGTATCACCATCTAGAGTTGCATCCATCAAAGGCACCAAAAGATACAATTGCATCCATATAGATCCATCACAAGGCACACAAGGCTAGTTCATCTTCATCACACTTCAAAGGAGGGGAGACTATTATTTCCATGCACACATTTATTACATTCTACATCTAGTTATTGCTCGCTACTTCATAAAGTGTCACTGACACAAGAGGAACCTAGGGAATGATTTGCACACACATAGAACTACATAGGGTCTAAGATGTAGTGCAACATTAAGTTAGTAAGTCTACCATTGTGGCCACTGAGGACAGTCTGACCTCTTCATTTGCATCTTTCTTTTCTAGGGGTTTGATGTTTGTCTTGGGGTTTTACAGGTCTCTCCTTCATCTCCGGTTTATAGTGACATCTGACACAGTCCAACAAAGTATACAATAGTGAGCTCCAGGGTTCATTTTAAGACACCCCTATAAAATTGAAGGTGGAAAATACCTGGCGAATATCCCCGTAACCAGTTTCAGCGAAAGGCGAATTTGACAGTATTCAAAAATAAAATTTTCACCTGGTTTTTCAAGGCTCCTTTAGTGACGTGTGACAACACTAGTCTGTAATGACGCACCTCACTGGCGCGACAATAGCTTGTAATGACGCGCGACACTCTAGCGACACTAGGTCGTAATGACGCGCGACATTGGTGCGACACTAGCTCGTAATGATGCACGACACTGGCTCGTAATAACGCGCGACATTGTCTCCTACTGTCGCACGTCACTGGCCCCTGATGACGCGCGTCATTTGCTCCTACTGACGCACGTCACTTGCTCCTATTGACGCGCGACACAGTCATCAAATGACGCGCGACATTGTCATCTATTGACGCGCGACACTGTAAACAAATGACGCGCGACACTGTCTTGTATTGACGCGCGACACTGTAAACAAATGACGTGCGACACTGTCTTGTATTGACGCGCGACACTGTAATCAAATGATGCGTGACACTGTAAACACATGACGCGCGACAAACCTGTAACACTAGATGATGCGCGTCAAGCCTTCTATTGACGCGCGTCATTAGAAGCAAATGACGCACGTCAATAGGGGACAATGACGCCCTATTTAGGTTATAAATACCCTTGTGCCGCTCATTTTCTCGTTTTTGTTTTCCCGTTCTTGAATTTTTGCAGGTCTAAATCTTTGACAAAGACGCAATTACAGCTATAATGTCGACTTCACATGCTTCCCAATTGCAAGTTCAGCAAGAAAATGAAGAGAATCCAACTCAATCGATTTCCAAGATAACCTACAGGAATCCCTTATGCCCTCACATCCATACGGCTTTAAAGATGTCTTCAGAATATCAAGCTATAATGGAAGAGTGTGAATTTACAGGGCTCGTTAATATGCCCCATTTCGAAACAGATCCGGATCTTTTGAATTACCTTCTGTCATCCTACAATTCCGAGGACGGTATATTTTATGTTACTCTGAACGATGGCCAAATGTTCCAATTCACTATTGAAGCAAATGACATACATCGGTTTACGGGCCTTCCTATCAGAAATGTACCAACTGTGACAACCAAGGCAACACTCGTGGAAGATGACAAGAAATTTCTCGAATCAACGTACGGTTTCCATGTTGATTGTAAGTATAATTCATTTTAATTCATATTTTTTAATCTGTTTTTTATTCTGATACAATTTTCTGTTATAAATTTATAGTAATTTTCACTGTTTCGCATTTGCAGCCCATGTCAATAAATCCAGGCGTGGTGTAGATACACAATCAATTGCACACCACTTTCTTGCTGCACTTATTTCGTTTTTTCAAGCCAGAATTGTTTTGCAGGGTCGCCAAACAGATATACCAAATTGGGCCATTGCATACATTTGTGCCACTATCTCAAAACGAAAATTCGATTGGTGCACATTTCTATCCAAAAAAATAAGAACTGACATATCAAATTCAAAAATCTCAGATAAACCTTTCATTTATTCAACAAACTATCTCCTCGGCTTCTACTATGAGGCACTTTTAAATTTAAAACATAAAGAAATTCCTACTTGCTCTGATGAGGCTTTGAAGAAATTCTCAATTCCATTTGAAGAACAACAGGTATAAACTATTTAGTTTGTAATTGTATTACAATTTTCTTCATTACAGTGCACAGTTATTAAAACTTAAATTTTAATGTTTTGCAAAGAAGATATCTTGAAGCCATTCCCCGAAAAAAAAGGATGTCGAGAGGAAGAGGCCAACTACACGCGGAGGCTTCGGGGGACTCCCAATCTGAAATGGAAGCTCACTCCTCTCCAAACCCTCAACAGTTTGAACTCGTTAAACGCCAGAGAAGTAATACATTCTCATATATTATTTACAAATTCCAAAGTTGCAGATTTATTTTTCAATTTAAATTTTAACCAAATGAATTGACAACATTTAATATTGATGAATTGCAGGGACTTTGGAACCTTCTTCCCCAACTCACTCCATACAGTCGCATGCATTGATATCTTCTGAACAGCCACTGAGTACAACTCCTACAAGGCCACCCGTAGCACCGAGAAAAACAACCCCTCGACAACAAGGTACAACTTTTCTATAGTACGTTTAATTTCGTAGTTTTGACTTTATGAATTGTTTTAATATTTTTCATTTTTTCTTGTACTTTTCAGCACATGTCAGTCATGATCAAACCACGGCACCGACACCCACTCAACCATTAATTTTTAAAATGCCAACCAGAGGAACAGTGAAAAAGACCATTGGTAAACGCATGAGTTTTGCTCCGGCCCCTAGTGGGACACTAAACCTTGACTCCTCGTTTCGAATTCCAACTCTATCACTTGGTGGCTTGCCCAGTGCAATGGGCATATCTATTTTGAACAATATAAATTTAGATGAAGATTATTTGGGCATTGATAGCAATGACCCAACTGGTTTTTTCGATACCCGCGAGATGATTCAAGGCCAGCAGGTATACTTCAAATTTCAATTTTAATATGCTTTACAATTTTTAATTACATTCTGATTTAAATTTATTTATCTAAATCTTGATTTATTTTTTCAAAAACAGGATCAGCCCACCCAAAGACAGAAACAAGGAGCAGTTGATCTTGGTGAAAGCCCCCACACTTCTCCAGCAAGATCGTCTGCATCAGATTCAGATAGTGAAGAGTTTCCACCTTTTCCTTTGGAGAACTTAATTGGTAATGATTGTCAATCCCATGTCAGTGAGTTTATTATTCCTCAAATCCAACAGCTTATAGAATGGGAGAGAAGGGCTAAAGTTCTTATCAATGAGATTATTAGTCGTTATGAAAATTATTGGCAACGGGATAGTTTATACGCTGCAGTCCAGAATCAACCTGCGAAGATGGATTCCTTACTTACCCAAGTAAAATGTGGGACTGTCACGTTTAACAACGACTATAAAGATGGCATTTTAGATAAGGCACTAAACAAATTGGAAAATATTAGTGCCGAGGCCCAGGCATATTTTAACAAATGGTCAAAGGACAAGGATTTGGTATCAATCGCAAATGCCGAAAGAGATAGAGCGGTTGTAAGTACTATTACATTCAAACAATCATTTTTGTTAATTTGAAAATTTGAATTTACATTAATATTTTGAATTGACATTACTCTTTTTGTGCAGTTGAAATATGAAAATTTGAAGAGTCAGGCGAAGGTTTTGCAAGTTCACTTGGAAACAGCAAAGAACAGCTTATCCGCAGCAAAAAATTTGAAGCAAAATATTGTTTTGGTTAACAAACAAAACAATACACTAAAGCGGATAATTAAAGAGCATGGTCTCGACCCTGACATCTTGTTCAAAGAAAAAGCAGCTGCTGATCCAAATTTGCTGTTGCATGGAGATGCAACAAATCAAGAAGAAAGAATTATAAAAAATCTGGACAGTGCTGCAGAAGATCTTATAAGTTTAGGGGTTATTTCTGGTGTTGGGGAAAGAGGTACAACCAGAGTGGAAGAAGCCGTTGGGGAAGAGAGCAGAGCAGAATTTTCTAAAGAAAAAGAGGGTTTTCAAAATTAGAAACTTTTATTATTGACTAAACTTTAAATATTGAATTTGAAAACTTCTACTATTGAGTATGTACTATGCTATTTGAATTTAATTATATGGTGATTAGATGGTGATTATCATGAATTATATGTATGTTTCTTGTTTACTTGCATTGTCATGAATTATATGTGGACGTAGATGATGAATGATGATAATTGATAATCAATGATAGATGATGATGATGATCAATTTAATGTGTATAATGTAAAATTTAGTGCCTAAATATCAATTTAATGGGACTTTAATTATCTTGAAAATTATGTCTTTGGGAAAAAATAGCAACTAAGATTTGAAACAGATCTTTACTATTTAGGATTTCTCCTTAATAGACTTATGGTGTAGGAAAATTCTATTTTAAAGAGATTCACCTCTATATTAGTGCATAATCTTTCACTAGAGAGGTTGTTTGACATCCAAAATAGTCAAGACCATTTGTCAGAAAATAACGTTTTGCTGGAAACAATCATTGATGTAGAGGCTAGATTAGCCAATTATGAAATAGTTAAATTCCAGGCCATAAGAATTAGAGCTTGGGAAATTGGTTTAAAAGATATGGTTTTGTTATCATGGATATTGTTTTGTGTAGAGTAGATTATGGAGGCTATGGAGGCTAGATTAACCAAAGTTGGAATAACCATGTGATTAAAAGATAGGTCAAGCTCGATATAGAACTTTGAAGTTTAATGTAAAACATATAAGGTTTTTATCATGAAGATTAGTCTATTGTATAGATCAAGTTCCTAGGTTGATGAACTGGGACGATCATTTTTTAATATTTGATAAGGGTGAAGAATAATTGTGGATTAGAACTGGGAGGCTATAAGTTGGAATAATTTTGAGTGTATAAGAAAATATTGAAGGTTGCAAACTAGATCATAGTCAAACTGTGTGTGTAAGTATTTTATGTAGAGCCTTGAAAGAAGGCACACATACATTTGCAGGATAGTTTATGTAGAGTCAGATTTTATTACTAGAAAGGATTTTAATTAGATAAAGACTCTGTCAAGTTGAATTTGAAAATACTTGTGATTAGTGTAGATTTGGGTGGGTGATTATAGGATCTGGAAGATAGCATTAGAATTGAGTTTTAATAACTTCATGGAGAAATCCGAAGAAGTGATGGATCTATGACAAAGCAGGGAATTTTAGGAAGATGTGTCAGGACTGATATATATTATAATAGTTTAATGTATATGTTTAAAATAGTATAATATATAATAAATTAAATATAATTCTAAGAAATCAAGAAAGAATCATCACTGGTAAGAAATTAAACATAATTGCAAATATGATAGGGTTTAGCTTACCTCTTGCGTATAAGATTGCTGTGAAATCATCAAGGGTAACGTGCTAGATCTTTGTTTTACCTGACATTGTAGATAGAGGGGTGAGTTGCCTGACATTGTCAGTCCTGAGAAGTCCCAGCAACATCTTTAAATATATAGACCAACAATATCTTTAAATAAATGATAACAAGAGCTGAAAAAATGTAAAGTAACAAACAATAAGATGATGTTGAAGAAGATACCTATTTAAAATTGAAATCATCACCTGTAATGTGCTAGATCTTTGTCTTAATAAAATTCAACACAAAAAATGGATTAGTAGATAGATGGGTGAGTTGCCTGACATTGTCAGTCCCGAGAAGTAACAGCTTCCTCGGACGGATGTCAACCCACGTTTTCAAAAAATAAAAATTTTGTATTTAACTAAATGTAAATACATACACCTGTAACATCTTTAATTATAACCAGAGCTGAAAAAATGAATAGTAACAAACAATAAGATTAAGGGGAAAAAGATACCTGCTTAAAGTTGAAATCATCACTGCCACTGGTAATGAGATAGATCTTTGTTTTAAAAAAATCCAACACGAGAAATGGATTAGTAGATAGATGGGTGAATTGCCTGACATTTTTAGTATATAGACCTGTAAACATCTTTAATGATAAAGATAAAAGATAGATAAAGAAGATACCTACTTAAAGTTGAAACAGTCCATTATCAATAGCTTCATCAAAGTCGATGTTGTCTTCTGTAGAATGTGACGAAGAGCCAATTACACTCTCAAGGTTGGGAATATTTGTACCTGTAGCTGTATTATTTACACCTCTTTTTTCACAAAGGGAATTCCAGTGAGCAATTGCTCTGTCAAAAATTGAATAGTAATAAACAAATTAACAATAAGATTAAGGGGAAAAAGATACCTACTTAAAGTTGAAATCATCACTGCCACTGGTAATGAGCTAGATCTGTGTTTTAAAAAAATCCAACGTGAGAAATGGATTAGTAGATAGATGGGTGAATTGCCTGACATTTTTAGTATATAGACCTGTAACATCTTTAATGATAAAGATAAAAGATAGATAAAGAAGATACCTACTTAAAGTTGAAACAAGTCCATTATCAATAGCTTCATCAAAGTCGATGTTGTCTTCTGTAGAATGTGACGAAGAGCCAATTACACTCTCAAGGTTGGGAATATTTGTACTTGTAGCTGTATTATTTACACCTCTTCTTTCGCAAAGGGAATTCCAGTGCGCAATTGCTCTGTCAAACGGAAAGGTTTCAAGGGAGTATCAAGAAACATAACACCTCATGCAACTTTCCAGATTTTTATCCAACCTGTTTCTCAGTTTTGATTTTATAAATGACAATGCACTGAAAACTCTTTCATCCTCCACAGACCCCAAAATCATTGTCTGGCATAACTCATATAGTCTGAAATACTCACTGATATCTTCTTGTAAGATAGAACTTTGATAGATTCCTCGCCACAACCTTGTAATAGCACCACTTTCAGAAGGTTGATCTAAATTCTTATATTGGTTCCTCATTGTTGTTGCAAAATTGGTTGACTGAAACTTTAATAAATCGGCATTCAGTATACCTTTGATTTCCGTACCCTTGAGCTCTGAAGTCTTTGTAAATTGTTCCATTATTGTACCCATTGATTTATGGAAATGCTTACTGACAAAGTCTGCACGGCCACCTTCTGTATTCCAAAAATTCGGATTCATCACACCCATGGCTTCCAGAATTTTATCTTTATAGAAACGTTCCCTAATTTCTGATGACAAGGTTTCTGAAATTTTTTTAAGCTTTATTCTTGTTTCAACTATCACAGACTCAAACAAATTACGTGTCACAGGAACATCTTCTCGTTCCGATCCTGTAATATCTTGACGTCTTTGCAAAATGTGCACTGGTATTTCCCTCCCATTAACAGAGATGCATAGGTGATCGTGGATATTAAATCTCAAAAAGGTGTTAGGATTTTTAAGATCTAATAAATCTCTCCAATTTTCAAAAACAGGTGCATCAAAACTATCCTGGGAACAGTACAATATATCAAGACTTTGACATACCATTTTCCTCATCCGTATAAAATCCACAATATAGATCAATCTGCCCTATGCATGCTTCATCAGTGTATTGATCTCCTTTAACATTGGAAGAATACCAACCAATGTAAGCAATGTCTCCAAATCAGTTAAGCGGAACAACAGGTCCCTTGCCCTATCAACTTCATGATGGTATTTGTGCATGAAACCAACCAATGAAGGATACTCCTCACGAACTCTGCATGCTGGTTCATACAAAGAGATCCATCTAGTCTCCACATCCTTCAGAAGTTTTTTGCCGTCTGTAATTCCAATTGCAAATTTTTGGAACTCCAGAAAACGCTTTGGGCTGCTTGACATATAGGCATGGAGTTCTCTTATTAGGTCTTCTAATTTAGCAACATTTTCGTGGTTGCTTACCATTTTATATGCTAAATTCATTCTGTGAGCCATACAGTGAATTGGTAGCATATATGGGGCCACTGTTGTTTGTAATCTAACACAGAGCCCTGTTCGGTGACCCTGCATGACAGATGCACCATCTGCTCCAACGCATACCAACTTCGTAGCAATTTCATAATCAGTCATACCAGCAACATCTTTCAAATGAGAAACAACTATTTTATATAGGTTTTCAGCATTGCAGTTTTCAACCATTTTCATAACACCCAACAGATGAGGAGTCCTTATATGATTTTCTAAAGTATAGATGTGGATACATACCCATGCGGTGTTGTCGACTGCTGTCACTTCATCAATTGAAAGAGAGATAAAGTTTTCTTTTTTTACATTCTCTTTCAAATCTTCCTTCTCTATCATCGAGAGGCATTTTGCCATTTCCCATCCACTACTCTCAGACCAATGAGATTGAGGTACATTCAACATTCCATTAAATTGATACAAAACTTTGAAATCAAGGAAATCTGACATCGCCCTTCCTTTTTTAAGTATTTGAAAAAGAGTAGAGAACTGTATGAATTTTGCATGTAGATTTGTTTCTTTCATCTTACCAATATGCGATGTGATTGTTCCTCCCTTTTCCAACAGATGTCTGTGTTTTTTCTACTCTGCCTCATATTCCGCTGCGTATCTGACATGCATGCACTCCTTTTCAGTTTTCCACATGTGTGTTTTGATTTTCTGGCCATCCGCCCCTGTTACAGTTAAATATTGTTTTCCACAATGTTTTTCTATTGTGTCCAGCTTCAGTTGCATTTTTTGTTGCTTTCCCAATTTCCACGTACATATTGTACATGTACATTCACATGGGATTTCTTCAGAATTAGATGATTGTACAGGTTCAATAAATGGAAATTTAGCTTCCCAATCAAACTTGTATGTCCTGCCAATGGTCCACATATTCTTGTTCGTTTTCAATGCTTTACTTTTTTGAGTAGAATTTTGAGGAATATCACAATCACCTGGTTTCCTCTTTCTTGGACCAGAGTTTGATATTGATTTCTGTCTTCCATTTTGCTGAGTGTTTGTATCTGTGATATCTAGCTGCACTTCTGGTTGCACCCCAACAGGAACAATATCTTCAAGATCTGGCATATTATCGTAGGTTTCATTTGTTTGACTGTGATACTGTGCAGAATGCATGTCCACCTCAATAATGCCTTCCACACAGTCAGTATTCTGATTCTTTTTGGTGGCATCTATATGATTGGTATTTACATTATCTGTATCCACAGAGTTTCCAAAATACTTGAAGAGTGATTTCTGAGATTTCTTACTTACTTTTAGGTTATTCGTATTCTTTGAGCTGGCACCTTCCATTATTCTGAAAAGAGTCCTGCGTCAACAAAAGAACCAAGAAGCGACTCTGTCCAGTCTCTGAGGTCTTGTCACGCGTGAACTGTCTGAGGTCACGCGTCAACTCTTCCTCAGTCGTGCGTCAACAGATCCTTCCTCTGTCGCGCGTCAACCCTTCCTCTGTCGCGTCAACCCTTCCTTTGTCATGCTTCTGTCAGCCCAAGTCGCGCGTCAGTATAGCTCTTGTCGCGCGTCAATATAGCTCTTGTCGCGCGTCAGTACAACTCTTGTCACGCGTCAGTACAGCTCTTGTCGCGCGTCAGTACAACTCTTGTCACGCGTCAGTACAGTCTTCTTGTCGCCCGTCAACATTGCCCTTGTTGCACGTCAACACTACATTTGTCGCGCGTCAACAATCACAGGATAACAGTAATATGAATCTCTGGTGCTCAAGGTTATGCGAGTTCAAATTTCACAGTATTGGTAATTTGGTAAGCTACTTGAGGTATACTACCCGGCGAATCACATAGGTTTTTATAGGAGATGTTTTCAAATGAAGGCGAAGCCGACCCCCCCAAAAAAAATATACTTTATATTTTAGGCGAACAGGACACAAGACCCACCTCCGAAAATTCGCCTTTTCAAATTTTCCTAAAATGAAATTTTCGCCATATTACGAATATTCGCCGCTAAAATTATCCCTACCAACCTCTTGAAAATTTCCCCCTTCCTTTCACTCTTAGACTTGTGCTAATTGGACACTTGGCATCATCCATGGGTCTACTATGTTTCCTTTGTGTTTTGGCTAAGTCCCTTATATTTGGCAGAGCACTATGTCTGACCCTAGACATGTGGAGGGCCAGCGCTCGTTTGGGACCTGCCTCAAGATTTTACCTTTGGAGTTGCGCCGATGAGGCATGTGGGGGCTTCCATAGGATCTTAGACTTTTTAACGGCCATTTCTACCTTTTCAGACTTTGAACATGTGGAGGGCATGCGCACATTTGGAGAATCACTTTTTATTTCACCTCTGATGTTGCGTCAAGCTGACACATGGCTGCTTCTGCTGGTCCTTTTCTTTTCTTCGACTTTTCAAAGGCCGATGCAACTTTCCTCAATAAACACAGATGCATTCAATAGATTCAACACATTTAGATTTTTTGTTTCATTAATAGATTATAATCTTTAGATTGATAAACTAAAATATAATATTCAAATTAAAAATTTATGTATGAATAATCTTTGATGAGCCAAAACGTAGAAGGAGGGCCCAAGAACACACATAATTTTTTTTTTTTTGTCTTTTTCAATGCCTCAATTTTTTTACTACGCTAATAGGTGTTTCTAAACGAAAGTCTTAGTTGTTGTGGATGAAACACATCATGGAAATGGAGGGTGTATGTTTTGTGTCATTGGTCATTGATGGATAGGAGCATCAAGACTATTGACGAGGGAAACCATTATCGGTACCATAATCACTAAAGAAAAACCGTGATTACAAATGTACATGAAATCATAAACAAAAGGAACCCTAAATGTAAATTTTATGTATCTAACGTATGAAAAGTTCATAGTTTGCACAAGGAAAGTGTCCCTATCCATAAGAGGTGGCCAAGGAGACTTTATGTTGTGACCAACCCACTCGCCTCTCTATGTAGTACACCTATGGGTGCCACTTAATGATTGATTTAGATTTTCATCTTTTGACATTGATAGTATTGATCAACCACACCTTGCTTTAATATAAAAATCTCCATATTACATTACCTCAACAACCTCTGCACTGGACCCCCTTTCTCCTTCAAGCGATTGACACGATTCACATGTTGTTCATATGTGGTTGGTTGTAACAAAGAAGAGTTCTACATTAGTTCCCTACATCATTTTCTCCACCATTGCATGTATCCTTGCTCAAACCCCTTCTCCATCGTCCCTTTTCCTCATCCAATTCCCTCCCTTAAGTTTCACTTCTTCGTTGCATCCCCTTTGACGTCTTTATTGCACCGTTCACGTGTGATTACTAGTTGTACATGTTAGGATTATTTATTTGTATGTATAATGTACAAGTGTAAAAATATTTTTACATATATATATAAAGTTTATATAACAAATTTTTTTATAATATTGTAAGATATCAATATGAATAGATAATTAAATTATAATTGGGTGATTAATATGATTAAGTAATTACAAATATGGGTCAAATCTAATGGCCACTATATTTATTAAAGAATTTTTAAAATTTTAAAATTGGTAAAATTAAAAAAAAGGTTCAAAGGGTCGATTAAAAAATAGAAGATATTCAAGGAAGGCTCATAAGATACAAACTATAAGAAAATAGTAAAAAAAAACTTAAAATGTAGTGAGGGAAATGAATTAACCATTATCCACCCTTTCTCATACTCCTAATCACCATGTTACCTCGCTTTAGTTTTCTAGATTGGACTAGATTTTTATGTAACGGTAATTTGACAATATTAGAATTCAAATTTTTTGTTATTTATATGATATTAATAAAATATATAAAAGATTATTTTATAATATTTAACTTTATTATTCTGTCAAAGATAGGAATATATATATTTTATTATTTAAAAATAGTTTTTTGAAAGGGACTATACCCTTATACAATAAGGCCCAGTAGCCAGATGTAACAATTGTACCAGAACAAAAAAGTGATCAAGATCAAGATTTTACAATAAAAACCAAAATTAGTAAAACATTCTACCAAGAAAAGTCCCAAATGCACAAACAAACAACAACAGAACAATAAAAATACAGTAACTTAACAACTCGTTTCTGTGTGAACAATTTCCTCTTGTTACGAACTGTAATCCATTCATCAAAAGATTTTTGTAAAGGAATGAAAAATTCAAGATCTGCAATCGGCTGATATTTATTGTTTGAGTAAGGAGATCAAGAAGAACATTCTCCTTAGCCGCTACAAATGCTTTTGGTTCAGTGTTTCTGATCCTCTGAGTCTCACCCCTGGATGAATCCTTATTTGCATGATCTGTGATCTCTCTCAAAGGGGTTTCGGAGACCATTTCCATCATGTCTTCCTCCTCAACATCAAAAACAGGGATATCCTTAGGTTCAAATACCAGATGTTCTGGGAGGGCATTTTTCCACCAGTTAGCATTCTCCTTTTTACATTTTATCATCTCGTAATTAGTGGCAGAATTCCCCAAAGAGAAACATATCGTGCATGTAAAAGGCAGACCCTAATAGTGCATAGGCTGAGTCCAAGTTTTTTTTTTCACCTTTAGCTCATTGTGAGCTGGAAGATCCTTTAAAGTATCAACCTCAACAAGAATTCTTGCATAGTTTGTATGTGTGAAACCAAAGGTTTTGGAGTCACTATTAATGATGTTTCCCAAGGTATTGCCTATGGCTATCAGAAAATTTTGATCCCAAAATTGAAGAGGTAGGTGGGGTAATTTGATCCAGATCGGTTTACGGGAGAAAGATTCAGTGAGAGGGTTGAATGATGGGAACCATGGTTTTATAATAAGGTATTTTGCTGGCAGATCCAAAGTTGTTTAGCAATGATATCCTTATCAGCTATGGATTCAAAAGCAACAATAAAATATCCCCTAGATATGGACTTTATGGAAAAAAATATTAACTAAATTTGTGACGAGGGCGTCCACTAAATCTATTGCCTAGGGCGCTCCCGACCGGCGTAACCTATTTTATTATTAACCACATAAGTATTTTAATTATATTTTATGATTAATAAATATAAAAAGACAATTCCCTTTGGAAAACACTTCCAATCACAAATATTTGATTATAAAAACATTGTAAATAAATATATGTTTACGCGGAAGGAGTTCCCCCTATGGTAGAGGACCTTCAGATGTTTATCTAACTAAGTTAAATTTGACGTCCGTTTCGACATTTTTTAAGGCAATTACATTTGACAGCCGGTTTGATGGTTACGAAGACTTGTTTGACGTTTTCGTTTTTTGTGGCTATTTTTACCAGTTTTGTTTTTTTCGTTTTTGCATGCTAGATGCAGGTTCAAAATTGGTTTGATGTTTTCATTTTTTTGTGGATTTTGTCAGAGTAATCCAAACCCAAATAAATCAAAATGGAACTCAGATTTCATTTCTAGGAGAAATTTTTTAACAGAAATCTTCGGACCCTCAACTTGAAATCACGGGGACCAACTCTGATTGGTGCATCGCAAATTTGATAGGGTTTGAGTTCGCATAGCATCGTTTTGCCATATTGATACATGTTAATGTTTTCAATTGGCATGGGACATCATGCTTTTCCTTTCTCAGGAGAATTGATTAAATCTGTGAAAAAGGGACACACCTCTATTATAATAATTACCGTACGTATTATTCTATCTTATACGAAGCTCCATCGTCTTAGGTTTTAGAACTGGGGTGAATCCGAAGGGTGCAAATCCTGTCGTATTGCCTGCTGCCCCAGATCTCTCTCCAGTCTCCCTCAACTTCTAATTCTCCTTGGCTTGAATATCGGAGTGTTGCTCCAGGAGATTGCATGTTTACAGTGTCACCGAGTTCAGAACCTCGATCTCTTCCAGCAACAGTATGCTACCTTCAATTGTTCTCAACCCTTAATTCGATGGATTGTCATTAGTGAGAGGGCCACCTCAGGCTTACTTATCAAAGTGACCACTGCTTAAGTTACTAACACGAAGGCATTCCCCCATGAAGGAAAATTGCCTTGGCAGACATTGATGAAATGAGTTATTTGGAACGTGACCCTTTAACATATTTGAAGAATGGTCATTTTGACTGTTTCCTGGACGTTTTCAAAGCAAATGTTTTTCGAGGCTAGTGAATTGCAGGAGGGAAATGGTTACAGTGAAAGCTTTGATATGTAACGTGGTACATGATTTTTTGCGGAAGATTAAAAGAATATTATCATGCGTAATAATAATATTCCGTTTAAGAATTGAATCGACATTCGTATGTTTAGATCAGATTCGGCAGAAAACATGAACCTACAATAGATAATATGAAATTGAGAATAAAAATTCAATCTTTGTTTTATAATAAATGGCAACATAGAATGGTAATGGCGGTTTCAACAATCGAAATAATTTGTTTCTCTTTGCTGTTGCTTTTTATTTCCATGAAAGCATGCAAACAGATCAGAGGTCTTGAAAGTTTTTTGGACATTTTTTTCATGCGATTAATTTTTTTTTTAGTTTTGTTTCCCGATCACATTAAACTGGTGGCGTTGGAGATGACAGTAGCATTGAAAACGTCTTCATGATTTGAACCCTTTTCATGGAGACCGAAGAGGGGTGGGGACAAATCCCCAGTACAGACCACCCAACATCTTGATGATTTGAACCCTTTTCAAATATTTTCTCTAGATTGTGTTGTTGCATTTATTTTTATAGTTTTCCCTAATTTTAGCGGTCAAATCCATCTATTTTTATTTTCTCTTTGCTTTGAACCGCTTAGCCAAAGGGTTGTAGGTTTCAAATTTGTATATGATGCAGGCTTTGTTCAAAATAGTTGATATTTTTCTCACCCATGATTCTTTTTATTCTTTTTATATGAGATTTTGGAGAATTTTATTGATGAAACCCCTCTTTCCTTTAACAACCCATATTTTTTTCTTATTAATTCAGTTCACTCGAAAGCCTTAAAACTTTCGTATATAGATTTTTCCTGAGTGTTCTCCATACATTGTTTTCAGGGTAGAAATGGCGAATCATCTAAACAGGAAGGAGGAAGATAACATTGAAGTGGAGTATTCCTATGGTGATTTCCTGGCATCTTCAAAAAGATTTCGCCTGGTAATTCTTTTCCTTTAAAATGTGTGTTAGGGTTTTGGTTATTTTTTAGGGCTTCATGGCATGGTTTGTACATCTCAGAGACAAAACTTTTAGATATTCGTCTTGTAGTGGTTCCATGGGTGCCATCTCAATTTACCACGTGTGTGTAGGAGTTGTCATCATGAATTTCAACACCTGGATTCTTGCAGAGTAGAAAAAAGAACCAAGATAGAGTACCTGCAGTTGTGTCCCTTCCAGCAATCATGAAATTCAACAATATATCTCATAGATACTTGTCATATAACTTTTATGGCTCCTTTTCACTTAAACCAATGAAGCAAGATAGTATATCTGTTTTTTTCTTGTAAACAATTTCAAAGCCAGTGAAGAGAAAAACAATGTGGTTATAAGTAACGATGAAAAGGGCTAACTTATTATATCATGTAGAGTTCTCAATAGCCATTATGGCTGATGTGAGTATT